>JADBJO010000770.1:12500-17500 GCA_016801955.1 Conus betulinus | reverse complement strand
AGAAGCTACCGTGCTGCAATGCGAGTACAAGGAGGGGGGCATTGTGGTTTGGTTTAGCCATGTCACTTTTAATGGATTAACGTTGTGAACCCAGTGAGCATTTGCTTCAAGTAAGCAGCTACAAAAAGTCTAAACTTAAACTGAGAAAATCTGGAACTAGTATGCTGATGAATATGCCAGTCCTGCCTTCTAGGTCAACAGTTCTCTGCTTGAAACATATGGGGGAAAAAAAAACAACATTTGAAACAGGTTGAATACCCTTGCTGTTACAGACAAACGAAAATCTTCGACAATTTAAACAGACCAAAACATTTGTTGCCTATGGCACAGAAAGATAAACACATACAGGAAGCGACAGACTGTCAGATTTTCAAATAACAGTATTTGAGCACACGGGACCATAGGAGAAATGAAGAAAAAAACAGAAAAAACGCAGAGAAGAGAAGAACACAACAGCACTAAAGATGCTGAGATAAGGCAAGACAGAAATGCTTCAGGCAGGAAGACAGGCAAAAGGTTGCCACCGTAATAGCTGAGCAAACGACCCAAAGACAGTCTGAACTGTTCACCTAATAACAAGTCATGGCGCAGGCAAGACAGTAGGTAATCGATGGCGGAATGGGGAGAGGGGGGGGGGGGGGGCAGGGAAGAGAAAGGAGGGGGAAGAGGTGGGTGGGTGTGGTGACTGAAAGGCGCTTTTTCAGTGTGTGTGTGTGTGTGTGTGTGTGTGTGTGTGTGTGTGTGTGAGGGGAGTGAGGAGAGAGAGAGAGAGAGAGAGAGAGAGAGAGAGAGAGAGAGAGAGAGAGAGAGAAACTGAGTGTATCTGTGTGTGTGTGTGTGTGTGTGTGTGTGTGTGTGTGTGTGTGTGTGTGTTCTTTCTCTGAACATCTGTATCACTAGTTCTATAGCAACAGTGAGGCGTTTTTTTTCAGTGTGTGTGTGTGTGTGTGTGTGTGTGTGTGTGTGTGTGTGTGTTTCTCTGCCTTTCTCTGGCTTTCAAATTCCCTTTCATCCATTCTGTGAAGACAGTCAAGCGAGTCATGTCATTATATAAGACTGACAATTTCTGGAGTGAAAGGTCTGCTCAGTCCTGGCTGCATTGATTCTCATGTTGATGCTGTCAGGGAAGTATGGGTTTTTTGCGTGTTTGTTTTCTTTGCTGTTTATCACATCTGAATATACACATTCGTAAAAAAAAATTCTTGTTTACACTGTAAAGAAAATCTCTATTACGTTACTCATTACTTTGTATGTTTATTTTTTTTTCTTTGTCTATATCGCGTGGAAAGACATGACTATGGCTCTGGTTTTAATTACTACTACTGAAGGTCATCCTAACCATATGTACCATGACCAGATCCTCGTCCTTTGGACAACCAGGTGTGCCAGTTTCCAAGTAAAGGTCACACTGTACAGATCACTGGAGATCTCCATCGTTCTCTGGAGATCAGAAGGATAGATATTGTTAGCAAGCCTCCAGCAAAACATCCAGTTATCCAACAACGAAAGCTTCAGACGGATTCCACATCCCATGCAAAGACCAGAGAACAACTGACCGGGCTGGGCGGGGAGACAGCACGTTCACTGGCACACCAAGATCTCTTCTGGCAGTCATCACGTGGCGGAAGCTTTTTCTGCAAGGTCAGCCTTTAGCATCCTGTGGAGGTGGACATGTGCCTGGTCATGACTTCCTGTCTGAGACAGTTCTTCAGGGTCCAGTAGAGGCTGGGTGATTCTGTACCTCATGGGGACTGCCTGTTCAAGGCTGTTCTAGATGTGTATTGAATGGGCATGCATCTCACCATGATTCCCTGTTCAAAAAACCATTGTACAGTGGAGGGTGGATATGCGTGTCACGATGACTCCCTGTCCACGACCGTTTTTGAAAGATACGAAGGAGGTGGACATGTATCTCGCTGTGTCCTGTGTCAAATACCGTTATACAAGCTACTTTGGAAGTTGGACATGTACCTCACTTCCACTTTCTGTCCACGTCTGTTCTACACGATACCATGAAGGATGGACATGTATCTCACCACGAGTCTCTGCACAAGACCATTCAGTAGAATACAGTGGAGGACAGACATGCATATCACTACGTTTCCAGGTCCAAGGTCATTCTACAGAACACAGTGATGGTGAACCTATATCTTGCTCTCTCAGACCTTGACCAGGACCATTCTAAAGGATACAGTGTAGGTGGGCGTGTAATCTCACCGTGACTCCCTCACCAAGACCGTTCTGTAGGATACACTAGAGGTGGACATAGCTCTCACCATGATTCCCTGTCCAGCACCATTGTACAAGGTGTATTCAAGGGGGATGGGTAGAGGGCATATCACGCCAAGAGCAATGAAGGTGGACATCTTAAACAGGAAACCAAGAAAATCCTCGGTGGTTAGCTAGTATAAAGCAGTGAAGTGTCAGCAGCACTCCACCTTGTGGACGACCAAGAACAGATAACTATAGAGATCCATCTATCAAAGCAACCATGCAATCCGCCGTCATACAGCAGATGAAAAAAACAGCACACATGCATTCTGTTTTTAATGACCAGGATAGTGTAAAGCTACCAAAATACTTGCATTCATCAGATCTTAAAATCTTCAATTAAAATGATGTTGCCAAGAAATTAAAGGCTATGTTATAAAACAAAAATTCACGGTTAAACAGACCTTATTTTATTATACACAGGACACTTTTCTTCCTAACTGAGATCCATTAGAATCTTGGGTATTTGAGGGGGAATAAGTCTCCTTCTTTGAATATGCGCCATTTAGAAAACTATTTGTACCACTTAGGATTGAATCATCGCCATGGATCTTGTAATTCCACAGTGGTATTCACATTGATTTAGATTCTGACATGAGGAGGCGCCCCTAGTCAATGCATTTATAGTGTTAGCTAGAATCGCCACAATTCGGAACTCAGAACCTCAGGCGCAGACATATCCATCGGAGCAAAGTGATGTTTTATTCCACTCTGTCAGTTTGTCTTCCTGTCTGTCTGTGTATCTGTCTGTCTGTCTACCTCTTTGAAATAGCTCGAACACGGTTGCATACATCATCATCTAAAGGCACGGATCTAGTTGTGTTGTTAATAGTTAAACCTGCTTCCAGGTGCGAGTCTCTAGGGTATACTACAAGCCAATGGAACACACCTAAAAGAAACTGGCAGAAACTGTCAGCTATGTTCATGGAATTGCCTTTCTGTGACATGATACGTGTGTGTGTGTGTGTGTGTGTGTGTGTGTGTGTGTGTGTGTGTGTGTGTGTGTGTGTGTGTGTGTGTGAGTGTGCGCGCGCGCGCGCGTGTGCATGTGTATGTGTGTGTGCATGTGTGTGTGTGTGTGTGTGTGTGTGTGTGTGTGTGTGTGCGTGCGTGCGTGTCTTTCTCTGTGTCTGTGTGTGCGATTCTTCATAATTGAAAGGCCACTTGGAAATTCTCTCGCTATTTCACAACAGAACGGAAACAACCCAAAACAATGCTTTCGAACTTTACTTCAGCCATTAATCAAAACACCAATGACACAGATTAATGACAAAATTGATTTGAACAGCATGTTTTGTCACTTTCAAGTCCACTACCCATCTTTTCAAAAGTCAGAACGCCAGAGATGCACAAAAACACAGTCAGTAACGTGTGTGTCGGCCATTTGCGTGGATGCACGCGATGCGCCTTTGCCTCATGGATTGAGTCAGAGTCCTCAGAGTCATCTGGGGTATTGCCTGCCACTCCTGCTCAAGGAACTGGAACAGCTGGTTGAGGTCAACTGGCGGGGGGTGATTGCTTCGAAGTCGCCGGCCCAGCACGTCCCATAGGTGCTCGATTGGATTAAGGTCCGGTGAGCAGGCTGGCCAGTCCATGTGGATCACGTGTTGCTGCTGAAGAAAGTTGTTGACGACTCGAGCCCCTGTGAGGTGTGGCGTTGTCGTCTTGAAGTACCGCGCCTGGTCCAATAGCTTGCAGCGCTGGCAGCACAAGGGGCTGCAGGATGCCCACCCCTGTAGCCCACACCGTTGAGGTTGCCTTGCACCATGTGCAGGGGGGTTCTGTAGTTCCGTGCCATCCCTCCCTACACCATTATGGATCCACCACCCATAGCGATCACGCTCGCTCACGAGACCATCGTGATAGCGTTCTCCTTGCCGCCGCCAGACAGGGTTCCTGCCGTCATGAAATGATAAGGCAAAGCGGGACTCGTCAGTAAACAATATCTTTGCCCACTGATCTCTGGTCCATGCTAGTGACGCTGGGCCCAAGCCAAACGAGCAGCACGGTGAGCTGGTGTCAGGACAGGACGGACGGCTGGTCGTCTTGAGCGCAGGTGTGTCTCTCTCAACTGGTTCCGAATGGTCTGGTCACTGACGGTGACATTGCCGGCTGCTTGCAGCTGCCCCCTGAGTGTGTCGGAAGTGGCCGTTCTCTGCCTCAGAGCTGACAGGACAACAAAACCTGTCCTGCTGCCTGGAGGTGGACCTTGGGCGGTCCTGGACGTCTTCGCTCAGCAACATTTCCTGTCTGGTTGAAGCGGTCTCTCAAAGTCTGAATGACTGAATGGGCGACTGACAGACGACGACCAACCTCTCGCACCCCCACGCCCTCCTGAAGCCACGCAATTGCCCGCCCTTGGTCATCCTGACTCAGTCGTTGTCTCCGAGGCATGGTTGCAAAAGTGCCGCAAACACAGGCATAAATGACCACCAGTCTCTCAAAACTGGCTGACCTGTGTTCAGATAAGACATGGGTTGCACGTGCATTGCAGTATTCCTGCAGTTCAGATGTGCTCTGTTGCACAGGCCTGTTTGATTTGCACCCTTTTTTTTCCTGCAGTATGTGCACATTTCAGTTCACCGCTGTGATGTGCATGACACAGACTGAGTTGATTTCTGATCAAATTCAAGTTGACTGATCAGGCATGCAACCAAATCAGTAAGTTTGGGTGGGGGTGCAGTGCCGTGTTACTGGAAAACATAAAGTCAAATGAGCAGTATACATTT
>JADBJO010000770.1:0-7500 GCA_016801955.1 Conus betulinus | reverse complement strand
CTAGACCCTTTTCCTCTTTTTCTCGTTCGGGGCCCCCACTCCCTCTTCCATCCCTTAACCCTCCTCCTCCCCATCTACTACTCCTCTTCTCCTATCTGCCCCTCTCATTCTTTCACCCCCATGTCTCCCCTAGCCCCCCCCCCTCCTCCTGCCCTCCCCCACGCTCTCCTCCCCTCCTCTCTCTCCCCTCCTTACCTTCCTCCTCCATACCCCTTCCACCTCTTTTCCTGCTCTCCTAATACTCATTCCCACCCTCATCTCCACCCTTGACCTCAGACACAGTCTTTGCCCCTTGAAGAGAAAAGAGGGGAAACTAGGCTTGGGGATTTCAGACACAGGGATTTAAACCAGGGACCTTTAGATCTTCATTCTAAGTAACTTCCCACTGAGCTGTTCCAGCTGAGAATAAGCACTGTGTTTGAATCAGAATGTGTATCAACGGCGAGGTGTGTGTTGACTCACTTTGACTCGACACGTCACTTCGCCTTGCCTCAAGGTCGCATGAAAAATACAGTTATCGCGACTTTTTCGCTCAAAAGTGAACTGTTCTTGATCTGCTTAAACATGCGAATCAATCACAATGGCAAATTTGTAGAATATCAAAGTAAAAACCGGATTTATGTAAAAACAAACAGCAGCAAAGACAGACACACAGACACAGATGCACAAAATGCTCTAAATGCATTAGCTCTCAGTTATCATACACGATCTGGACATGAAGCAAAACGTATAAGCAATGCAATGATATTTCAAGTTTGCGTTTCTTTGACTACTTATGAGCTGAGTAAAGTTCACCAAGGGAGCCTCCTGCCTTGTTGACATGAGTGAATGACCTAAGACTGAATGGAGGCATGTGGACATGTCTGGTGAAGGAATGTCACTCTATAACCACTTCAGGCACCACGTCTAACTTCCCCTTTTGCCACGTTAGCAGGTAAGCGTGTTTTCATTTCTGACATCATGTCTAAACCAGGAACAAGCAACACTAGACATGCTAAGTCGAAATTTAGTCATTTTAACCTTTAAGTATTGATAACTGGGGTCCCTGTATGTGCGTCCTTCAAATGAGAGGCTTTAAAAAGACTATACCGAGAAAATATGCCACTAGTATGCGTATAGCCATACCAGTCCTGCCCTATGCAGTCAAAAGTTCTATGCCTGAAACATGTTTTCCAAACATCCGAAAGATGTTGAGCACTCTTGTGATTGCAGACAAATGAAAACCTCTAACAGTACAAACAGCAAAACAAACCGCTTGCTGTCCACGGCACAGAAATATAGAGACAGACAGGCAATCGCGAACTGCCAGAAACTCAGATGGCAGTCTCTCTAAGCACACGATCTAAAGAAAAATAACCGAAATAGACACAGAAGAAGAAGAAGGACAACAACATCAGAGATACTGAGACAAGGAAAGACAGATATGCCTCGGGCAGGAAGACAGGCAGAAATTTGCGACCGTAATAGTTGAGCAAACGACCCAAAGACAGTCTGAACTCTTCACCTAATAACAGCAAATCACGGTGCAGGCAGGATAATAGGTAATCGATGGCGGAATGGGAGAGAAGGGAGGCACAGAAAGGAGGGGGAAGAGGTGGATGGGTGTGGTGACTGAAAGGCGCTTTTTCAGTGTGTGTGTGTGTGTGTGTGGTGTGTGTGTGTGTGTGTGTTTGTGTGTGTTTGGTGTGTGTGTCTTTTTCTCTCATATCATTCTCTCGGATTGACTATATCATTATCATTTCTCTCTCTCTCACTCCTCTAAGCAACAGTGAGGGCGATTCTCTCTCTCTCCTCTCTCTCTCCTCCTCTCTCTCTCTCTCTCTCTCCTCTCTCCTCTCTCTCTCTCGATCTCTCCTCTCTCCTCTCTCTCTCTCTCTTCTCTCTCTCTCGCCGCTCTCTCTCCTCTCCCTCCTCTCTCTCTCGCTCTCCTCTCTCTCTCCCTCGTCTCCTCTCCTCTCCTCCTCTCTCTCTCTCCCTCTCTCCTCTCTCTCTCTCTCTCTCTGTTTGTGTGTGTTGTGTGTGTGTGTGTGTGTGTGTGTGTGTGTGTGTGTGTGTGTGTGTGCTTTCCCTGCCTGTCTCTGGAATTCAAATTCTCCATTATTCACTGTGTAAAGACAGTCAAATAATTGTTAGCAATGCACTACATTACATAGAACTAACAGTTTCTCATGTTTGACTGCTGTCAGGGGGTTGCTGGTCTGTGCATTTTTCTCTATTGTGTATAACATCTGAAAACGACAAATTCGTCAAACACTTTATGTGTTAGTATTCTTCATATAATTTGTTATACCTAGCAATTTGTTTTGTATGTATGTTCATGTGCGGTTTGGTCTGTCTATATTGCGAAATAAGTCTTAACTATAGTTTCTTTTGAATTACAATTAAGCCCACCTTGATCATGTGTGCTATGACCAGACCCCCGTCGTCCTCTAGACAACCAGGTGTGTCAGCTTCCAAATAGAGATCACACTGTACAGATCACTGGAGATCCCCATCGTTCTCTGGAGATCATAAGGATAGAAACTGACAGCAAGCCTCCAGCAAAACATCCAGTTATCCAACAACGAAAGCTTCAGACGGAATCCACATTCCAGGCCACAGAACAACTAACCAGGCTGGGGTGGGGGAGACAGCACGTTCACTGGCACACCAAGATCTCTTCTGGTAGTCATCACGTGGCGGAAGCTTCTTCTGCAAGGTCAGCCTTCAGCATCCTGTGGAGGTGGACATGTGCCTGATCATGACTTCCTGTCTGAGACAGTTCTTCAGGGTCCAGTGGATGCTCGACATGTATCTCACCGGAACTGCCTGTTCACGGCCATTCTAGAGATGTACTGAATGGACATATATATCACCATGATGGACACATATATCACCATGATTCCTATCCAAGTCTGTTCTACACAATACAATACAATACAATACAATACAATACGATGGGTGGACATATAAGCCATCATGACTCTCTGTCCAAAGGCATTGAACGGGGTACAATGGAGGGTGGACATGTATGTCACCATGACTGCCTGTCCAAGACCACTCTACTTTGCACAAATGAGGTGGACATATATGTCATTATATCTCCCTGTCCAAGACCCTTCTACAGGATACTTAGGAAGGTGGGCAATCGTACTACGACTTCCTGACCAAGTCTATTCTGTAGGGTACAATGAAGGCTGGACATTCATGTCACCATGGCGCCCTATACAAGATCATTCTACATGGTGCAATGGAGAGTGGACATGAATCTCACCATGCCTCCCTGTACAAGATCATTCGACAGGGTACAATGGAGGGTGGACATATATCTCACCATGACTGCTTGTCCATAACCAATCTCAAGTGGAGAATGCACATGTATCTCACCATTATTCCCCGTCCAAGACCATTCTAAATGGTACAGTGGAAGGTAGATACATATCTCACCACAACTCCTTGTCCAAGATGATTCTACAGGGTACAGTGGAGGATGGACATGTGTTTCACCATAACTCCATATCTGAGAACATTCTACAGGATACCATGGACGTAGGCATGTATCTAGTTACGACTTCCTGCCCCAGACTATTTTACAGGGTACAGTCGAGGTGGACATGTATCTCACCATTATCCCTCTTCAAGACCACTAGACAGAGTACAATAGTGGTGGACATATGTTTGAACCCATGCAGCAATGCATGGGTCATAACAGAAATGGTGAACATCCCAAATGGAAACAAAGAAGTCTTGGGTGGGGTTCATATAAAGGAGTGATGTGGTTACAACACCTCTAGCTTGATGTGCACAACTAAGGATATGTGGCTGTAGAGATGATCCATGACTTAGCATCTGCCAAGACACCCGTACAGGCCACTGTCACAACAAGATGAAAAAGAGCACGCAGGCATTCCTCTTTTGACTGAAATCGAATAGGGTCTAGTAAGGCTACCAGAATGTCTTGTATTCAGCCGACCTTCAAATTACCAGCGAAAACATATTGTCGAGAAAATAAAACTACGTCATAAAAAACGCATGGTTAAATAGATCCTATTTTATTACACACAAAACATTTCAACCAGATGATATTCATTACAGTCTGGATCTGATCAGAAGGTGGGGATGCGTTCTTTTGCTTTTAAAATGCTCCGTTTAAATAATGTCCAGAGAACTGCGTTACTTTTCTTAAATTTCAGAAGTTGCCATTGATCTTGTAATCCAACAGTAATAATCAAATTTATGTTAATTCTGCAATCATCAGAATAAATGATGGGGCGCCTGCCCAGCGGTCTAAGCTAGAAACAAGAACAAGCGGAACTCTAAAGCTTGGGTGCAGACGTATCTGCCACAGCAAAATAATGTTTCCTTCCTTTCTGTCAGTCTGTTTGTCTTTCTGCCTGTCTGTCTGTCTGTCTGTCTGTCTTTCTGTCTGTCTGTCTGTCTGTCTGTCCGTCTTTCTGTCTGCCCTTCTGGAATAGCTCGAACATGGTTGGGTAAAGCTTTATCAAAATGCACACATCTAGTTAACTGTGGATGTTTAAAACTGTTTTCAGGTGGGAGTCTCTAGATTGTACAAGCCAGAGTGAACACACCTTAAAAAAGAACCGGTGGACATTGTCACCTATGTCACTGTGTGTATGGAGTGGCCTTTCTTTGATGTGATGTGTTGTGATGTGATGTGATGTGATGTGATGTGATGTGAATTTGATGTGATGTGATGTGATATGATGTGTGTGTGTGTGTGTGTGTGTGTGTGTGTGTGTGTGTGTGTGTGTGTGTGTGTGTGTGTGTGTCTGTCTGTCTGTCTTTATGTATGTGTATTGATGGCGTTTTTTCGTAACTACATACGCGATACTTCTGTTTTCGTAAGTATGTATAGAATAGCGTTGTTGTTTTTTTTTCCCATTACCATGTGTCTGATACTTTTTTTCTTTCTTTGGCTGTATATACCCTAATAGTTTTTTACTCGTATCTATATATGATACCATTTGTCTCTCTACTGCCATACGATGGTGACATTTCCCTGCTACATTATTCATGATGAAGGCTCCTAGCCTAAGGTTATAATGATGATGGCAATTTGTTGCAGCTATGCATATATACATGAACGCGGCGTTTGTTTCTAGCCATAAGTACATGCATATGAAAACGGCTTTGCTTCAGAGCTGTGTATACGATGGTGGAGTTTCCTCTCGTATCCAGAGATGACTCGGAAGTCTTTCCTCGTCTGGACCTCGTTTGTGCAAATCCATCCTACTCATTTTAGGAGGAACACCTGCCGCCCAGTTATTCTTCCTAACGGTTTTTGGCAAAGAGTCTGCTTGGTTGTTGTGAGAGGCGTCAAGGGAAAAGAGATAAAAAAAAATCCCATATAATGGAGAGTGAATGGTGGGTTATTCATGCCAACGAATCACCTTGGGGTCACGTTCCCGATGGCAAATACAGAATTATGCTGATTGTGTAGCCTGGAGGGCCAACTACATCGTTGGCTGCATGCACGGAATGGAGTGGTCATTTACCAGACAGGATTCCATAGACTGTCGAAGAGTAGGAGATGTGGCGGTGAACTGTGAAGGTTGATTCCAAAGACGTCCTATCATTGTTGACGCTAGTTCGCGGAGAGGTCACGATCTGTACCTGAGGGTGAAATTCGATGTGGTTTAAAATCGACGTTCTATGGATGGGGTTGTAAGTGGTGTACCTTTTTTTTTTTTTTTTCCCCAAAAAACGGTCATAGTATTTGTTTTAATAAAATCATACATACAATCAGCTGTTGGATAAAGAATGATTAGTTGTAGGAGAGAGAGAGAGAGAGAGAGAGAGAGAGAGAGAGAGAGAGAGAGAGAGAGAGAGAGAGAGAGGAGAGAGAGAGAAGAATGAGAGAGAATGAGAGAGAGAGAATCACAAAGACAGAAAGAGAGAGGGAAATAGAGGCAGAGATTGATAACAGATAAAGAAAAGAATAACAAATGGCGAGATAGAGAGGAGAAAGACTGAGAGAGAGAGAGATAGAGAGAGAGAGAGAGAGAGAGAGAGAGAGAGAGAGAGAGAGAGAGAGAGATAATATTATATACGATTAGATTGTATTGTTTACGTCTGCTTAGAGTCAACTTTTTTCCTTCTAGATGACGATGAGAATCGTTCAGTGGTACGCCTATCTATGGCTGAGGTTTTTTTTACCCGTTCTAACATAAAACACCACCACCCCAATTCTGTGATATTCGCAACACCACGGCGGAGAAAGGCCTGACGTGATGGAACATCACAATACAAGGGAGACTATCGTGAATGCACAGACCGCATGTACAGGTTCGTTGTCTGTAGTACCTCGGCGTATACAACTCCCCACGATTCATGACACTGCACCATTAATCGGGCTTATCGTGTGAGTACTGCTTACAACTTGATTCAGTTCTAGGAATGTGTTCAAAATTGATATTTTTGTCATCCTTGGACTAAGTGATCCCATAAATCAGCATCAGTGCGTGTCGTGTTAACGTTCAACCATTTCGGCAAGGCCATGTCTGAATGTCCCCCCTATCTGCCTCACTTGCCATCGATTGGTCTCCCTCCACGGACAGCGCAAAATGTTCCGCTAAATACTCAACCTTTCTCTGTTATTGACATGGAAGTCCTGTTCTTGCCATGCACATAAAGTTTACACTTTTAACTTAAAATTTGCAGAGAGGAGACGGGGGGGGGGGGGGGGGGGGGGGGGGGGGGCAGACAGACAGACATAATTGACAGAGAGAGAGACCGAGAGAGAGAGAGAGAGAGAGAGAGAGAGAGAGAGAAACAGACACACAGGACAGAGAGGAGGGAGGAGACGTACAAACACTCGGCACGCGTGCCGCACACACCCACACACACACAACACACCTCACACGCGCGCGCGCGCAGCACCGACACACACACACCACACACACACACACACCACAACCCCACACACACACACACGTTCACGGCATGCACGCACTTCACAACACCCACACACACACACACACACACACACACACACCACACACACACACAACACACACACACACACACCACCCACACGCACACCACATAACACACACCCACACAACACACACACACACACACACCACACACACACACACCACACACATACACACCAATCCCATGCATATTCAATACTACACAACACACAACACACGCACGCACGCACACACACAACACACCACAAACCACCACCCACACACACACACACACACACACACACACACACACAAACTCAATAGCACCTTGCTGGATAGACGGTTGAATTTGAAAACTAACACACCACACAACACACACACACACACACACACACACACAACACACCCACCCACACACTACACACACACCACAACACAAACCACCAACCCACACTGCACGCACGCACCTCAACGCAACTCCGCACGCGCGCACACACACACACACACACCACACACACCACACACACCACACACACCCATGACGCACTCACGGCACGAAACCGCACTCACCATACGCGCGCGCGAA
>JADBJO010000769.1:542341-562341 GCA_016801955.1 Conus betulinus | reverse complement strand
TCTCTCCTCTCTCTCCTCATCTCTCTCCCCTTCCTCTCTCTCCCCACTCTCTCCTCCTCTCTTCTCCCTCCCCTCTCGGATCTCCTCGCCCTCTCTCTACTCTCTCTCCGCCCTCTCTCTCTCTCTCTCCGCTCGTCTCTCTCTCTCTCTCTCTCATTCTCTCTCTCTAGGTATGGGGGAAAGGGAGCAGGAGGAAGCAAGGGAGAGGCGTGGTACGAGTAGTGTGGTATCGGTGGCTCTGAGATCGGTGTGTGCGGGGTGGAGGAGGGTGTGGAGGGGGGATGGGGTGGTACACAGTGTGTGTAGGGGGAGGGAAGTAAAGGAGGGGGGGGTCTATGTATTTCTCTTTGAGTGCACTATCATCAACTAACAATATCCCTTGTCTGTGTGCATTGGTCTTAGACCAAAACAACATGTGTGTTCTTTTCAGTGTCCCTGCATAATACATCTGGATTGTGAAACATCTGTCTTTAAAATGAAAATGTTGAGTTTAATGACTTTGGACATTAATCTCTCTCTCTCTCTCTCTTCTCTCTCTCTCTCTCTCTTACACACCACACACACACACCCCACAACACACACACACACACACACCCACACACGTATAGATAGATAGATAGATAGATATAGATATAGATATACGCAAGTGTTGGAGATAAAATGGAGATTAAAACGAGCTGAAAATCTTTTCCCTCACGGGATCAAATTTAATAAATCTCTCTCTCTCTCGACTCCCTCTCTCTCTCGTCTCTCCTCTCTCCCTCTCCCCTCTCTCTCTCTCTCTCTCCTCTCTCTCTCTCTCTCTCTCTCTCTCTCTCCTGTTGTGTGTGTGTGTGTGTGTGTGTGTGTGTGGTGTGAAGGAGACCTCAGGGGAAAGCTTGAGTTTTCATTAACTATGTCTTTGCAGGAAAAATGTGCAGCTTTGTTTTAATCTCCATTATATCCATCCATCCATTTACCTGACTTGTCTATTTGTCAGAGAGAGAGAGAGAGAGAGAGAGAGAGAGAGAGGGAGAGAGAATCCTTATCGAACGCTCTGCAGAAAAAAAAAATTGTTCATCCCCTGCATTCTCTCTCTCTCTCTCCTCTCTCTCTCTCTCCTCTCTCTCTCTCTCTCTCTCGCTCTCTCTGCACACAGATGTCGGCAAGTTCCCCGCCAGCGCCCCCGACCCCTCGGGGCTGCTGCGAGAACGGGCGCCCGTGCTGACCGACCCGCACACGGGCCAGACGGTGTGCTCGTGCCAGTACAGCCCCACCCTCCTGGCCTACCCCCGGTTGCCCCCAGGGCTGGAGTCCGTGTACAGCGCTTCGGCCTACGCCGCCGCCGTCTCCCAGGGCTACATGGCTCTCGGGGCGGAAGGGTCCGCCTTCTACAGCCCCCCCCTGGTGAGTGGGCTTTGGGGTCTGGGTTTGTTTGGTTTGGGTTGGGTTGGGTTGGTTGGGTTGGGTTGGTTGGTGTGGGTGTGTGAGTGGATGGGTTGGGTTGGGTTGTGTTGGGTGGGTTGGTTGGGTTGGGGTTGGGTGGTTGGTTGGTTGGGTTGGGTGGTTGGGGGGGTTGGTTGGGTTGGGTTTGGTGGTTGGTGGGCTGGGTCGGGTTGGGTTGGGTTGGGTTGAGTTGTTGGGTGGTTGGGTTGGTTGGTTGGCTGTTGATTGATTGGGTTGGCAGGGTGGGTTGGGTGGGTTGGTTTGTTGGTTGGTTGCAGGCTAAGGTCACAAGAGGGAGGGAGTGGGATATGGCGAGAGTGAGAGAAAAAAAGAGGGGAAGGGAAGAGGGGTCGGGGGTGGGGGCTGGGGGCCAGAAAATGGGAAAGGGTTCAGGCGGTCAGGTTTGTTTCGCTTGTATACGTGTTCGTTTGTTACGTCCCAACTCTTCACACACATCCTCCCCAACACCGTCCCCCCCCCCCCCCCCCCCCCCCCCCCCCCCGTCTGGTCTCTCTCTCTCTCTCGCTCTCTCTCTCTCTGTCTTCTCTCTCCCTCTCTCTCTCTCTCTCTCTCTCTCCCTCTCTCTCTCTCTCTCTCTCTCTCTCTTCTCTGCCTCACTTTGATTACTCAGAGGCCGGTCTAATGGATCAGTCGGACCCTCCTGCGAGTAGAAAAAAAAGTTAGGTCATGAAGTGGTTTTGGAATGTAGTAAATTGAGAGAGAGAGAGAGAGAGAGAGAGAGAGAGAGAGAGAGAGAGAGAGGTGTTTCATAATCCAAAACGAGTTTTTTCAAGAGGAAGAAAAATGGGTAGGTGTAGGGCCGGGGACGAATCAATAAATGAATGATGATTTCTTCATTTAGGTCTTGGGCCTTCATGAATGGATACAATACACACAGCATTTTGTTATCTTGTTTTTCTCACAATGAGACAACAACCACCGATTTGCATGCAACATAACAAAGTAGTTGTCTGCCTAAATAAGAAGACAAAAAGAAAGACATGTACAAAAACAAGAAAGATTTGTGTAGTACGTTAGGCGTGTTGTGCAAAATATTTGTAAACTTGTTTTAAACAAACTAGGCTCTGTTTTAGCATGGATGAATTCTTATCTGAGATCTTTAAGTCATTGGCAGCAGAGAACAAAATATACCTCATCTTCGTTAGACATGCATATAGGACATACCAAGCTGTAGATCGTAGGCTTCAGAGTTTGCATCGGAAACGATGCGTGTTCAAGTTAGTTGTGTCCAGACTAAATCTTGTCATTACATGCTGTGGTTTTCGATCGATATTCACTGGCAAATAGTTATGGTTTCAGTTCAGGATTATTGTAGAACGTTCTATTCAGTGCCCCATCTTGCGCCTCTCTTGACAAAGATAAGTGATTGCTCGTTCTTCAGTTTCGTTGTTCTGAGTGTTGTTGATCTTGCCTGAAGAAGAAGACATAAGAGATCAAAACGCGTTGTGTTTTGTCTTGTGATTTGTTTGTCCGTTTTTTTTTTTTGTTTTGTTTGTTTGTTTGTTTTTTTTCGGAGTTATTCTAAACACTTTTTAAGATTTGTTCTATATAATAAGATGTATCACAGTGTGAATGTAGCCGTTCCAGTTATACAGTCTGCAGTTTATCAAACGTTGAATTTTTTTTAACGAGTTACTTCGTATTGCGTACACCTTAATTTAGCCACATTACAGTACCCGTTCTCATACAAGTAAACGCGTATATTTAAAACCCAGGTTTGGTTTCAAAAGGGTCTATGTCCTAAAATTTATTATCGCTTTTATACAGTAATCTGAATACTTTTGTAAATCAGAACTCAAGCTAATATCGAATTTAGTTGACTGCAAAATTCACATACATAAGATATTGGTTTGTTTCACCGTGGGGAAAAAATCATTGCATGTCCGCATGTCTATTCCAAGATTTTTTTTTGTTTTGGATAGTAAACAATTGAACAGATTCACTCAGAATCCCTGCTTTACCTAATTCCTGTAATTCTGCTCCATATTGCAAAATCAGTTGAACTTGTGCATCAAGCAATTTTATAAACAGTTCAATCGAACTAATGCAAAGAACACATATTTTTTTTCCATGATATAAAACACTGCATTCTTCGTTCTGAAGGCAAGATCTTAACGAAAAAGATGAGAACAGGGAAACTAAGTCGTGCTGAGAAGAGAAGTGTGCCTTACATTCTTGTAAGCGTTAGCTACACGTATCATCATACCATTGTACTCGTGTTTCTATACCCGTAGGTACACCCCACACCCCCTTTCCAAAATACAATGAATACTTTATGTCTGTTAACTTTTGACTGAAGCGAAGAAGCGTCTAGTGTCCTCTTTACTGTTATTGATTATGTTCAACGCTAACTCATTCATTAAACACAAGAACAATGCAGGGCTGTGTGCATATCCCTGCCTCGCTCCTTTTGTACATCTTACGTAGTCTGCAAAGTTGGAGACGCTTTTGACCCTACACATTCTGATTTCATACATACGTTTTATACTTTGGACAGCCGTTTGAAACAAAATGGGCCAACGAAGATTTCTGTTCATCGAATCAAATGCTTTTCCAAAGTCTATAAATGCTACGTCCAGCATGCGATCCTTCAAAAACCGTTTCTGTGAAAAAAAATAAATAAAAATAAAGAAAGAAAGAAAGAAAGAGAGAGAGAGAGAGAGACATTGATGTTGTTTTGTAATCCAGACGAGCGTGAAAAGGGAGATAGGTAGGGGTAGGCGAGGGGTTTGTGAGGGGAGAGAGAGAGAGAGAGAGAGAGAGAGAGAGAGAGAGAGAGACAGGAGGGGCGTGGGAGTCATTTACATGTTTACCGTTGACAGGTCGACATCTTTAAAGCAGTATGTCGTAATAAATGTGAAACTGACACTTACACGTGCGCTGGTGCAAACACAAACAAACACACACACACACACACACACACACACACACACACAACACACACCAACACACACATCACGAAAAGTCGGGACTACTAAATTTTTAATATGCATGACATAAGCCGACCGCTTCCGGTTCACTCATTCACTACTTCCGGTAAGGTATGATATCTATCCGTCAAATGCGCTCCCCCCCCCCCCCCCCCCCCCCCCCACCCCCCCCACCCCCAAAAAAAAAAAATTCTCGTCGTATACCCCCACCCCCCCTCTTCGCGCGCTGCTTGCCCTTCCACCCCCTCCCATGTTTGACCTTGTAGCAGCATTCTGGTTTACCTTGACACGTCGAGTGATGTCAAGATGTTTACAGCCTAGCCGAGTTCGAAGGTCGGCACCGAGAGACAACTGAAGAGTATAGTAGAGTTACGTACACATGAAAATGTCAGAACTGAAGCTGCCAAACAGAGTCATATCCTGAAAGAATGAAGTGGAGGTTCATATGAAACCGGTTTGTTTCAGGAAAAAAAAAAAAAAAAAAAAAAAGGGGGGGGGGGGGGGGGGGGGGGGGGGAGGAGACTGGTTTCCATCTAAAACAATGAAAAAGTATTATCACTAACACACACACATGGTGCATATACGCACACACACACGCACAGCGCATGCGCGCGCGCGAGCGAGAACACACACACACATACACACACACACGCGCGCGAGCGAGAGCACACACACACACACACACACACACACACACACACACACACACACACACACACACATACACACACACACACACACACACACACACACACACACACACACACACACACGCAAGTACGCACGTACATCCGTCCAATTAATCTGGAGTGTTAATGTATTTTATATTTTATTGACTGTCCTAGTAATAGAACCCCCCCCCCCCCCCCCCCCATTAGTGCGTGCGTGTGTGTGCAAGCGCGCGGGCGCGCGCGCACGTGTGTGTGTGTGTGTGTGTGTGTGTGTGTGTGTGTGTGTGTGTGTGAGACAAGGAAAATACACCGAACAAGGCAAAATGGGAATTACATGAAGTACATTCATTTTCTTCTGAAAAATATAGATACATTTTTTTTATATCATTGTTATTATTATTACTATTATCAGCGTCACACTGAAAGTGTGACTTCATTTTGAAATAAAGTACAAACGATAGGCAGACTTTTGATGGCAACATGATCATGCAAGCTCACGACACGGGTACGCCCACCAGCTCAGCCAGTCCAACGCGATATTGAGTATAAAATCATCGTGACTGCGGCGCGATTCCATGTGTCCGGTGACGGTTACGGGTCAGCAGCACCCGTTTAGCTCACAAAATCCAGCAAACTTAGTGTGCATATCAGACTGGCGGTGAGACCGTACCGATGAAACTGCGAGCGGCTGGTTCATCCCCCCTCTCTTTTCCTTTTCAGTCATGGCACACCAAAAAACCGTTCCCATGTTGTTGTTGTTATTGTTGTTGTTGTTGTTGTTGTTGCTGTGTGTGTGTGTGTGGTGTGTGTGTGTTGTTCTTGTTGTTGTTGCTGTGTGTGTGTTGTTGTTTGTTGTTGTTGTTGTTGTGTGTTTTGTTGTTGTTGTTGTTGCTGTTGTTGTTTGTTTGTGTTGTGTGTGTGTGTGTGTGTGTGTGTGTGTGTGTGTGATTTGCAGATGCGCCTTCCCAAAGAATCGATACGAACGGGACTGAAGTTGCTCAGAGCTGTCGATAGCTGTGGGTCGCGGTTTCTGACTCCAGGTTTTTTTAGCTGCTCTGTCTGAACTGTTGCGAGCTTCCTTTGCCCTAGAAAACAGGGTTCCTCGCCTGGTTTCTAGTACTAAAATAAATACATACATGTATACATTAACAGTAAGTAGATAGATAAATGAATAAATAGATAGATAAATAGATAGATAGATAAATAAACATCCATTCACGCGTCCGGCACGGGGGACGATGGCTACATGCTCCGGTCAAGATTTCCGTAAGGAATCCGTAAGGATATATATATATATATATATATATATATATATGTTTAAAAATATGATTAAAAAGGAGATTAAAAAACAACCACCACAAACTTGTTTCAAGCTCTCTTGAGCTTGAAACAAGTTTGTTGGTGGTTTTTTAATCTCCTTTTTAATCATATTTTTAAACTTATGTCGCTCCCCTTACCGGTTGAGCGTTTTTTTTAGAGTTCTTGCTGGCTCTCTCTACTTTTATTTGTGATATATATATATATATATATATATATATATATATATATATATATATATATATATATATATATATGAAATCATGTCCTCTTCATTTCCTACTTACGTGATTTGTATGTTGTATCCGTAACCTTGTAACCGCTACCATACAATCGGGATCGCGCCTTTACGCAACTCCTCCCAACCCCCCCTCCCCTCCCTCTCCCTCTCCCCCCCCCCCCCCCCCCCCACACACACACCCTCCACTCCCCACCCCCACCCACGCCTCACCTCTCACCCGGAATACTCTTCAACCTTGGCGGAGGTCGACGCGCTTCCGAATGACCTTTCTCTGTGTTCTCTCTCTTTCTCTCTCTCTTTTTTTTTCCTCTCTCTCTCTCTCTCTCTCTCTCTTTCTTTTTTTTTTCTTTCCTTCCTTCCTTCTTTCTTTCTTTTTTCTTATGTGTCTACATTTTCTCTTTTCCTTCCCTTAACGCTGTTTTGACCTGACCTGAAGTTGCCTGTGAAATTTATTTGGTGACGATTAACACTGTTGACCTTTTCACACGAATCCAGCTGGGGTTTTTTTTGTTTGTTTGTTTTTTTTCTGGCTAGGTCAGAAGACCCTAGCCTTGATTTAAGAAGTCGGCGCGCCTTTGTTTTTGCTTTTGTTTTTAAAAGTTTTTTTTTCCCGTTATAATTAACGTCTTTGTCTAGTTTCGCAAAGCTACGGGAAATTAATTTGTGTGTGTGTGTTTATTTATCGTGTGCGCCACTGTAATAAGGGACTTAGACTAATTAGTATTAGTAGTAAGTAGTGGTACAGTCATAAAATCATATAATCTCCTCCTCCTCCTCCTCTATCTCCTCCTTATCATCATTACTGTTATGGTTGTTGTTGCTATTTTTCTGTATTGTTATTGTTTATGTAATTACTGTTTTGCGAAAAAAATTAACACTTACTGAGATTTGATGAACAGAAGCGTAGCGCTGAAGTATTGACTCAGAACTTTCCTATTAGTCAGACGAATGATAATGATGGTAACAATGAATATAAATATTAAACCAAAAACTGCTGCGGATGTCTCTGATGATTTAACGCAACGGCCATATTTTATGATGGTGTTGATGAGAGGAGGATAGTAATAACAATGATAATGATAGTAATAATAATAACAATGAAAATAATGATAATGATGATAATAATGATTATGATGATACTTATGATAAGAAGTAGAAGAACAATAGTGGTAGTAGTAGTAGTAGTAGTAGTAGTAGTAGTAGTAGTAGGCCTAATATAGTCTGTTCAAAAAACAATGAAAATCGGACATACCAGTAATGGTATCCGCGCATCCACACACGCACGCGTGCACACACACAAAACTTTCGCATGCACACACACACACACACACACACACACACACACACACACACACACACACCAAAGATTTTTTTAAATCAAGAATGAACAAGTACATACAACTGGGGAAGTGAGAGGGTGTGTGTGTGTGTGTGTGTGTGTGTGTGTGTGTGTGTGTGGACAAAACAAATTCACTGACAATTAAAGAAATGAATACTTGCCCACAATAAACAGTACTGAACAGAAGAGAGGAAGGGGTGGAGGGGAATAGGGGATGAAGGTAGGTGTGGGAGGCCTGGGGCGGGGGGGGGGGGAAGGAAGAAGAAGATAAGAAGAAGAAGAAAGACGAAGGAAAAAAAAAAAAGAAAGACCAAAAACAAAAACCAACAAACAGTTGCGAAAAGCCCACCCACAACAAGCTCACGAAACTGACAAGGAAGTTTGATAGGCACGGTCATGCGCCGATATTGACACTGACACGAGCGGCAGGTGCGTGTGTTATGTCGTTTTTTCCCCCTCTCGCCTGCCTATTTCCGATCTGTACGTACTGCGGGAGCTGACCGACTGGACTAGATGTAGATGTGAAAATGAAACCTGGTGTGTGTGTGTGTGTGTGTGTGTGTGTTTCAGCCATTCACATAGGAGTAGGATTAAACCCTAGGGACAGAGAGCGAGACGATAGATTTTAGGGGGGGGGGGGGGGGTGGGGGGGGGGCCGAAAAAAAAAAAACTCCTACACACGAGTGTAGGCTCTCAACTCCCTTCATAACTCCGATTCATATGTCATAATCGAACTACTAAACTGCGGTCATGACATCCGTTCTGCGCCAAATTTGAGGAGAAGAGTGATTGTTCATTCTTCGTTGTTTGTTGTCTTGAAGAAGACCAAAGAGGTCAAAAACGCGTTGTGTTTCGTCTTGTAATTTGTTGGTCTCTTTCGTTCGGCGGAACGGTCAATTCTTTTCTTTTTTCAAGTTTGCGGACATCACAGTTAAACCTCGCTCTGATGAGTTTTGTGTGTAAGGCGATGAATTGTTATTGTTTATGTTGAGCTTGTTGTGGGTGGGCTTTTCGCAACTGTTTCTTGGTTTTTGTCTTTGGTCTTCTTTTTTTTTTTTTTTTCGTCTTTCTTCGTCTTTCTTCTTCTTCTTCTTCTTCTTCTTCTTCTTCTTCCTCCTCCTCCTCCTCCTCCTCTTTCTTCTTCTTCTTCTTTCTTCTTCTTCTTCTTCTTAAGGTGTAATGAAGGGCGATCAAAAAATATAGTGACAGCACATTTTTTCAAATGACTTTGATGAAAACCGGTCAGAAACAAATGCACTGACTGACCCCAGCAAGTGAAATGCAGTTATGCGCGCCTCCTGATCCTCCGACCTGCGCGCTTTCTGACTGGGAAAGCTGTCGGGTTTTCGGGACAGGACACGTGCGCGCTTCCTGCACGTTAGCATGGAACTGTGCGCATTGTAGCCACTGAGAACCTGCGCGCTGATCGTACACACCCACTCAGGGATTCGTTCAGCCTTTCATTCTGGAAAGAATGTCAAAATTGTACGACAACAGTCTCGAGCGCTTGGAAGAGGTGGGTCTAATGTTTTCGTTCTCTTGATTAGTCCGCGCATGGGAATTGAAAAATAGTGGCGGTCGTATTTCATTGTTCCGTCTACAGTCATACACCTTGCGTTTTTGTTCTTTTTTTTTTTTTTTTCTACTTTTTATTCTGGTCTTTTATTGTAGTTTGTTGGTTTCTTTAATTATTTTTTTTAACATTTCAGCCGCCGTCTGTCATTTCCTCCACCCTACCCCCCCCCCCCTATCTACCCCCTATCTCTCTCTTCCCCCCCCCCCCCCCCCCCCCCCCCCCCCCCCCCCCATACTTGACTTTTAAGATGGTTTCTTTCACTAGGTTTGATTCCTTTTTGTGTTTTGTTTTGTTATGTTTTCCCTGTAATGTTATTTTTTCATCGTGTATCCCTGAATTTTTCTGTTCGACTATTACAGTTCACAAACCGTTCACTTTCAGTTATCCTGCTTCCCTTCCCCCCCCCCCCCCCCCCCCCCCCCCACCCCCCCCCCCCCCCCCCCCCCCCCCCGTATCCCCCCCATCGCCACCACTCTCTCTCGCCACCTCTCTCTCTCTCTCTCTCACTCTCTCTCTCTCTCTCGCCTTTTCGGCCCTCACTTTCTATTTCTGTCTCTCTTTTTTTCTTTCTGTCTCTGCTTGTCTGTCTCCACCTGGCAGTATGGTTGGCTAGCAGACTGTGTGTCTGTGGGTCTTGTACTGTCGCGCACTGTCTGTGTACATCTCTGTCTCTGTCTGATGGTCAGTTTGTTTGTCTGTCACACACACACACACACACACACACACACACACACACACAGTTTGTCTCTCTCATTTCTCATCTACAGGAAGACTGATCACACTCTCCTTCAGAGAAGGACCCCCACACATGATAAAGACCACTGACACAACAAACAACTTAAAACATCCCTCAGCTCACAAGATGGCACTTAAACATGTGGTAACTTTGCTGTGCACAATTGATGGTGAGACTGATCGTTCGTTTGGTTTCTCTGTTGGTGCAGGGTTCGAGTCCCTACGACCTGAAAGAAAGCGCAGAGGCTTGGCGGACTTTGGCCGCTCAGCCCGCTTTTTTTCCCTACGACCCCATGTCGCTCTACCCGTATGGGGCCGGGTAGGTGGTGATTGGTCCGCGCGCGAGAGAGACAGTGCGTGTTTTTGAGAGAGAGAGAGAGAGGGGAGAGTGTGTGTGCGAGAGAGAAAGAGATGGAGACTGTGAGTGAGAGAGAGAATGTGTGTGTATGTGTGAGGGAGGGGGAGGGTGCGAGTGCATGATATCAAAAAAAACCCTTAAACCAACTTTTTATTTGAGTATCCATATAGTATTTTTGTCAATATTTATTCTTTGTTCCATAACATGACGACATACTCGTGCGTTTAAATTTTTCTGTATTGCTTTTTTCCTTCCTGTATTTTTTTTTCTCTTCGGTATTATGGTATTCACTAGTCTTTCTGGATTCAAATTAATGTGCACCTTTTTTTTTTTAACTCTGTATTCTTTCTTTTTTGCATTTTCAAACCTTTTTTATACACACAAAAAAATGTGGGCTACCTTGTTGGCTGCCCATTTCTTTTTCTTTCCTGTGTTTTATTTCTGTATTTCATGTACATGTTATTAAGAAAATCGTAAAGATACACATTTTATTGGTACCTTTTATTTATTCTTAAACTTAAATGAATAAGTGTAATTCGAGTACACTATTAGTTCGTTTCTGTGTGTGTAATTTAGTTTGCAGGTTCTTGGGGTTTTAGGGCCAAACAATGTTTGTTAGAATTTAGACAATCTCTGTGTGTATGTGTACGTTATACTGAAGTGCATGTGCGAAAAAATGGTGATTTTGTATCCGGATTGGTCTCCCTTCCACGTAAGCCGATACTGTTTGTTTTTAAATTATTGTCATGTGTATAATGTGGGCAACAATTTAGTATTGGGAAAACGAAGCCAACTAAGAATTTCTTTTTCGTTTTACCATACACACACGTGTGTAATACAGAACAATTATGTAGTGGGTAAAAAACAAAGCGCAGGCTAATAAATCTTCGCTCATTGTATAGATCAACTTTCATTAAAAAAAAATAAAAAAAAACAAGATTAAGAAATTAGAAAAAATATATCGTAAACATGAGTAACCTTTCTCTATGTGTCTGAGGGATCGATCGGAATTTTTCTCGAAAACATTTATTAGTATTACCCGCGCTAAAGTTTTTATTTCCGCTGAATGGGATTCCCCAGGAAGACACGGCTGATCGTATTAGGCGCTCTTGGCGTCAAATAGAGAAACACCACAGTCCATAATCCTGTGGTGTTCTCAGCACCAAGGGTTCAAAAAAGAATCCAGCAGCACCCCCCAAAGCAGCCAGCGAAGGGTAGTGAATGGAACAAAACGAAAGTGTGGAGAGGAAAAAAAGTTGCTGAAAAACTAAAAACATTTTGCAAACAGTGTAAGATACAGGGAACAGTCTTTGAGCCTATGCTTGAGGATCCATTCAAGGATGCAAGGGAGGTCAAAAGATATGGAACAGTGTGAGAGGTCAGCTCTGCTATTCAATAACCATATATATATATATATATATATATATATATATATATATATATATATATATATATGTGTGTGTGTGTGTGTGTGTGTGTGTGTGTGTGACTGTGTGTCATTGTTAGTCAGTTATGTGTTTGTTTCTTTGTTGCTAAGATTAGTCTTATTGGTTTGTATGAGGAGCGAGGACGAGCCTATGAAAGTTTGTTTACAGACCCAAATCCTAGATCCGATTCAGGATTTTTTTTGTTGTTGTTGCTGTTGTTTCTCTTATATTGCCAGAAAGATTGTTCCGACGTTGGTAGGAGTCTTCGCTGTCCCAAGCGCCCATTAAAGAGAAAAATTGTTTCTCA
The DNA here is from genome assembly GCA_016801955.1 of Conus betulinus. Taxonomy (NCBI): domain Eukaryota; kingdom Metazoa; phylum Mollusca; class Gastropoda; order Neogastropoda; family Conidae; genus Conus; species Conus betulinus. Next base: position 549,994 of record JADBJO010000769.1, on the reverse strand, counting down.
TGCACATTTTTTCTCTTGCTTTGCAACCTAAACTTGACTAAATAGTTTCTATGATCTGCTCGTTATGACAGTTGTGCGTTTTTTGTTTGTGTGTGTGTATCATTGTTTTTTGAGATAACGCTGCAAAGGGTAACAGTTTCATTGTCTGCATGAGTGGGCATTTTTTTTTTTTTTTTTTTTTCTGTTTTTTTTTTTTAATTTAATTTTCTTTGTATTTATTTTTTCGTTTTTTTTTTTTTTTTTTTTTTTTTTTTTCATCTTTTTTTTTTTTCACTACTGGGCCTGCTTTTTTTTTTTTTCTCTCTGCCTCTCAATTAATTTGCTCTCCGACGATCAAAGCGATCTTGTCTTAATACCCATTACGATGCAGATCACATAATTATTATGTGTAGGCACAAGCAGCTTGAACAGCTTTGAAAACCTGGTCGTCAAAGTTACACTGTTCACGGTCCCTATCTCTCACTCCAAAGTTGCCTTGAATATCTCTCCCCCACCCCACCCTCCCACGCACACACCAACGTACTTCGCCTCCACTCGCAAACATACATTGCTTACACTTGCTCGAACCGCCCATCATCACTCAGACGGCCACCCAGGACCAACACATAGATACAAAACTAAAATTCATGGAAATTTGCAAATAAATAGGCAAGCAGAAAAGTTTAAATAAAAAGTAAATAAAGGTAACATGAAAAAAAACACACACATCAGGTAGAAATAAACAGATAAGCGAGCATGCAAACATTATGATGTATGAATAATTCATAAATCGAAATGAGCGAATAGGCAAGGGAATTTTTTTTTTTCTTTATTTGAAAAAAAAATTTGAAAGAGAACAAAAATAAATGAATAAATGAATAATAAATAAACAAATATATAAATGCATAAGTACTGAATGAATGAATAAAAGAAATTGTTGCTACAATATACCCCCACTCGCATCCCTCCCCCTGCCTGCCCCCCCCCCCCCCCCCCCCCCCCCCCCCCATTCCCCCCTCCCCACCACCATCTGTTAAGCACACACTTCCCTAAGCAAAGGAGCAAGCAAACAACAGGGACGACAAGATGGCGACACTGGCTGACCCAGATGGGCAGCCTTCTCGGCCGTTCGCGCACACAGTCACGTGCAGAAATCATTTATCATCGTTACTAATGTTATTTGAAAAAAAAAATCGTCATCGTATTATTGTATTCGTGTTATTCTTTTCTGCCTATTTGATTATTTACTCAGCGTATTTTCTGCATTATTTTCACCAGCAGTGAATTTTACACAGTACCCCAGGAGAGATAACTCCCACCACACTTCCTGTTTCGTTTCAGAGGACGGCACAGCTAAGTCGCTCCTCACTTTTTTTTTTTTTTTTTTTCCCCCCTTTTTTTTCCAATTTTTGATCTGTTGATTGTTCTTTTTGGTATTTTTGTCAGTTGATATTGCTTGTAGGCCTATAAAGATTTTCAGGGTCGAACCGCATTGCCATCTGTTTGATTCATTGGTATCGTGATCTGGTTACGTACCATTAAATTTTGCGTTTAAATGCCGTCCTCCCCCACACCACCAACCCCACCCCCACCCCCCCCCCCCCCCTCTTCCCACCTTCCCCGTTCTCCCGTCATGTTGATCTTGTTGATTTCCCGCTCTGGGGTCAGGGTTAGGGCAAAGCGCAAGAGCGCCACTCAATGACACCATCAACACAGAAAGGGGGCTTCTAAACTAGTATTTTGCCCCACCAACCTTTTATTGTGGAGACTCGCGCAACTCTTCCAGCCGAGGCCAGAAAACGAAAGGAAACCAGCCGCCGTGGTGCAGTGGTTAAGTTAGCAATGTTGGGCCGCGGCCTTGGGGAAGTCGTGGGCTCGAGTCCAGTGAGGCGAGGCCCGGTTAGCTGTAAGACTAAGGCGCCAGACTCTCGTCTCAGGGTCTGGTTGATGCGTTGAATCTCATGTCACTTTTCGGAGACGAGCTGACCATCGTGTACCGATGGGATGGATACATATGTCACATCAATAAATCACGTCCACATTGGTGGTGTGTTCAGCCTTGGACATCATCTCGGAAATCCGACCGTGGCTGCTTTGATGACGGGGATAAAACCTGGTGGCATACGCATACAGTTTGCTGAAGGTGAACCTCGGGTTCAAGCCCAGAAAGAAAGAAAGAAAGAAAGAAAGGTTCTCACCAGAGGTAGTTATTTGGTGAGACTTTTCCGCCAGCTCCAACCCAGAGTTGGTGACTATTCTGCAGGCTCCGTAGAGAAGACTTGAATCGCACAATCCAGTTTCGTTCGTTTAACGGTTGGGCCTTTGAGTGGTTCGTTCAAACTTTCTGCCCAACGTCACCGCAGGTGTCTGTATCTTTCGGGCCTGGTTGATGGCCAAGATAAACTGTCATGGAAACAAATATAGTGAGGCCCTGTCATATTAGCTCAGAACAGAGCAGAACCCCATAGTATCATCTTTAGATGATGGTGATGATAATGATGATAATGATTGTTATTAGTTAAGAAAAAAAAAACAGTAGAAAAGAAAAAGCTGTCGGTGCCCACCAAAGTCTAACTCCCCCAACAACCCCTCCCCCCGGCAGGTACGGGGGCCTGGATTTGAACTCCAGAAGGAAGAACGCCACGCGGGAGAACACAAACACCCTGAAGGCCTGGCTGTACGAGCACCGCAAGAACCCCTACCCGACCAAAGGCGAGAAGATCATGCTGGCCATCATCACCAAGATGACCCTCACCCAGGTCTCCACCTGGTTCGCCAACGCCCGGCGCCGCCTGAAGAAGGAGAACAAGATGACCTGGTCGCCGCGGAACCGTAGCGAGGACGGCAGCGAAGCGGGCGATGCCGCCGATCTGGCCGACGTGGACGGCGATGCGGAGAACGGAACCGGAGGCGGCACCGGGAACGGAAGCGGAAACGGCGAAGATGACGTAGGTCCGCTCAGTCCTGGCCGCGAGATTGACGTCCATGGGATGACATCGTCTTCTCGACCTTCTTCACCTTTGTCCCCGTCAGGTAAGAGAGAGAGAGAGAGAGAGAGAGAGAGAGAGGGGGGGGGGGGAGAGGGAGTTGTTGGGGATACTATGATTTAGTTGTGTTTCTGTTCATAGCATTGTATGGAACTGTGATTCCTTGCGCTGGTTCGTGTGTGTGTGTGTGTGTGTGTGTGTGTGTGTGTGTGTGTGTGTGTGTGTGTGTGTGTGTGTTAGATAAAGGCAGAGAGAGAGAGAGAGAACTCACACTCACAGACACACACAGACACACGCACGCACGCACACACACACACACACACACACACACACACACACACACACACACACACACACATATACACACACATATACACACACACACAGATGGGGGATTTTCATTTTGTCGTGTTGCTTTTTGTACATTTAAATGGAAGTGTATTGTATTTTCTGTGTTGCATTGCGAGATAATGTTCTTTTTTCTTCTCTTTTGTGTACTTGTGTGTGATGGAATGTACTGTGCTGTTTTGCATTACAATGTATAAGAACAGGATTTTGAGATAACAAAACAAACAAAACGCCGGTGTGTTTCGACCAAAAAAGAGTTTACTGTTTACTCAAACCTTTATCGGTTCCACGGACTGTAACTCGAAATATCATGAAGACCGGTGTTTGTTGTCAACCTCCCTGTGAAGAGAGAGAATGTCTTTATGTCACTGTGTCTGTGTCTTCGTGTCTGTATGCCACAGAGTCGACATTCACCGGCGAGTCTACATGTCACAGTATCTGTATGTCACAGAGTCTATGTCACGGTGAGTATAGGTCACTTTGTGAACATGGCACAGTGTCTATATGCCACCGTGTGTGTATGCTTTCAGAGTCTACATCTTACACATTGTATATGTCACAGCGTGTATATGCCACAGTGTCTTTATGTCACCATCAGTATATAAAAAATACATATCAATACACCCACCCCTGAACCTGACTCTAACCAAACTTTAAACGTGAACTCTAACCAAACCCTAACCCTAATCCTAACCAAACCCTAATTCTACTAAAAAAAATTCTACCAAACCCAGCCTTATCCCTAAGACCTAGACACGGTGACGCAGGGACACGGGTGACGTAATATAGGCACAATGACGTACACAGCTAATACCTCTCCCCCTGTCTCTCCTTCCTTTCCTCTTCCTTGTGAACGCGCTCACGTCGGAATGAACACAAAGCGCGTATCTGAATTTCATTCGGGAGAGAACACAGGAAAAAAAAAAAAAAAATGGAGGGAAGGGGTGGGGGGTGGGGGTGGGGAGACGTTAGTAGAAGTAAATAAATGTATACCTCTCATAAAGATGGAAAGATGTTAGGGATAAAAGGCAGGAGATTCATTATCCATCCAAAAGCTCGTCAAAACTGATGCGTAGGGAACAAATGCGTTACAGTTGACGAAAAAAGAAAAAAGACGAAAGGAAAACGAACAAAAAATTAAATCTGGCTGAAGACATTTCCCTTGGCGTTCGTGGACTTGTCAAAGACTAATTCGAACGTCACAGGGACTTGGAGAGGGCATAAAGAAAAAAAAAAGAAAGAAAAGAAAGAAAAAAGGGGGCTAGCAAGATCTCTCTCTCTCTCACTCTCTCTCTCTCTCTCTCTCTCTCTCTCTCTCTCTCTCTCCGCTGACTTCTTAAACAATTGCTATCAGCATGGGAGTCGGAGGTTGTCGCCTCCCAAGAACTAGGTGGCTACAAGTTGGCCCCTGTGCTAAGACACCCTATTAATCGTTGTCGGCGAGGTGGCCCCCCTCTAGCAAGGCACGGGGATTGCCCATAGACCTGAGCTCCCTCGGGAGGTGGGGGAGGGAGGGGAGAGGGGAAGGGGAAGGGGAAGGAGTGAAAGAGGGGGGGGTGAAGGACGGGAATTGGGGGGGGGGGGGGATGGGGGGGGGGGGGGGGGGGGGGGGGGGGGGGGGGGGCAGGGACGTCGAAGAGACACCGAGCAAGGGACAGAAAAGTTTCTCTTTTCCTGTCAATTTACTGCGGCGCTCTCATCATCCTCCTGCTTCTTCTACTTGTCCACCTTCGCACTCGCATCCCGTCTAACCATCCCGAACCTCCCTCCCACCCTCTCGCCCACCCACCCTACCCCCCCTCCTACTGCCCTTTACCCCACCCCTCTTCCCCCCCCCCCCCCCCTCCCCCTCTCCCCCCCCCCCCCCCCCCCCCAATCCCCGCCTCCCCCATTCTCACTTTTCTCTCCCTCTCCTATCTTTCTGGGCTTTTTCTGTAATGAAGTTAAACCTTTCCGTTTCTCCCCTCTCCCTTGGGCACTGACGGAGTAGGAGCATTGTGGAACAGTTGTAGACCGTGTCCTGTCTGTCTGTCTGTCCGTCCATTTTGCCGTGGATCTGTTTGTCTGCGTGCTTTCTCTCTCTCGGGCAACGTGTACGCACAGGTCTTTCCAATCTGAATGAAATTTGAATCTTACAACAGTGTTTTCCTTTGAAAAAAAAATCCTCCATTTAAAAAAAAAAAAAAAAAAAAAAAACCCCCTGATTGTATTCTGTTCATTTTTTTCCCTCGTTCTTTCTGATCTTTCAGTATTGCACATAGTGTATTGAGTTGTATATGTTTAAAGTCGTGGCGCAATATTGTATTTGTATTTAGTAGTTTCTGGTCACGACACAGCACAGCTGGCTTGTACCAGATATGGGGTGCTGTCACCAGGGGATGAGTAGAAGGAGGGGGTCCAGGAGGAAACGCGACGGTATCACTGAGCTATCAGCTTAGAGCTTCTCAGCTAGCTCAGTGTACCAGTACGAGGTACCACCGATGTAAAAAAAAAAAAAAAAAAAAAAAAAAAAAAAAAAAATCTTTGTCCGGTCTCTGCATCGTAAAGACAAAACTGACCTTATCAGAAGTGGAATTTCTACGCAAATGGTATTGGAAGGGTCAAGCGAAGCCTCGATGCTGCTCACGTACTTCTTCTAATATGTGATGAGACAGGAGGAGGTTGTGTAGTGTGTGTGTGTGTGTGTGGGTGGGGGGGGGGGGGGGGGGGAGAACTGTTCCGAAGAGCAAGCAGCTGGGGTCGAAATGGCCACGTGTCGGGAGATGAGTCAGTGTGCATAAGCTTGACCACCCGCCCACTCACCTTCCTGTCCTGTCTGTCGTTCCCCCCCCCCCCCCCCCCCCCCCCCCCCCCCCTCACCCTGCTCGCTACTCTCCCTGTCTCTCCCTGTCCTCTCCCTGTCCCATCCCTCCCCCCACCCCCACCCCCCCCCCCCCCCCCCCCCCCCCCCCCACCCCCCCCCCCTCCCTCTTTCCCTTCCTGGAACATCCTCTTCCACCTCCAGCTCACCCCCCATCACTTCTGCTGTCCCCTCCACCTCTGTCTTTGCCTATGTCCCCTTCCTTCACTACCCCCCCCCCCCCCCCCCCCCTCTCTCTCTGTCTCTGTCTCTCTCTGTGCCTGCCTTTTTTACTCACACCCTCTCTGTCTCGCCCTTCTCCCCCCCCCCCCCCCCCCCCCTCTCTCTCTCTCTCTCTCTCATCCAGTCCCCCCCATCCTTTCTCTCTCCCCCCCCCTCCTTATCCTCATTCCCCACTCCCAACTCCCTCCCTCCCTCTCTCTCTGACCGTCTCGTAAATGTGCTGCCAAGGCCCGAAGAGACGCATAATCAAAGATTTGAACCGTTAACCCTTGACGCCTGCGGGCCGATGAGTTGACGACTCGCCAAAGCCCAAGTCAGCAAGACAGGACGGCCCCGGTGGCCAGCGGCCATGAATTATGAGAGCCAATCGGCGAGGCCGTCGGCGTGCTCGCGGACACGAAACGTCTGCATGCCAGCGGCGGCCGTAAAACTGAGTAAGCAGCCAGCGGGCAGGAAGGAGCAGCAAGCAAGAAGAAGTCAACAGAAAGGGCTTCTGCTGCTGCTGCTACTACTGCTACTACTACTACTACTACAGACAACTGTTACTTCTGACTTATTCGCTCTGCCAGAGAAGTGATGTACAAAAAGGAGTTGGAAGTCTGCGGAGGGAAAAACATGTGTGCGTGTGTGTGTGTGTGTGTGTGTGTGTGTGTGTGTGTTGTTGGAGAGAGGGAATAAGTTGGAAGGACGAGGATTTGATGTGTGTGTGAGAGGGGAGGGGGGGAAGGGGGGGAGGGGGGGGCAAAAGAACAAAGAAGAGAGAAAAAGGAACCGAGACAATGGAAAGACGTTGCGGGGGGGGAGGGGGGGGGGGGGGGGGGGGAGGGGAGGAGTTAAACAAGAGTGAAGGAGGGAATTTGAAGTGCGTGGAAGGGAGGGTGGAGGAGCAGAAGGGGCTTGAAGGCTTTGAATGATTGGAGAAGGCAGTGTCACCCTGGCTTCTTGGTAGACAGGTAGGTGGGAATAGTTACGATTCATTCTAGTATGGCTAAAAATGATTTCGTGGATGTCATCATGAATTTGCAAGAGAGAACGAACAGATCAAGAAGCTGAAAAGCATATCGGGGACTGCTACAGGATCGTGAGAATAATGGAAGCAACTCAATCCACCCCGCCCTGTCCGGCTTGTAGATACAAGGAAAGAGTTAGAGGCTACTAGACTAGACCTTCGGAAGATGAACTTTGGAAAAACGCGTAAACGACTGATGCAGTTACGAATTCAACTTACTTATTACTTTTCAAGCTTCACAGTTGCTA
>JADBJO010000769.1:532341-539841 GCA_016801955.1 Conus betulinus | reverse complement strand
TCAGCCGGCGCGCGGCCCGTCTCTTCATGGGCCATGAATTATTGGCCGATTAATAGATCTTCCAGCTTTGTTTTCAGGTGCAGTCGAGGGGTCGTCAGCTGGGACCAGAAGGGAGGGGGAGGGGTGGGGGGTGGGGGGTGGGGAGGGAGTAGGGGTGGTAGGGTGTGTGTGTGTGTTGGTACGTGTGTGTGTGTGTGTGTGTGTGTGTGTGTGTGTGTGTGTGGTGTGTGTGTATTGATACGTGTGTGTGTATGTGTGTGTGTGTGTGTGTGTGTGTGTGTGTGTGTGTGTGTGTGTGTGTGTGTGTGTTCATAAATAACGCGATCGGTCTTCTGCGTTCAAGTAACCATTTCTGTCTCTGTGTCTGTGGGCATCTCCATCAATCAACCCCCCCTCTACACTACTACCCCGTCTGTCTACACCTTATCTCCAGTTCTGCCTACCTTCCGAGCTCACTGTTCAAGTCGAACTGACCCTGCGCCACTGAAGAAAAAAAAAAGGGGGATCTACATCATCTCCACACATCCCAAATGGCAGTGTCTACTTGCACGAGCAAAGTGTTCAAGTACCCCCTACCCCCTTCCCCACCTCCCCCTTTTAAAGTTTTCTGGCATCAAGTCGTATGCATAAAGAAGAAGAATTAGGCGAACTTAAGAAACAGACCATTGTTTATAGGTGACTAAGAAACGGACCATTGTTTATTGGTGACTAAGAAGAAACGGACCATTGTTTATTGGTGACTAAGAAACAGACCATTGTTTATTGGTGACAGTTGTTGGTTAAGCTGCTAGTGTTTATTGGTGACAGTTGCGCGTGCTGTTTCCGTTGGAGGTGCTACTCGTTTTTTTTTTTTTTTTAAATGTCTTTTCAGTATGTTTCTATATGTTGTTATTGACCCGTCAAAATGTTTTTTTGAAGAAACTTTTTTTTTTTTTTTTTTTTTTTTTTTGCGTGGGACAAACGATTTTTTCCCCCCTGCTAGTTAGTTGGATACGTTTAGGTTTTAACGTCCTCCATACCCACAGGAGTTGATGTACGGCAGACTCAGAAACTCATCCCAGGAAATCGGGGTAGAAAGTTTGTCTTGCACTACACTTCGCTATACTTCCAGAACGAACGAAAACACATTAAGATTAACAGCAAAATTGACAATGTGTAAGCGCGCGCGCGCGCGCGCGCGCGCGTGTGTGTGTGTGTGTGTGTGTGTGTGTGTGTGTGTGTGTGTGTGTGTGTGGTGTGTGTGTGTAAACAACAGTTCTGATTCAAACTCGCAACACATTGACCGCGAACGCTCTTCTTTCTTGTTTTGGACTGCAGGTTGTGTTATGGGCGTTACTAGAGATCAAAAAGTCTGTTGGGTTTTGTTGTTGTTTCCTAACTCTTTAAGCAGACAAAGTGTCTCTCTACCCAACGCCATCAATAGAGTAAAAAAAACACAAACAAAACAAACAAACAAAACAAAACAAAACAAAAACAAAAAAACAAAACAAAACAAAAACAAACAAAAACAAACAAACAAACATAAAAAAACAGACGAGGCAATTGATCCGAGACATTTTAAATCACATAACAAACAAAAAACCAAACAAAACCAGTAAACCAAAAAAAAAAAAAAGTCTGTGGGGATACATGATCATGAAATGCGAGTACTCGTACAACATGACTATGTAAAAACTAAAAAACAAAAAAAAAACCCACAAAAAAACAAAAACAAAAACAACAACATCAAAACAAACAAACAAAAAAAAAACAGTATCAGGCGCAGTTGCTGCGCTTTTACCGTTTGAACAAAAATCGAGAGTGAAACCACATTTTAACTCAGCTTAAAGAAGAGTGGTCGGAATAACAACAACCTGCTCATTTCTGCCCCCACTCCCCCACCCCCACCCCCCCACCCCCATCAGACAGAAAGCCAAGGCAGTGGCCTCCCTCCCTCCCCCCTGGTCTTTTGCAGACAGTGGGGCGTCTTCGAGCTCCGAGTGTTCCGTTACTACCCTATGTAGTCATGGTTCTTGGTTCTTCTTTTTTTTTTTTTTTTCTGGAAGGCTGTCTGGAGGTCTTGCCTGTCTTGTCGAGAGCTGGCATCGCATCGCGCGTGCTGTCTTCTGCTGATCAGGGAGAGAGGGATGCGTGGGGTGGGGGTGGGGGGTGGGTGGGGTAGAGGAGGATCGAACTCCTGCTGCTCCTCATCCTCGTCTTCTCCCCCTCTCCTTTTTCCCCCTCCCCCTTTCCCCTCCTCCTCCTCCTCCTCCTCCTCCTCCTCCTCCCATCTTCCTCACTCCTTCCTTTTCCTTCGTCATTCCATGATCTGATGACGATTCGGTCTCTGATAGCCTGGATGGCGGTAGGGAGGAGGGAGGGAGGGAGGGAAGGAAGGAAGGAAGGAAGGGGTGGAGAAAGCCAAGATGGTGGAGCTGCTTTGTCCTCGGGCGGAATAATTTGACTCTCGTGCGTACGCTCGCGCGCGCGTGCATCATTTATGTTTCCTTTAGTTCCTTGTTGTTTCATTCAGTTGTTGTGTTGTGTGTTTCATGTGTGTGTGTGTGTGTGTGTGTGTGTGTGTGTGTGTGTGTGTGTGTGTGTGTGTGTGTGTGTGTGTCCTTTTTTCCTGTTAGTGTCTTGTTTCTTGTTCTTCTCCTCCCCCTCCTCCTTTCCTTCTCCTCCTCCTCCACCTCTTCTTCCTCCCTCCTCCACTTTTTCTTGTAGATATGATTGTTTCCACTCGCAGCAACGTTTATATTTCTTTGTCTCTGTGGTCTCTTCTCGATACTTGTGAACTTTTCAAAGCTAGTGATAAAAATACTTACGATAATCTACACACGCACACGCACGCACGCACGCACGCACACCACGCACACACGCACACACGCACACACACACACACACACGCACACACACACACACACACACACACACACACACGGAATACCAGCCTTTCCAATCAACTCTTAATGCGAATAAAAGCTGAGAAACGAAAGAAGCAACAAGACAAGACAAAGCAACAACAACGTACAAAGTGAAGATAACTCCGCGTCACACTTCCTGCCCGACAGCTGAACAAGCTTTGTCTACCAAGGCTACGTTCTTCGTTTCTTTCTTTGTTTCTTTCTCTCCTGTTGTCATATCAGTTTTTCCTTTTCAGTTTAAAACCCAAGAGGTCAAGACGCGCTGATACGTCGCGTGTTGTCATTCGTTTGTTCCTATTGACTTAGTCTTAAAAAGAATGGAGAGAGAGAGAGACAGAGAGAGAGAGAGAGAGAGAGAGAGAGAGAGAGAGAGAGAGAGAGAGAGAGAGAGAATGAAATGTTTTAGAGACCCAGTCTCTTTCTCAACGCTTTGTAATGACTTGGTAAAAGAACTTAAGCACTCACAAATTAATCCCAGACCCACTCAACTGTGGTCCCCCTGGCGTCAATGAAACCATTGAATGACTACAACGCCCGTCAGTCAGCATTTAGAGCGTATCTGACTCACTCTTCAAGAGTGTCAAACACAGTCCTCCGAATATTTCAAACAGTCTCTCGAGTATTATTCCACCCTTTCCTCCTCGTCCAACAACAGTGGCAGGTTAGGATTATGCATAAATTCCGACGACCAATCAATAAATTGACCTGCTGTCCATTGAGACTGGGCACGTTTGATTTACCGGGCACCGGAATCGGTAGGTGGTCCCAAACACGACCTTTTAGCCCGGGACTGGAGAAGACCAATATCGGCCCCGATGGCTGGACGGGATGACGCATTGAGTTAGTATCGAGACAAACACTGATAAAGCGTCCAGCGGTGTGCGTGTGTGTGTGTGTGTGTGTGTGTACGGTCTTGTCGACAACTACTGACATGCCTTCCGCGACTAAACTGAAGGCGTGGAATAGCTCAGTTGGTAGAGCGCCGGACTCGTAATCTTGGTGATCCTGGGGTTGCGGGTTCGAATCTCCGCCGGGCCGTTTCGGTACAGGGGAATTTTTATTTCCCCTCGGAGTTAACATTGGTTCTGACTCCATTCCCCACACAGTCCTTCGAATGAGACTATAAACCGAGGGTCCGTGTGTGAACGCACACAAACATCTTGCACACACGTAAAATCCCATCACCAACTTTCAGAAGAGAAGGCCAGTTTGGCCGTTGGTATGGGCGACATGTTACACATAGCATGCACCCTGCGTAAGAAATGGAAAGAATGAAGGAAGTAAGGACATTGATTGAACGATATTGAACGATACGGACTGGATGACACGGGAACGACTGAATGAAGCGCCAGCTGGCAGCTCTTCAGTCGGCACTACCCAGGTAGGCAGTCCGTTGTGTATACGAGTGTGGATTGTAAAACGCTTAGAGCTTGGTCTGTAGCCGAGAATAGGCGCTATGTAACTGTTCATTATAATAATAATAAGCATAGAGGGGCACGTTTCGAGGGCCAGTGCATTCCTCAACATTTCCTTACTTTACCCTCGTCGAGCAGTCTACTAGTAGGTGACAAGTTAAGACCGTGTCAGTTCATCTTCAACAACACATCGGCATAAGACTGGTATATCTGATTTTTTTTTTCGATCTGTGCAGACTATTTTAGTCTTGACTTTAAGACTTTGATGTAATCCATAGCAGACCGAAATGTTAACCACAATATACAGTGTATTACATGCTATGGTGATGTTACAGCGCAGCACGTCAGTTTTGAGCCGTGTGTTCGTGAGGCCTTTCTTACATGCAGTTGTGTCTTGTACAGACAGCTAGGAATGTCGATGGTTTTTTTTTTTGTTTTTTTTTGTTTTTTTTTGACTCTCTGGATTCGTTATCGGTTGATTCTCTTAATGAATCAACCATTTGCAAAGTCAGTCCAGTACAAATTTTCCTTTAATTGTCCCGAAATCACCTCAGATGTTCATTTTTGATCTCTCCCGTTATCTCTCGATTTTGATTCTTCCTTTGCGCTGTCAAACCTCGCCCCTCTTTCTCCTCCTGTTTTTTTTTTGTTTTGTTTGTTTTGGTTTTTTTTTTTTTTTTTTTTTTTTTACATTCAAATTAATTTTTTTATGATAACATTATGAAAATTATTTTATGAGATGCCACGGATCATCCATATAGGTGACCGGACATTAAGCAGAATCCTTTGATCTTTTTCCCTACCTCCGTCATTCTTGTCTGAAAGGGAAGAATATTAACGGCGGCGACGCATGCGCACTATTGTATTGCGCTGTATGGCAGGTGTTGTGTGTAATCGTTTTTTTGTTTTTTGTTGTTGTTGTTGTTTTTTTCAGAGCAGCGGAAAAGGGGGGAAGGGGTGTGTGGTGGTACGTCTCCTTGTTTGTTCCGTGTACTCTGTGTTCGTATTTGTGCTAGGTAGTTTAGTGATTAATGCAAGCAAACACAAACACACACACACACACACACACACACACAAAAAAACAAAAAAAAAAAAACGCTCGGAATTGTCTCTCACTTGACTTCATAATTATGATCATAACCAGGTAAAAAAAAAAAAAAGAAAAAAGTAGCGGAGGAGAGACTCAACACACCACCACACTCACAGGCTCAGTGAAGGTGAAAAGCATGGACGGAGAGAGAGAGAGAGAGAGAGAGAGAGAGAGAGAGAGAGTCGCACGAGGAACAAACACGTTAATCCCTCGCCCCCCTTACCTGCAGATCTGAGAATGCACACGAAGTGATAAAACTTACCCTCCTGCTGCCCAACCCTACCCTACCCCCCCCCCCCCCCCCCCTACCCCCCTCCACCCCTCCAGCTCCCACCACTTCCTCCCCTCCCCATCCTCAGCCCAGCCCCTGTCCCATCCTCACCCCCCCACCCCCATCCCTTCCCTCAAAAGGCGCTTCTGTTGTCCTCCCTGCCTGCTGTCATACGGAAGCTCTCCTCTCTCCTGGTTAAGTCCTGACGTTTGTTCCCCCCCCCCCCCCCCCCCCCCCCCCCCCCCCTCCTAGCACCCCCCCCCCCCTTCCCCTATCTCTCCCTACATCCTCCTCCTCCTCCTCCTCCTCACCCTTCCTCTCACGCTTCCCATCCCTTCTCCAACTTATCAATCGGTGTCTGGGTCTGATAATAATTCATTTTGAACGATCTAGAAGAGGGGACTGGGGAGTGAGTTGTTCGGCGAAAACTTGGGACACAACAGAGGTGGCGTGTATGATGGGCCAGTGATAGAGAGAGACGGTGTTAGTGTTTTAGCTCTAAAGGGTAGGGTGTTAGGGTGACAGGGAAGAGAGGGGGGTGGGGAGGGGGTAGGTATGGAAGCTCGCGAGCTGAAAACCTCATCGACGTGAACAATGTAATTATCTTCCAGATTTTCAGTGATGATCGTTGACATTTGTCGCGTCAGTCCTGCAGTCGGTCAACATCCGTAATGCTGGTCACACATGTGTCGATCTTTTTGTGTGTTTCGTTTTATCTCCCTTTTTGGATGTATGTCGTGTTCGAATGGGAATATCGGGATTTGAAAAAAAAAAAAAAAAAAAAAAAAAAAAGGTAGTCACATGCTTACTGCAGTTTTGCGCCTATAACTTTCACTTTTCTGTCAACTTTCATTGACTTTGTTTTGTATGTTTTTTTTTTTATTATATTTATCACTTTTTCTTTCTGTCATTTTTCTTTTTTTTTGTTTTTGTTTTTGCTTTCTTTTCCTTTTTTTTTCTTTCTTTTTCTTCTTTTTGCTATCCTGCATTTTTTTTCTGGTATTGTGAATCGCTTTCCTATCTGTTCAGAAGACTCTTTTTTTCACTTCTAGTCACAGTTGTTTTTACTTTCCAGCTTTTAAGTCGTTGTGTGTGGACACCAAGCAGGTACCATTTGCACACTGTTCGGGGGGGGGGGGGGGGGGGGGGGGGGGGGGGGGGGGGGGGGGGGGGGGGGGGGGGGGGGGGGAGGGTATGGATTCTAACGGTGTCCAGTCACCCATACGGCATTTTTTATTCATGTACTTCTGTTACAGTTTAAATCTCTGTTTGATTAATTTTGGAATACATTTGAGTGGAGGGAAAAATTTGGGTGCGAAAAATCCAGATGAATAACTCGCACTAGCAGCAGAGCCTAAGTCTCTTTTCTCCCTTAGGAGGATGACGATAAGTTGAGCTGCCCTGGCACGAGTTGTTTGTGATATTTGTCTCTTTTTTTCCTGTGTCTGAGCCCTTTCAGAACCTTGTTTCTTCTCCATTCGAGTGTGACAACTTGTAAAGGCGTGTGTGTGGTTGTCTAGGCCATGATAATTTTGAAAAAATCTTAAAGAAGCAAATCTCACTTGGCGGTCAAACGTGATCGCTGTGAAGACGCTAGTTAATGACTTAGCGAAGCAGATGAAAGTGACTAATTGGAAAAGAGAAACACGTTTAGTCACATCGGTGTGCGCTCTGGTTATCATTGACATGATTGCGTGAGAACTTGATGTGTGTATAATATGATCCGCATTTGCAAAAGGTGCAGAACGGTCAAAAGTCGGAAATAATTGGCCTTAATGAACTGTTTTCAAAGTTCATGGGTTAAGAGTATCATGAGAT
>JADBJO010000769.1:524841-527341 GCA_016801955.1 Conus betulinus | reverse complement strand
CCTCCTCTCTTCCCACCTCCTCTTCCAATCTTTCGTTATTTCTGGAATCCCATTCTTCGTGTTGAGCCAACCAGCCATTCCAAGAGCCAGTTAAAGGAAGAGGAGAAAAAAAAAAAAAAAAAAAACGTTTCCGAGACTACTACTACTGTCTTGCTGTATATCCATTTGGCTTCCTGGCCAAAGCGCGCGCCGCGCGCGCGTATGACACGCGCTTCCATGCCTTAGCGTGCTTAAAAAAAAAAAAATGATGAAGTGAGGAAAGGAAACTGAAATAGTTCCCACCGACTCGGTTATACTGATGTCGATTTCAACACATGAAATAACAACAGAGAAGGAGTCTTGAGGCGCGCGCGCTATGCGCGAGGAATGTCGGAGGGCCCAAAAGAGAGAGAGAGAGAGAGAGAGAGAGAGAGAGAGAGAGAGAGAGAGAGAGAGAGAGAGAGATGGGTGGGTGGGTGGGGGTTAAGTGAGAGATTTGTGGCGTTCTGGGCCCGCCTGTTGAGCGGTGCTGTCGGAGAAGGAATCGTTTCTGTCTCTTCTTATTCTTCGTTCTCTTTTACCCCCCTCTGCCGTCTTTCGGTGTCCAGAAACGTTAATTGCCCAGTAGTGTGTTTTCAGGGTGCTATACCGATATTTGATCCACAAGTTAGGGACTAGGATGCTTAACCCTCCTGCCAGTCTGTGTAATTAGCAAGTTGTACACAGTTTCACCAAAGTAAACAGACGACGTTCGACAGTCTGCAAGGGAGGTAATTTGGGTTGGAGCTCGGAGTTCAGAGAGGGTGACTCGGCCGTTTGCATGGGACAGATGTTGTTTGTGGAGCACGCCCAAAGTAATGTTGGCCCACCAGTAAGCTTAATTAACAGCTCAACCAGAGAGAGAGAGCAAATGAGACAATATGGGTGTGAAACGGTGCGCCTGTCATGCATACAAAACAATCAATATCCCGATCAGTACAATCTATCCTGGCGTGCGATTCGAATGAAATATTTTGACACTATAGATCTCTTCTGTGGAATTCATAAACTGAAAAGGGTTACTCACTTTGCGATGGAAAGATTCGAATTTAGACGTGGTCTTTTCCCCGATTTTTCTTCCCCGAGGTCAATTAACAGGTAACTTTTCCATCATATGTTATTAATCGCAAAGCAAAGTAACAGAATCTTTCAGATCATTTGATATCTGCTGCTGTTCTTTCTTCGATAAACCTAAATTCTTGTCATGTGTTTTGGAGTGAAAAAAGAAGCAACGGTGGATGAATGAAAGAAAAGTTGTTTTTTTTTTTTTTTTTTTTTTTTTTTTTTAATTGCGAGTCCACTTTAATCATTCAGTTTGTAATTTTGACAGTAAGTTTCCTCAACATGTCGTCATTTTGCATACGTTGGAACTCGTACTTAGTGGTTTCGGTAGTCATTCACTATCCAGCATATTGTTCTGGGTAAGAGGAGTGAAAATCAAGCTCTTTTTGCCGGCATTGATAGAGGAACCAAAGGGGTTTCTAATTTCAACGTGCACACTCCGAGCAATATAGTTCTGTTTTCCTCTTCTTTCCTAGAAAAGTACGTGTTTGCGTTCAGTTTAGGTACACAATGTGTCTAGTGTGGTCGAAATTCACAGTTTATATGCTTCTTCGGATTTGGTTGCATAATCTTTTTCTTTCGGATGTGATCATAACACACAGTTGTCGCTACGACACGAGGGAAAAAAAATCAACACCATAACTCAGCCAGTCTGCCTGTCTGTCTCCTCTCTCCTCTCTGTCTGTCTGTCTATCTGTCTGTCTGTTTCTCTCTCTCTCTCTCTCTCTCTCTCTCTCTCTCTCTCTCTCTCTCTCTGATTGCTTAACACCCTTCGTCTTCCTGGATTTGCCCCTTTATTCATAAGTTGTTTAGGTCCATGCCTAAGCGTTATGGTATCGGAATGTCGAAACAACGTCAACTAAACTAGACAAGAAACAAATAAAGAATTATCGAGAAATCCAGTGTGACGCAGTGGCACAATGTGGAACAAGCAAGCAAAAAAGAAGAACGGTAGAAAATTGTATGAAGACAGAAATCTGAAACAAGTTAAAAACAAAGCAAAGAAACTGGGTTAAGTCCGGCAAATAGATTAGAATGTTGAATTACAGTCACCCAGTGAATACTTCAGTTCCATTGAACCACCTGCCTGACGATTCTTCTGACTGCTGGGCGTTGTATTTTTCAGGCACGGAGACGGAGGGAAAAGAGGGCATCATCAACGTGGACGAAGACTCCTGCTCCAGCTTCAAGGACCACCACCACCCGCACCACCACCACCACGACCACCTCAGCCCGCACGATCACCCCCACCCCCACCCCCACCCGCACCTCGCCTCCGACGACATCCGCAAGAACTTGTTCAGAGACAGGTCGCCCATGAGAGGCGTGCTGGAGGACCGCGATCGCAGGGACAGGGAGGTGCCCTCCTCCTCCTCCTGCCACAGCGGAGAGGACGAGGAGGAGAAGAGGGAGAAAGAGG
>JADBJO010000769.1:502341-517341 GCA_016801955.1 Conus betulinus | reverse complement strand
CCATTCACTCTTGTAACGAACTGTTCAAGTCGTTTGTTCCAATGAACATGAGTGTCCTTCCCAGAGGTTCAGCGTCATGTACGTGCAATAAACATGACAGGAGTCCGACAGCAAGCGCCATCTTTCTTCTTCTTCCCCACCGGAAGTGTCGACTGATGTCATTTCCGCCGGGGCCGTTAGAAAGGGGTTTACATGTGATGTTTAGAAATGTTCGTTCTTTATTAGAGTCTCTCGGCACCGCTTTTACCTTGATGATTATTTCGTTAGTTAGGCATTTCATTTCCAGCCTACAACAGTGTCAAACTCTGCCATTGTTGTCGTGGTTGCTCTGGCTAAAGCTACTGCTGTTTGAATCAACTGCATGGCTTTGTTTGTGTTTAGCTATAGCAACAGCGCTATTTGACGTTTCAGACTAGTACAGAGAATTTAGTGAGCAAGTGTTCTACAGCTAATTGCTTATGATAGCGTAACCAGTTCTGTATAACTATATTTTACGGTATTGCTACCATGACCACTACGTATATTTTGACTATTATTGTTTTCTATTGATTGTTGGTATTGGTGATGTCATCTTTTTTGTTTTGTTTTGTTTTGTTTTTCATGATCTATTTCTTATGCTATTTAGTTTCTGTTTTCTTTTTTTCCAATAACGTTTTTACTGGGGGGGGGGGGGGGGGGGGGGGTTTCTACGCTTTTTTTTTTTTTTTTTTTTTAACTGATTCTTTTCAAGTCAACATACATCATACTGAAATGAATACGAGGGATTCCAAAAATAACAAGAATACACATATTGCTGAGGAAGAGTATGATTCAGTATCTGCTGGGGTGGTTTTTATTTTTGATAAAAAGTAACAATATTGAAGACTAATTGTGTATGAGCGTAAAAGAAAAAACAAAACACGTTAAAAGATTAGACCGATCATTACGTAACTCAAAACCGGGCGTTTGGTTTCAAGACAGCGGTAAAGAAAGACATGACATGAAATGACTTTTTTTGTTCTAATGTACTTACTTATTGACTTAACTTTCTTCTTCTTCTTCTTCTTCTTCTTCTTCTTCTTCTTCTCAACCGAGGATTTTTATTTCAACCGTGAGATGACCCCATCGGTCGGCAGAGCTCATGACTCGGCTTGGGATTTGACACACAAGGAAGGCACAGAGAGAGAGAGAGAGAGAGAGAGAGAGAGAGAGAGAGAGAGAGAGAGAGAGAGAGAGAGAGAGAGAGAGGTGGGGGTGGGGGTGGTGGGGATGGGAAGTGGGCTGGGGGGCAGAAGAAAACGATGAAGAGGAAAGCGACGGCGAAAGACGAAGCAGAAGAAGAAGAGAAGGTCAGGTTTTGAAGATTTAGAAGATGAAGACTTGAACTAAGATGAGAGCCAAGAGGGAGAGAGGCTGGCAGCACGCTTTAAGTTGGTTCAGTGTGTTCTTCATAGCCAACCTGTCATTCTACACACGCCCCCATGACTTGGGAACAATCGGATAAGAGGGACAGCGCTTTCCACCGTTTTCTACCCCCCTGATTATCCATTCACACATTCCGCCCCACCCCCCTCCCTCCACTCCATCGGCCATTTTCCTTAGCTCTCCAGCTACCCTGTCTCCCACCCTCCCATCCACTCCGCCCTTCTCCTCCTCTCTCTCTCTCTCTCTCTCTCTGTCTCTCTCTCTCTCTGTCTCTCTCTGCCCATGCAACCCCGTTTTCTATCATAAGAGACAGGCTCGAGAAGAATGATGAAAGAACTTAAAAGTCCATCGCAGACTTTCGTGGTGAAAGACGGTAAAATAAATCAGGGAAGCTAAGCTGTGGTACGCACAAACACGCACGCACGCACGCACACACACACACACACACACACACGCACGCACACACACACACCACACACACACACACACACACACACACACACACACACACGTGCGCGCGCGCATACCACAAACACACACACACACATTACACCCCCCCCCACACACACACACACATTACACACACACACACACACACATATACACACACACACACACACACACCGTACTGACTGAGGGGGTTAAAGGCACAAGAGTTCGGGGCGAGGGGGCCAAGCGGGAGATGAGGAGGAAAAAGTCGATTACGGCTAATGGCACTTTTATGCAAATCGCTCCTCCTTGACGTGCCGCGTGGAGTGTGCGCACGTGAGCTCGCGCCGATCACGAGGCCTAGGAGCAGGCCCAGGGATTATTGACAAGTAGGAGGAGGAGAAACTGACATGGTGACCAAAACACTGGACGGAAACTGGATTGAGTGTGCGTGCGTGCGTGCGTGTGTGTGTGTGTGTGTGTGTGTGTGGGACGCTGCCAGACATCAGTTTCGATATCGTCTGAGCTGCCGCTGTCACATTTCATTTTCCGTTCTATTTTCTTCCGTATCAAGCCTTTTCTCGTAGTCAAATGGCAAATGGTTCTAGATTTTGTTTTTCACCGGAGCTGACGATCGTGATTCGAACCACACGTGGAGTTGGCTTTTTTTTTTCAGCGTGAAAACCCTATGCGTCCATCCAGCAGTAAATGGGGACTTGATTCAGTTCAGGGAGTTTTAAAAGCAGCAGAAGGAGAGGGATGGGTCCCGTCTTCCAAGATGTTTTGCCTCAGGCCCCTGGTGAATCTCTGACAGTTTTTACTGCCGGACGGTCGACAGGCTATAGGAACCTTAACCTTAAACCCTTCATTCCCCCATCCTCTCTCTCTCTGTCTCTCTGTCTGTCTGTCTGTCTGTCTGTCTGTCTGTCTCTCTCTCTGTCTCTCTCTCTCTCTCTCTCTCTCTCTCTCTCTCTCTCTCTCTCTGCATCCTCTTAACAGATCCTGAACATAAAGACTGCGCTGACAGACTGAGACCCCCCCCCCCCCCCCCCCCATCCACACCAACTATAAAGACACAAAAGCAATAGTCCTCCAAAGGGAAGTGGCATTGTGATTTTCTTTAAAGACACAGTTTGTGAACGGTCAATACAATACAACATGCACATGCATGGATACCCCTACCTGTGTGGGGTTTTCTTTTTTTTTTTTTTTTTTTTTTCTTTTTAATTGTAGTCTAGTCGACCTCTTAGGGGCCTGCTCAGGACTGTACATACGTAGGAGTATGCGAGGGAAGGGTGGGGGGGGGGGGGGGAGAGGAGAATTATTATAATGTTGAAAATGTATAAAGGAACAGAGGTAAATGTGATCTACAAAGGAAACCGAAACGATTAGGCCTGATGAAAGGGTAGCCGAACCATCAGCTTCCTGGAGTCGGAAAGGACTGCACCGTGCCAAGATCGCCAAGCCTCCTCCTTAATGTTTCAGTCCCAGGTTTGGAAAGTGTAAACGGATGTTAAAAAAATGCTTGCAACAACTATAACAACGACAACAACAACAACAACAACAACAACAAAACCTCATACGGGCAAATGGATACTGAAGAATAAGGCAGCAAGCGTCCCGTCTGACCAATATGTACAGTTTTTTTTTTTTTGTCGTTTGTCACGAGATTACAACAACAACAACATACAACGCCAACAACAACAACAACAACAACAACACAATAAAAGCTACAAATATAGCCGGTATGTCATGATATTGTGTGAGTTTCCTGCACAAAGACAGGAGGATGGTCCACACCTGCAGAAAAAAATAGACAGTCGTGAAGAAAGACAAAAGTTTGAAAAAAAAAAAAGAAAAAAAAAAAAAAAAAAAGAAAAAAAAAGCAGAGTCAAACTGAGAGAGTGACAGAAAAGGGGAAAATATCATTACAGAGCGCACCGCAGGCGGAGGAGGAAGTTTTTGTACTGAAAGAGGCCCAGGCATTCTGTTTCCCCCAAAGACATAGACCCATAATCAGAGCCACACTCAGCTTACACACCACTGAAACAAAGAGACTCTACGATTAAACACATCAGATACTTCTCTTTCTCTTAAAGTGAGGAATTGAAAAAAAAAAAAAAAAAAAAAAAGAAAGAAAGGTGAAGAATGAAAAAAGAAAAAAAAAATAGTGGGCGGGGTAGGGAGTTGGGGGATTGGGGATGGGGGGGGGGGGGGGGGGGGGGGGTGGAAGGAGGTTGTACAAGAAAACAGAATGACTCCCATTACGTCACTGCAAACAGAGGTTCGGGAAGGGGCACGCGCGTTTTAGTGCCAGAGTGGGATGTTTAGTTAGCGTTTGTAACCCCGTTCGCGAGGCATACGCGTGCACCTGTTCCACCATAAAATGTCTTCACTTCACTTGCCCCTCGTGACGGGCAAACGACGATGGTGTGCAAACATGGAAAGATCATTTGCCTGCCAAGCCTCCGTGGAGGAGAGCTACTAGCAGAAAGAGCCCCCCAGCATTTCAATTTCACATGTTGCGCATGCCACTCTGAAATAAACCAGCTTTTCACTTTCAAAGCGCGGGGCGCATACGCCTGAGTGGTGGCGGCCCCTGCAACTTGTACGTTCCCCTGACAGTAGGAAATTGACGTGACAGCGGCACGCGCTCGCTCTGCGTCATTACGGCCCGGATGTGGATCCAGAGTGACGCGCGCGGGCGCCATGTTGGCTATGTCGACAGGAAGCTAGGGGTGTCGTGAGGTATGCTGGGTAAAGGGAAGGGTGGGGGGGGGTGGGGGTGGGGGCAAAGAGAGAATGGCTTTACCATGTGTAAGGTTTAGCAAGGCTGGAGAGGTGTACTTGAATGTAATTTGAAAAACAAAGAAAGAGAGAAAGAAAGAAAGAAATCACATCCACCCCCCCTTCCAATCCCCCCCCCCCCCCCCCCCCTCCCCCTTCTTCACTAGACTGACGTGTCGGGAATGTAACGTTAATTATCGTAAATTATATTTGATTGAAACGGATGTTTGATTTGGATTTGTTGTTGTGAAGAACAAGGACGACAAAACTTAATACCGCAAAAGATGATTTTAAGTGGTGTTCCAATGTCTAGACTTTTGGAACCCTTCTACTGGCCATGCAGACAATCAGCAGAGTGTGGAACCGAGGCAGAGCGAACTGTATATAGCAAGAATGAGGGAGAGGGAGTAGAGGGGAGGACCAAGCATTCCGGTTCTGGAAACCCTTGCCCCCGCCCCCCCCCCCCCCCACCCCCCCCACCCCCACCCCTTCCAACTCCCGCCCGCTTCCACCTCGACTCATCCGCTCCGCCTCCGCGACCCCCAGTTCCGAAAAATAAATCTGAAAGCGCCGAGAGAGAGAGAGAGAGAGAGAGAGAGAGAGAGAGAGAGAGAGAGAGAGAGAGAGAGAGAGAGAGATCGTCATAGAACGTCATCATTCAACACTATGATTGTAGACAATGTGCGATTTATGCGACCTGATGATTAAATACTGTCACCATGATAATAAGCCTGATACTAAAAGAAAAGGCAGATCATTGATTATTAGTGGAATTAAACATTACTGCAAATACACGCTTACACACACACACACACACACACACACACACACACACACACACACACACACACACACACACACACACACACACACACACACACACACATGTATATATATATATGTGTGTGTGTGTGTGTGTGTGTGTGTGTGTGTGTGTGTGTATCAAAAACAAACAAAGGCGCCAGAATTCAGGAATATTGCAGAAAAGGATATATGTATTGTGTATATACATACTGAGCTTTTACGTTCAAGTGTCAGATCAACGTCCTCATCCTTCAAAGGTCATTGATATGGCAAGCTGGGTTAATTATTCTCGAAGAATGAGCTTTAGGGGTATAGTTTACATTTAACCGATACCAGCAGTTGAGATGATATCGGATAAATGTGAATTTAACATGGCATGTTCCGATGGATAGTGAAAATATGGCTCTCTCTCTCTCTCTCTCTCTCTCTCTCTCTCTCTCTCTCTCTCTCTGTGCCTGCCTGTCTGTCTGTGTCTGTGTTGGGCGTCGCAGGATTCGAACTGGTGTTTCTATCTCTGGGCCAATCTGACAGGTTGGAGGTTCTCATGGTAACAAATACCTCAGATTGTTTCTAGCACGCAGACAGCTGTTCCTTTCTGTTTCCGACCGGTCCCGCCTTTCCGCACGCCTCAGCCAATCATAAGACGCAGATTATCTGACGTGCATTTAACTGACAGCTGATAATCCACCAGCCCACCCCACACTTTCCGCCTTATCCCTCCACCCTCTTCCCCTCCTCCCCCTCCATACCTATGCGCAAGTGTAGCATTCGAAACTCAGGAGTTGTGACGTAAAAGCGGCGACTATCATTTCATTTGCGAGGATGGGATGGAGGGGGGGGGGGGGGGGGGGGGGGGGAGGGAGTGGAGGGACGTGTTAAAAAGTTAATGTTGCCACTTGTGCGTGTGTGATTGTATGTGTGAAAAAAAATGTAAGCAGCCAGGACCCCCCCCCCCCCCCCCCCCCCCCCATCCCCCCTTCCCACTCTCTTCTCTCGTCTCCCAAGTTGGGTGATTAGAAATAAAGCTGGAACATGAATTATTCAGAATGGTGGAGGTCGGGACCCCACAAGACACATTGTTTACACGACGTCGTATTTTGGATTAGTGAGGGAAAATAAAACAGAATATAGAAAGCTGATTTCACTCGTAGTGGACCATGTACCGCTTCTGTTATTACGTAGCAGCATCAGCAGTGATAGTAACACCAGCCGCAGCAGCAGAAGTAGGTGATGTTCAGAATGTCATGTTGGCTGGCTAAGCTATAAACAACACGACGGTAGGAAGCAACGCCAAGAAGTGGATGTTGATGACAGCGATAGTGATGAGAATGGTAATATTTATTACGCTTTATTCAGCCCTTGATGGCAGACATTTTTTTTTATCGTGGATCAGAGTGTCCGGGTATGAACCCGAATTACCAATACATCCGCCTTGGCTTAAGGCTGTGTCAGGCCACAATTGACATAGGCTAGAACACCAAGGTTACATCAAAATGTTGTTATGCTCTGCATAGTTATGCGGGGATTGCCTTCAGTTGTGACAAGCTCCTAGCATAACATTATCAGTCTCCCAAATCCCCCGAAGTCGGAGTGTGGCTGCCCACATGGCGGGGTAATCAAAAACGGTCACACATGTAATGTTCTCATCTCAGCTGATGCATTTGCACCATAGTGTTCAAGTACTTTCATTTTGGTTGTTCGGTCGAGCCCTGGAGTCTTTTAACCAGGGTACGACGACGACGACAACAACAACAACAACAACAACAAAACAACAACAACAACAACCAATACATGAGTCGACTTTTACCGTCCTATGTGAAACAACAGAAGACAGACAATGGTACTTGGTTATCAAGACATGAAATTCGAGGGGTTTTTTTTTCCTTGTAGGTGTGGCTAATATGATAGCAATAAACTAGACAGATTCGTTACAAACGAGTCTGTTTATCAGACAGTGAATGAAAGGCCAAACGATTCTCAGCATGAACATTTTTGCACTGTGGACATATTTTAATTTAATACCCATCTTCAAATGAAAGAATATTTTACAAAGGCTCTCCATTTTAAAAAGTGAATTTACGAAGTCATATTTTTCTTTCAGACTTAAGAAAAAAAAAAAAACAAACATGAGTATTGACAGTGGCGAGCATGTTTGGGGTATCATTGTCTTTCGATGTACCTCATGTTTAGGACATTCTAGAATATAACCACATTTACCACCAAAACTACCCGTATTACATTCTTAACAAATTCTTTTTTGTTTTGTTTTTGTTTGTTTGTGTGTTTGTTTTTATCTTCTGTCCTAACGAGTTCAATCTGTAAATTTTGGCTTCCAGAACGGAATTTAATCATTGAGTGTAGCCTACGTATACATCTAAATGTTGAAAAATGTCATTTTCCTGACCTGACAGAAGTTGCGTTTTGCTGTTTTATATGACAAACAGTACATGGCGTTTCTGTGGTGTCCTTTTCCCACGACGACTGCATTCAATTATCTTTCAAGCTCTGCGTGATCTTCCTGCAAATGATTCGCTGTTATACTCTGCGTGATGTTCTATCATCAAAATACTTTGCTGTTTACTCTGTGTGATATTCTTAAACCACATGATTCGCTGTCCTAAATTAACTTAGAATGGCAGTTAAAATACTCTCAATGCAGTTTAACTAGTGAGACCAAAATACTTGATATGATGAACTACAAATGTACAGAACAAACTAAATTTGACAGAAAATATGACTTTCCTGTCCCACACTGTCGTCACGTGGGACGAGGATGCTGCAGTTGCTCAGCTACAAAGTGCACGCGACAGTTGCAGTCACAGGGTTAAGTTATCGTTATGTAGCAGGTTAACGTTTCTGTCAGTATTATCATTATTGTTGTCGTCGTTGTTGTTACTACTACCGTTGTTGTTGTTGCTGTTGTTGTTGTCGTTGCCTTCTCACTACAAAGGTTAACAATCATCATCATGATCACTGTGGTTATCATCATCATTATCATTATTATTGTTACTGTTGTTGTTTTTCTTGTTGCTGTTGTTTTTCTTGTTGTTGTCTTTGTTGCTAAATGAAGCTAGAAAATTCACGATGCCTTACTATAGAAAAGTCAAATAAATTATCACGAATGCGTGACCCAACAACAGATTCGCTCTTAAAAAAAAAAAAAAAAAAAAAAAAAAAAAAAAAAAAAAGCGTAGCGATCGAACAGCGAGGTCTAAAAATCACACATCGTTTCGATTCAAACTCGATCACTCCTCTTGATTATACAACTTGTTTGTTTGAGGTCGGGAGAACTTGTTTGTGACCGTTCACCACCGTTGAATGCTGGCGTTACCGCTCAGCTTGAACGCATTTCCGGTTAATGCTATTTCCGGTTAATTGGCGATTTTTGCACCATGTCGTGTTAGTGGTCTCCCGTGAGTTTAAAGAAGGTCTTTATCACCTCGTCGTGGTCACTTTCCTCCCAGCCGTATTTTTTTTTTTTTTTTTTTTTTTTTATTCGGCTTCCAGTCCTCTGCTCGTTTCATTTCCTCAGCAAGTGCGCGTTCACTCCGCGACCCGTAGCCATCTATCACACGGCCGTGTTTAGCAAGCTCGTTACGATTGATCCCAGCGCGACTAAATAATGAAATCTGTCAATATTTACAGCCTGATAATTGGCAAGCTCTGCGGCCAAACGAAGCAGGCATGTTCAGTGGCAGGGCCATCGACAAGCGTCGTCAATTTCTCAACAAGTTGGGTCCAATAATAAAGAGGGAAGGCGGGGGGGGGGGGGGGGGGGGGGGGGGGGGGGGGGGGGGGGGGGAGGGGGAGGTGAGGAGAGTGTTGTTCCGCGCGGCGTTCTCGACACTCGACAAAGCTCGTCACTTTCGCCAAAGACTCCCAGGAATGATCTATTGCGATTTGATTGAATGACAAATGCAGACTTTGGGGGAGAGTTTTTCTTCTTTTTTTTTTTTTTCTTTTCTTTCTTTTATTATTATTCTAGTTTTACACCGTTTGCCTGTTTTAACAAGCATTGTACCAGTTTGACGCGCGCTGGTCGTGAAAGGAATGCTTTCTACTTCGCGGTCGAAAATGGATTTGTAACCTTCTAGATTATGGCCCAATATTTGAACATGTGTGGTCTTGGGTGAATGAGTAAGTGGGTAAGGAGTGTGTTGTGTGTGTGTGTGTGTGTGTGGGGGTGGGGGGGGGGGGGGGGGGGGGGGGGGGGGGGGGATCGGGGATCGGGGGAGGGGAGATGTGGGCGCGGGGTGAGAAGAAGGGGGTGGGGGGGTTGGCTGGGGCTGGGAGGTTCAGGGCGTCCCTTCTGCAGACGACACGCTCTGCTGCTGTATGGCGTCAGTTTCGCAGAATATTTCAGAATGGATTGGACTGGAAGATTGCGTCTCTCTCTGTCTCTCTTTGTCTCTGTCTGTCTGTCTGTCTGTCTGTCTGTCTGTCTGTCTGTCTCTCTCTCTCTCTCTCTCTCTCTCTCTCTCTCTCTCTCTCTCTCTCTCTCTTTCCCACTGCCAGCAGATGATGATATGCACGATTTTTTTTTCAGTCGTTGTTGTCGTCGTCCAGTATTTTTCTCTCTGTTCTTTTCACCAGTGTTGTATTTCATCTTATACTTGCGAGTGTGGTAGGTAGGGGTTCTAATGCCTAGCATGGTATTTTTCTTTCCTTTCTTCCTTCCTTCCTTTCTTTCTCTTTTCTTTTCTCCTTTTTTCTCTCTCCCCACCCCTCCCCCCACCCCCACCCCCACCCGTCTTCTTATTCGAATGCCGATTCTGTAAAACAGCGAGATGGATTATGTAAACGTTAATTCTTTGGTTTAAATAGTTTTATTTTCCATGAACATACACATTGAACACAAAGCACATTTGCCAGGACAACAAGAGGACTCTTATATACAGCCCTGGCAGTGAGACTTGCAGAGTAAACGTGTGACTGATGGCGGCCTATAATACAACATATTACCATAACAGAAAAATTTAAAAACTTGACAAAAAAGGGGTAACAATAAAAGTATAGTTAAGTGCTATACTTGTAAACAAAAGAAGAGCCAATATTTAGAATTGGCATTTAGAATTAAAAATGAAATTATGGAAAATCAACAATAAGAGAAAATTCGTCTTTAAACCTTGATTTTTTTTTTACATACACCTAGCCACTGTCTAGTCTCTGTTGTTTTGTTGTTTTGTTTGGTTTAAATAACTTTTTGTTTAAGAAACAATACCTTCATAATTGTCAGGACAAATGAGTAACAACAATCCCTAGGCTTATCCTGTGCACAAGTACACATTTACTATATAATGGCAGTTAAATATATTCACAATATTATGCTAAACATTTCACCTCATAGTTAGGATTTAAAAAAAAAAACACAAAAAAGTAGAAGAAAGATAAAATGAATAACATGAAAATGGGAGGAAGGGAAGGGAAGCAACAATCACGTCATCAACAAGAATATGTGTGAACATTTTACAGACAAGAGAGAAACTTATATAACAAAGTAAAGTAGCTTAGGGTAGAAACCATCTTTTCCATAAGTAATGTGTTGAAGTATGGTAGTTCAATTTAGATAAACATTTTTTCCTTTTATTTTCTTTTCCACCTCTTTTCTTGCCCCCCCCCCTCCCCCCCACCCCCACTCCCTCATTATTGTTTCCATTTCCTGTTATTGTTTTTCTTCCCTTTTGAAAACACTATGACATCAGTCGCGTAAGCAGAACAAAGAATTACAAATCTTAGCGAAGGCATTGGCTGATCAGTTTGCAAACAAAATACCTAGTAAACTGTCTTGGGCCAATCGACTTGTCAGTCAACATCTTATTTCATGAGTAAAGAAATGGATCATAATGAAGAAATAAGAACCAGTCTATATAGCTGTAGAAAGCAAAATATAAAAAGGCAAAAATGAATAAGCAAAAAAAAAAAAAAAAAAAAGAGAATGTCAGGGCTGAAATCGATTCGATTCGGGGATAAACTGGTGTATTTTTCCAAATATTAATGAGTTCACATCAGCTTGAAGATCAAGGCTACCTTCTAAGAGAATTTGTAGTTGGGCATAATTCTGTGGAAGAGTTAAAAATTGTATTTTCACGAACTATAGTGAATAGGGGACAGAATAACAAATAGTGTTCTGGTGTTCTTCTTCCATTGCCACAGCTACAAAAAGGATTGTTATTCAGACGTCGGCTGACCATATTGTTCTTTAGATCACTCATACCTAAACGGAGCCGGCAGTG
This sequence comes from Conus betulinus, assembly GCA_016801955.1. NCBI lineage: Eukaryota > Metazoa > Mollusca > Gastropoda > Neogastropoda > Conidae > Conus > Conus betulinus. The sequence continues at coordinate 505,684 of JADBJO010000769.1, read as the reverse complement.
AATAACTTGTTCTCTTCTTTTACCAAAATAGTAATATGGTGGAACGATAGCATCATCAATTGACAGATATCGTTTAAGCTGACTCGAGAAGCTGCTAGTTTTAATGCAGTCGGGTAGTGCATTCCATAATCGAGTTGCGGATGGGACGAACGATTTTTTTTTTTTTTTTTTTAATACAATTCTGTGTGTTATGTCATCATTGTGCGTTCTGTGGTGAGGGTTCTCTCCGAGACTAGAAAAGGGATCAGATCTGCTAAATGATACAGAAATGAGTTAATATCGTGAAGCAACAACTTCAGAGATATAATGATGTGTTCACTGTTGAGAACAATGGGTGATTCTGCGCTATTGATGCTTGGCAGGTTTCCATACCAGCGGCGTGCTCCGCGTCGACACAGTAGCGCGCGCTGTGAGTGAAAATGAAGGGGGGGGGGGGGGGGGGGGGGGGGGATGGGATGGGGGGGGGGGGGTATAACGTGTCAGCTCGCCTGACCCCACCCCCTTTAACTCTTTTAACTCCTCACCTCCTTTCCTTTGCCACCCTGCCGATGGAAGGGCCAGTAAATAGGGATCGAGTGACCTCCAGCGCGTGACAACTCTCGTCTCCTCTCGTCTTGCGCCCGCGCGTGCGTGCTTTGTGCGGTTTTGGGCAGCGCGCTGCTGTCAGAAGCCCCTGGGAGTAACTGTTCTCTGCGTGTGTGTGTGTGTGTGTGTGTGTGTGTGTGTGTGTCACTGGTGTGTGTGTGTGTGTGTGTGTGTGTGTGTGTGTGTGTGTCACTGGTGTGTGTGTGTGTGTGTGTGTGTGTGTGTGTAAAAGGGACTGGAGAGGGAAAAGGCAGAGGTTAGAGGGTGGTGGTGCGGGAGTAGGAGGGGGGAGGGGGCGGGGGGGGGAGGGGGAGGAGAGAAAGGCAGAATGGTTTTTGAAGGAATGGGAGGGAAAGAAAGAGTCGAGGGGGGACTGTGGCTGTTGGATTGATGGATTTCAATGATGATTATCGTTACGAGTGTCACCTTTGACAGGCAGGGGGAGAGAATGAAGAAAGAGGACCCAGTCTGTTTTCATTTTCATTATTATTACTGCCCCTGCCCGACCACACACACACAGTGCCCGTTCAGGGCAGTCTCAGGGTGAAAGGTTAAACCACCACCACCACCGCTACCACCACCATCACCACCACCCGCTATGAAAGAGAAACGATAAAGACTGTACTGAATCTGCCCCAGTCGATAACACGATTTCTCATCTTTTGACACGAGTTAGGACCATGCTAAGAGAGAGCCGACTTCAATATGGTCGGTCACCCCACTGCTTGCAAAAACAACAACAACAACAACAACAACAAAATGATTTCAAATATGATTTTAGAAAAATGACATGTCATTTCAGTGCAAATTATTACAAAGAAATAAAATAAACAAAAAGCAGAAGCGAAAGAAAAACAAAAACCAAGACAACCAAAGAAGAAAAAAGAAAAAAAAATCCCAAAAACTGAGATGAAGAATGGCCGTACTAGCTAACAGCATGGCATAATGTTCAGTTAAGTCCCCTTCCAGTGGTTTAACAAACAATTCACAACTTAGCCTAGGTGTCAGGTGATTAGTCAGAAAAAGAGGAGGAGGAAGAGGGCATAAGCAAATATGTTCGGTAATGTTTGCGATTGCTAAAAAAAAAATGCAAACAGATCATGCGCCTAAACAAAAGAAAGGAGGGTGATGGTAGAATGATTGAATGAGCAACAAAATCTACGATTACAGACAAAATGTCCAGACTTGTATATATAATCACCATCTTTAGTAGGCTCCAAAGGCACTCGGGCTAGCAGAGAACCTGTGTCAAGTTTGCACGAATCCTGGACCCGCTTTTCATTCAGATTCGCAGCTAAGTGTAACGTGATCGTCACCGGAAATTTTTCCATCTTTTCCACCAAGGTTTCGTTGACATCGGTTCTGCAGTGTTGGTGTGACGTAGCTGGTAGACAGACAGACAGCCCTACAGATGTGGGGGAACACGTAAACTGTCTACGTTGTCGGAGGCGAGGTAACCAGATCGGAAAAGACCATCCTTGATGGCATTTCTACGCACTAGAATCTTTCGTGTAATTTGCCCCAGCATGAATGAGAGAGAGAGAGAGAGAGAGAGAGAGAGAGAGAGAGAGAGAGAGAGAGAGAGAGAGAGAGATGGGACGAGATGAGACGATGTGCAGAATTTGATTGCTTGTTTGTTTGTGATTCTTGCTCATATTGATTTCATTTGGTTCAGCTGAGACTTATTCACTACCACCACTGCCGCCACCACGGTCTGCAGTACCACCACCACCACCACCACCACCACCACCAAGTCCAACAACAACAGCACTGTCTCTGAAATGGCGTGTCTTTGTCAGTCGTCCTTGGTGTGAAAAGAGCGGATCGGCCGATATTACATTTTCATTTTTTTAGAATTTCATTTGTTATTGATTTTTTTTTTAATTATTTTTTATGTTCTACGTTCTGTACCACCTCCGTGGCATTGTCCCCACTGCCGCTCATCCCCCCTCCCCCCCCCCCCCCCCCCCCCCAAGTCCACCACAGCCACAGCCTGGCCCACCCCGCCAGACGGCAATATCAAGTCGTCGAGAAGCAACCCCCCCAGGGGAGACGGGTCGACTTAGATTCCTTAGATTGAGACTGGAATGTTAGGAGGATATTAGTTCCTCCTGATTTACTAATGGACTCTGTGAGGGGTGAACACACACACACACACACACACACACACACACACACACACACACACACACACACAGATGGAGAGAGAGAATCATCGACTGATTTGTCAATACCTCCACCGATATGTAAATAAATAGATAAGCAAATACAGAAAGAAAGAAAGAAACTTAAAAAAGAGATATAAAATCAATCGATCAAACAATCAATAAATCAACCTGTCAAGCAATCAATAAACAGGAACTTAATGATTAAATGAAATCTTTAAAATCAGCCATTTTTTTTAACCAGTGCAGGTCTCTAAAGCCATTGATTGAAACACACACACACACACACACACACACAGAGAGAGAGAGAGAGAGAGGAGAGAGAGAGAGAGAGAGGGGGAGAGAGAGAGAGAGAGAGACAGAGATGAAAGCCAGCAAAAAGACGAAAACAAAAAGAAGGAAAGATGAGGAGTCTTAAGGGACACCAATGACAGACAAAAGTCGCAGCGAACCGTGGGTGAAAAACGAAAAGAAAAGAGAAAAAAAAAAAAAAAGAAAAAGAAAAAACCTCGACTTTCCCCTCCCTTCGCCCTCCCCTCCCCCCCCCCCCCCCCCCCAAAAAAAAAAAAATGCCTCTTTCTCCGATGTCATAA
>JADBJO010000769.1:469841-472341 GCA_016801955.1 Conus betulinus | reverse complement strand
CAGATTTTAATGTCTGCACCACTCTCTTTACGGATGTTAATAGTATTCGGGCTCGGATTTTATCGTCATCCATGTGTCCGGTGTTTTCTTTTTTTTTCCTCTCTCTCATCATCATTTTCTGTCCCATCAACTGTTCGCTGTCTACATTGCTCTGCGTATGTATGTGTGTTTCAATCACTAGATCGAAACTTTTAGAAAAACACAGCTGATTATATCGACCCTCTTGGCGTCAAATAGAGACACACCACAGTCCGTAATTCTGTGGTGTTCTCACCACCAAGGGTTCAAAGCAGAATCCAACAGCACTCCCAAAGCAGCCAACGAAAGGTAGTAGAATAAAATAAAACGAAAGTGTGGAGAGGTAAAAAGTTGCCAAAAAAACTGAAAACATTATGCAAACAGTATAAAATGTAGGGGACAATCTTTGAACCTATGCTTGAGGATCCATTTAAGGATGCAAGGGAGATAAAAAATATGGACAGTCTGAGTGGTCAGCTCTGCTGTTCAATAATCAAGCATTGTCAGCGGCTAAGAATTGTGTAGAACAACCTTTACTTGGATCTCCTAAGAGATGCAATCGCCCACTGATTGACCAAACAATATAATGTTGAACAATTAAGTTAGTAGTGGGGGAAAACAAGTGTAGGTCAAAAATTCTTCGTTCTTTATAGGCAAAGATTTGAAATTTAAAAAAAAATGAAAAAAATGGGAAAAGGTATTATTATAAAAACGAAAACCCCCGTCACTAGCTGCATGAGAGAACCATTGCAGTCCCTCTCGAATGCAGATTTATATGTATCGCCTGCTCCTAGGCCTTTCGTCCACTGGATCGGAACACCTCAGGGAGACACGGCTGGTTGTGCCTGTGCTCTTGGCGTCAGATAGAGACACACCACAGTCCGTAATTCTGTGGTGTTCTCACCACCAAGAGTTCAAAGAAGAATCCAACAGCACTCCCAAAGCAGCCAGCGAAAGGTAGTAGAATAAAGTAAAAAGTTGCGGAGAGGTATATATATATATATATATATATATATATATATATATATATATATATATATATATATATATATATGTGTGTGTGTGTGTGTGTGTGTGTGTGTGTGTGTGTGTGTGTGTGTGTGTGTGTCCCAACCCGAATCTATATCATTCTCCCTTCTTCTTCTTCTTAATCTTTTTTTTTGTTTGTTTGTTTGTCCTTATTCCGTCAATCCATCTCTCTCGAGCGGTTCCGTCAATCCATCTCTCTCGAGCGGTTCCGTCCTCCCTGAACTGTCTGCTTTATCGGCAGTTCTGGGGAGAGGGATTATTCTTTTGAAGTTGGGACAACTGGAAGTGATAAACGGTGAACATAAACACCACAACACGGCTCTCAACGCGCTGCCGGCGTGATCGCAAATACCTACCGCGATAAAGAGAGAGAGAGAGAGAGAGAGAGAGAGAGAGAGAGAGAGAGAGAGAGAGAGAGAGAGCAAACCCGCCTTCTCACCAAAGTAATCTGTCTTTTTCTTTTCACACTCTTCCCTAACACCCCCCTCCCCCCCTCCATTCCTCCCCACCCTCCGTCCCCCCACCTTCTGCTTGCCCTTCCCCTTTTATTACTCCAACCCTCTCTTTCTCCTCTTCCGCTCAACACGTCCACCAACATCACGAGTCTCCCCCACACCCCTGCCCCCGTCGTGACCAATGCAGATACAAATGACTACGGTGGTCACACAATCGATGCATTGTTCGGAGTCGTGAGCGTTAACCCGTCAGTCAAGATCAATCTATGTCCTCCCTCCTCTCTCTCTCTCTCTCTCTCTCTCTCTCTCTCTCTCTCTCTCTCTCTTCTCTCTCTCTCTCTCTCTTAGGAACACACTGCCACTACAAAGGAAGAATAGAAAGAAAGTCAACACTTTGCCAGTCCATTTTCTTTTCATGTCTTTTTCTTTTGTTCTTTTCTTGCTTCAGTCTTCTTCTTCTTCTTCTTTTTCTTTGTTTTTACTTTTCTTCTTCTTTTCCGTCTTCCCCTTCTTCCTTTTTTGTGGTCTTGTTATTGTTAATGTTCATGTTCTTCTTCTTCTTCTCTACTTCTCTCTCTCTCTCTCTCTCTCTCTCTCTCTCTCTCTCTCTCTCTCTCTCTCTCTCTGTGTTCTTTTGTTCTTCTGACTGTCTGTCTGTCTGTCTGTCTGTCTGTCTCTCTCTTGTCTCTCTCTCCAAGCACCACCTCCTCCCGTCTCTCGCTCTCTTCTTCTTCTGCTCTTATCTTCACCAGTCGGGAAGATTAACAGAGACCTTACAATAACAACAATGCACGTTAGTGATCTGTTTAGTGCTCCAGACCCTCAAGCACTGCTCGGTTTGATGGTGGGAAGTTGCAGGGGCCACACACCTGTTTTGGAGACGTTAGTCCGCAAAACTCGTGCGGTGAAACTTGTCTTCTTTACAGACAACACAAAAAACAAAAAAAAAAAATTAAAAAAAAAAAAAAAAAAAAAAAAAAAAAAAAAAAATCCGCCTT
>JADBJO010000769.1:449841-452341 GCA_016801955.1 Conus betulinus | reverse complement strand
CAGTCAACAGTAAACAACAAACAAGTAGGGTGACTCTTGCTCCCATGATGAAATAAAATCACGCCCGTAACTCCAAAGGACTGCTGTTGACGACGCCGAATCGCCTGGCAGATATGACAGTACAAAGCACACAGAACAAACACGGAAACATCCGCCCCAACGGATGTTCCAGGCTTGCCTGTATAACCTGTGCCGGATACATCATCTACACAGCAACAACAAGTGGAGAAATGAACAAACACACATTAACACGTATTCAAGACTGGCACAGCCTTTTCGATCTTGATTATATAGTCAGACAAGCGCGCGTGAACGAACAGGAACAAATATAGGTAACCTCGATTTGGCTGAAATACAAAAAACGCCCCAAAAATATTAAGTGAAATATGACGCATTACGAAATAGGCATGTTAATGTGAGGCATGTATATCCTCTTCAAACGTCACCGAAATAACAGAAATGACAAATACGCGAAACAATACTCAACAGATGACTGTTGACTGTTTTCGCTTTTTGTGTGTGTGTGTGAATTTTCAATGTCTGCTATTTGTAACGTCTGAACAACAGATATTTGTCGAATATTCACTTGTCTGTTTTAGTGCCTTGTTGCCAGATTATGAGGAAAAAAAAAATCTGACATGCTGTAGATTCTGAAGACAAACACGTGTGAAAATTAAATCCGAATTCAGACAGATAAAAAGACCACAAAGGCGGAAAAAGGGCTATACATAGGAGTCAGAGAGAGTGGCACAGAAGAGGAAATTATAAGAAAGAAAAGACAGAAAAAGAAGAAATTATAAGACACCAGCCGCCGTGGCGAAGTGGTTCATGTCGCAGACTCCAGGCGGAGAGGTCGTGGCTTCGATTCCAATACAAGCCATTCCTTACAGGATTATTCTGCCCCGACTGGTCCTTCCCGGAGCTCAGTTTTGCTATGGGCTCAACTGGGAATTCTGGGATCACACAATTATGTTTCATCCACTTGATAGATGCGTCTCTGAGAGTATTGCTCAAATTTCTGACCACACAGCGAGTGCCGGCATCCTTCAGGCCTGGTGGACGCCGCTACATATGAAAGTAAGCGTAAGAAAAACAGCCCTCTCATGCAATTTCAGACCTGAATGGAAAGCACACAGCAACAACTCCTAAATCCTTATCCTTACCAATCAGCACAGAAAGTCTCAAATTCTGTGACCTTCATACGCTGCTAATGGCAGAAGGAGAGGAAGACAGAGAGAGAGAGAGAGAGGGAGGAGGACAACATCAGTGCATGGACTGGCCTCACACTCAGCAACTGCCTGAGAGCGTCTGAGAACCGGGAGAGAGTGTGGAAGAAGCTGGTTGCGAAGTCTCCATGGCGCCCCAGCGGTCTTCAAGACTCCGGGATTGGTGATAGGTGTGATATGATGACTTTGCTTTTGATTGTTCCTCGACTTGATTCAAGCTGGGTTCACCGGCATCGGCAAATTCGTGAGGAACGTCGTTTGACGCACCGTGGTGACACCCTTCGGAGGAAGAGTTCACTCAGTGCCGGCTCCGCGACATAGGAATTAGTGTCGCCAGTAGGAGGGGCTTAGGAGGTGTTGTCTTGCGTGTGTTGAATCAGAACAGGCACCATTGAACATCACCGAAGTGACTCGACTTGGCATAGGCTGCTCCCTGTGAATTGCCGGGGCCGGGGCTGCGGCGGGATTAACTAGGATGTGGCTGTGGACGGGGGATGGGGGGGGTGGGGGGGGGAGGGGGGGGGGAGGGGGGACCGAATGAGCGGCATGGGTACAATGCCACTGAGGTGGTACAGAAGATGGGACAGAAGAGAAGACAGTTACAAGACGGTGAAGAGGAAACTACAAGAACAGAATTCAAATAAGGTGGAAATACAATTTATACCAAAAAACATTCCCTTTCATGCCCTTCGGTTGTTAACAATCGGGAGCTTAACATGACGTCAAAATAAAATAACAATTCTTTCTTCTGTCAGAAACAACTTTTTATCAAATGACTGTCAACACAGACTCTACCTTCGGTTGTTTTGCATTCGCGACTTTCAAACACATTTTGTCGCCCTTGGTGTGAGACGACAATTAATCTTGTCTTTGATCTCTCTCTCTCTCTCTCTCTCTCTCTCTCTCTCTCTCTCTCTCTCTCTCTCTCTCTCTCTCTCTCTCTCTCTGGGAGCGCGCGCGCGTGTGTGTATAATTATACGTATGTGTATGAAAGACGCCATATAAAACATCAACATTGTTCACTTCGGTATCCCAGGCTACGGACGGCGGCGACACCCACCACTCCACTTTGCTTCTGTAGCCTTTAGACGTCAGCGTGCTTCCCTATTTCTCCCTCCAATGCTTCTGTAGCCTTTAGACGTAAGCGTGCTTCCCTATTTCTCCCTCCAAATGCTTCTGTAGCCTTTAGACGTCAGCGTGCTTCCCTATTTCTCCCTCCAATCAGCTGCTCCCTGTAGCTCATCTTCTCATAGCTGGACCGGCTCTGAACCAGA
>JADBJO010000769.1:434841-439841 GCA_016801955.1 Conus betulinus | reverse complement strand
GCGTGTATCTATCTATCTATGTGTGTGTGTGTGTGTGTGTGTGTATGTGTGTGTGTGTGTGTGTGTGTGTGTGTGTGTGTGTGTGTATGTGTGTGTGTGTGTGTGTGTGTGTGCTTGAGAGCTTGTGTGTATGCTGAATCGATCCTGTTAAGCGTAACTCTAAAGCTGAATCCCTCTTCTTGCTGATCCCTCTCACAAAAACAAAACAAAACAAAACGAAACAACCGAGAAAAAAAAAGGGAAAAAGAAATGAAATGACAAAATAGATGAATTAAAAAAAAAAAAAAAGTGAGATTAAAAAAGGGGGACGACAGCTGCTGTGCCTTTACGACTTCCAGACTGCTTCTTTTTTGGAACAAAATCAACAATTATTATTCAATATTATGCACATGAGGAACATAAAATGGAAACCACAGGCATTCAGATCATGCCAATATAAAATAAAATGAAAAAAAAAAAAAACGAAAGCCACATGAAAAAAAAATCTTCCATACCCAAAACACTCGCGCTTTCAACTTTGACGATGGCCGCCCACCAATCCGCACCGAGCGAGCACTCAACTCAAAATCGTCACCCCCCTTCCCCCCCCCCCCCCCCCCCCCCCCCCCCAACCTTCGCATACATTATTGCCTGAATCTGAATCATACATCAATTAGAACGCCTGTCCATAATTACAAGCCCGTTCTAGCCCCCGCTAAAACTCGGTAGGCACACGCCCCATGTTTCAACTTTTACGAGCTCATGTTTTCGTTTGACAGTTTAGGAAGCTGTTGAGATGTTCCAGTTTACGAGGTCCCCCGTTCAGCAGCCTCAGGGCGATGAGGGGGGGGGGGTTGGGGGGGGGGGGGGGGGGGGGGAGGCAGGAGGAAGGTAGAAGGTGTTGGGGGGCCGGGTTGGGGATGGGAGGGAGGGGGGTGGAAGTGGGGAGATGGATGAGGAGGGAGGGAGGGAGATCGTAACATATTGAGTTGCATACCAGTGGGGTTTGTTTTGCCCTCGGAGCGAAAGATTATTCATGTCTTTCCCTCTGTCTGTTTATTATTACAGCGCGAAAAGTTTGGGTTCACCTGTCGTAAACATGACTCAATTCGGCCCGGAGGCGACTAATATAGAAGCTAATTTATGAGTCCCATCATTATTTCATAGTGTTGTAATGTTTATGGATTCAGGGGAACCTCTCTCAATCTCTTTCGACTGGCTGGCTGGGGGTTTAGTGCGACAAGCGAAGGCAGGTGATGCGACTGGAAACGTCAGCATATTTGGCCCTGTGCAGTTTTTCCGTTTTTATGCCCCTGAAGTGTACGAAGTCTTTTTTGACATTGAGATGTTAGACGAGTGAAAGGAGGAATGTTGATGGTGGGGCATTAAAAGAAACAGCAATTTGCTCTGAGCGTTTGGAAAAGGCGACGACCAGTCTTGTGTTTTTACCCAGACTAGTTCATCATTGAACGTCAGACGAGAGAGAGAGAGAGAGAGAGAGAGAGAGAGAGAGAGAGAGAGAGAGAGAGAGAGAGAGAGAAGGGCAGGATGGGGGATGGGGGATAGCGGAGGGGGGGGGTATGGGTGGGGAGAATTGGGGTGCGTATGTTGGTGGGGGGTGGCGGGTGGGTGCGATGGGGGTGGTGAGATGGGTGGCGGGTTGGAGAATCTGTTTGGGAACTATTTCAAAGATTGGAATAAAGTTTGTTGTTGTTGTTGTTGTTGTTGATGATGATGATGTTGGAAAGCAAATCAAAAAGAGGCAGGAGAGGCGCTGAACAGTACGTTCTAAATAAGGGAGGCTACTTTTCTTCCAACGATGAAGCGAATTGCAGGCCCGTAATCATAAACTAATGCTGCGAGCGCATCAGTTAGCCTGTTACATATGCAGACACTAAGCAGATTGATAAACTATACTTGGTTTTCTTTTTCTTTTCGTTCCTTTTTCTGTTCTTTATGCTTGATTTTCTTTTCTTTCTTTCCCTTTTCTTTTCTTTCTTTCTTTTTTTTTTTTTCTTTTTTTTTTTTCTTCTTTTTTGTGTTAACCTGAAATTGACATTGTTCGATTTCATTTAATGCATATTTCTGCTTTCTTTTTCAACACTCCAAATGTTTACATCAAGTATTTTAATACTGGACCAAACACACCTGAATTGAAATTTCAGACTATGTCCAGTATCATTTCATTTCAGTCATCAGAAACGAATAATATTCTATACAGCAGATTTGTGTGTATACATGTGGAAACTGCTTGATTTTAAAGGTTTGTTTGTACTTGTATGGTCTTTATGTACTTCGCACGGTTATCTAAGCGTTCGAAAATCTTACACTTTGTCACACTCACACACGAGCACACACACACAAGCACTACACACACAACACACACACACACACACACACACACACACACACACACACACACCACACACACACACACAACACACACACACACGTGTGCGCGCGCGTGCGTACCGACGCAAGCACGCATGGATGCGTGAGTGCGCCCACAAAGAGAGAGAGAGAGAGAGAGAGAGAGAGAGAGAGAGAGAGAGAGAGAGAGAGAGAGAGAGAGAGAGAGAGGGACTACCAGAGCCCGATCTCACATATCATGCAGGATAACTGAAGAAAAAAAACAGCTGCAAAGGAAACTGACAGTGGCTGCAAGCTATAGCAAATAGCAAGGACGGAGATGGATGGATTTCACCGACACGCTTGTCTTTTACAGAAGGGAAGGAGGAGGAGCATCAGGTAGTCGTGTAGGTGGGGTGGGGTGGGGTGGGGTGGGTGGGTATCTCCTTTTCTCCTCTCTCTTACTATATCTCCTTTCTCCTCTCTCTCTCTATCTCTCTCTCTCTCTCTCTCTCTCTCTCTCTCTCTCTCTCTCTCTCTCTCTCACACACACACACACACACACACACACACACACACACACACACACACTGTTTGGTCTTCGTTCTTATGATCTCTCTTTGTGGTTGTGTATCCATGTCTGCCTGTCTGAGTGCTTCTCTGTCTGTCTGTCTGTCTGTCTGTCTGTCTGTCTGTTTGTGTCTGTCTGTCTCTCTCTGAGTATGTGTGTGCCTCTCTCTCTCTCTCTTTCTTCTCTTCTCTCTCTCTCTCTCTCTCTCTCTCTGGGAAACATAGATAAATAATTGACCGTGAAGTGATGAAGTATGTAAATAAGATAAACCAGGAATCGAAAAGTAGGTCAAGAACTTAGTTGAACAGTAAAGTCAAAGCAAGGCACCCTGCGGTATTTGTTTTTTAATGTAGGTCAATATGCAAATCAGCATGAAGTCGCGTCACTAATACGCCAGCACAGTCCGTCTTGAGAGCTCGCGTGTTTCTTCTCTGTCGCTCTCTGCTTAGAGGAGGGGGGGGGGGGGGGGGGGGGGGGGGGGGGGGGGATGGAGCGTGAGGCGAACGGGGCGACAGTGGGAGGCTGGATCGTCTGCTAAGTAATGGCCGCCCATAGCCATATTATAAGAGTATGGTTTTGAACGTCTAATATCATCAATGGTGAACAGACGTTAAATAAACCACCGAACTGAACTGAACTAACTGATAGCTATTTTATGCATTTTGATTATTTTCCGTCGGTCGTTTTCAATTATTAAAATTTGAATTCTAGGGATCCGACCAGTAAGCGACTCCTCCTCTGGTCTTCAGGCAATTTAGGCACATGTGCACGAGTCAAATGTCAACAAGACCCACGGGACAGGATACGTCAGGGTCACAGGCTGAAAAGAAAATGGGGAAAACTACAATTTAAGTGAAAATTATTGAAGGAAAGTACTAACCTGATACACAGAAAGCGGCAAGGCAATATAGTAATTTATCCATGGGGCTGCTAAATCCTACGAATATAAACAACACAAGTTCAACACCACACGAACACGACCACAGAACACACAGTGTCAGAGTTTAGCATGGCAGCTATTGTTACACAGACCCAAGATTCGGGGTTTTCTTTCCTTTGCACGGTGGAGGGCAATCTGCTAATCTGACGCATGCGTAAACGAAGTAAATAAAAGATGCTTTAAAATAGTACGGCTTTCCGGAGTATTATACGACACAGGTGTATAATGGTTACAAAACGAAAATACGATGAGGGAAATGTAACGGAAATCATGTGTTTTGCATGCTAGTACCAACAGCATTTATATCATGAGTTTTCAAATAATATATGTGTACTTATATTACGTTCACAAGGAAGAACGTAATAAGGAGCATTTATGCATGATTAAGATAGAATTCTGCATGTACATACTGTCATGGAAGAATGTTTGGTTGCAGTCATGGTAAATTTGTTCTAACTGTATAAAATGGATTTCTTTCTTGTAGCGCTCATGTGAATAGGCTGAGGCGACAACCCATCTGATTTATTTATTATTGGTTCTTCCAGTGAGGCCCCAAGCAGCTGACCAGCGAGGAACGCACCATCCACTTCAAGCGGCCTGCTCTGGACTCGACGCTTTGCCGCTCGGAAGACAATGAAGGCTGGAACTGACGCTAGGCTCAAAAGACTCAAGGGTTTTTTCTTTCTTTTTTCCTTTTTTTTTTTTTTGTTCGTTTCATCATGGATGTAGTTAGATTTTTTGTTGGTAGATTTGTGTATGTGACTCCTAACCTGTCTACCCCCACCCCACCTTTCCCCCCCCCCCCCCCGGTCCCTCCGGTCCTACGCCCGTCCCCCCCCCCCCCCCTGCACTCATACCCCCTTACCTTTACCCTCCCCAAGCATTGTTTGGGTCTGGAGGTTAGACGTACACGTTGTGTTGCTGTGGGGACCTCCTGTGTCACCGTGTGGTGTTGCACGGGACAAACCGGACATGGCTATGCTGTCACTGTGTATATAGCCAGTTTGGTGTGTTGGAGGTCAGTTTCTATAAGGTTTGTAGAAACACCCCCTCCCCCACCCCCACCCACCTCCATTCCCCTCTGCAAAGGGCCAAAATGCCTAAGCAATAAATTATTGTCATCATCTCTCTCTCTCTCTCTCTCTCTCTCTCTCTCTCTCT
>JADBJO010000769.1:397341-424841 GCA_016801955.1 Conus betulinus | reverse complement strand
TCCCCGCTCTCTGCGAGACCCATGCATAACCCAACAGGAGGAAGCAAGGTGGGTCATCAAAGATGCAGGCGGACCTACCCGACGTTGTCTCCTCGGCCATGTTGTTCTGCAGGAGATGTACATGCGAGGGCAAGTGTCAGCCGCCGGTCCCTGACAGCCGCTCTTCCTAAAAATCACGCTATTCCCTGGTGAAACTTTCATGGGGGCCGGCCGGGTTAGCGAGTGTCAGGGAGGTCGAAGAGCCAACAGAGTAGACTAGCGTGACCAAAAAAAAGAAAAGAAGAAAATACCAGGAAAGAAAAATAAGAAGAAAAAAAAAAAAAGAAAGAAAGAAAGGGAAGAAAGGAAAGGCAGACAGAAAGACAACAAGAAAAGAAAAGACAAAAAAAAAAACAAAAAAAAAAAAAAAGGAAGAAGAAGAAGAAGAAGAAGAAGAAGAAGAAGATTGTACTCGATCAACTTATCAGGTGTGGTGGGTAGGTACTGAGCGACAGGTACTTTCGGGTGCATGATACCCGCATTATTCAGAGATCCGAAAGGTTCTTTTTCCTTTCGTTTGCTGTCATCATCATAATAAACCAATGCCCCAGCGGTTTCATTATCTTCAGTTGATCGCTTCGTCTGTCCCGTCTTCTGCTTCTCTTCGTTCTCCACCCTCCCCCCCCCCCCCCCCTCTCTCTCTCTCTCTTTTCTTTTTCTTTTTTTCTTTTTTTTTTATCCCCCATCCCTTTTCTTGGGATTGGGGTGTACGTGGGTGGGTTAATTTCGTGGAGATCTATTAATTATGGGTGGTGTTTGTTTATCGCGTTGTGGTGATGCTGCTCCGGAGATTCTACTTGGCCTTTATCCATGGAGGTGATGTCCCCCCCCCCTCCTTCCCCCTCCTTTTTTCCCCTTTTATTTTCTTTCTTCCTTTTTCTTCTTTACTTCTGGAGACTGGCCTTTACAATTGAGTGGTTTTTGAGTCTCTCTCTCTCTCTCTCTCTCTCTCTCTCTCTCTCTCTCTCTCTCTGTGCGCGCGCACATGCGTGCATGCGTGCGTGTATGCGTACGTGCGTGCGTGCGTGCGTGTGTGTGTGCGTGTGTGCGTGCATGCTTGTGTGCGTGCGCGCGCGCGCGCGCGCGCGCGCGCGCGCGCGCGCGCGTGTGTGTGTGTGTGTGTGTGTGTGTGTGTGTGTGTGTGTGCGCGCGCGCGCGCACGCGTGTGCGCGTGCATGTGCGATGTAAGTGCGTATATACATGCATGCGTACGTGTGTGCATTACTGTGTGTGTGAACGTGTGTATGTGTGTGTGTGTGTGTGTGTGTGTGTGTGTGTGTGTGTGTGTGTGTGTGTGTGTGTGTGAGTGCGCGCGCGCGCGCGTGTGTGTGCGTGCGTGCGTGTATGTATATAGCTTGTGTGTGTGTGTGTGTGGTGTGTGTGTGTGTGTGTGTGTGTGTGTGTGTGTGTGTAAATCAAAATCATCAGCCGACCACAGTCGTGCTACCCATAGCTGTTCAAATCCATCCATACTGTGTCAATGGTAAAACCCTAAAACGTTAAACCCGGCTTTCAAACTGGTAAAACATGGTAAACCGCACTATGAGGGACAAAGTCGTGTTTTCAGTCTCCTTGTTTATTCTGTCTCGTATGTACCTTCACTTGTGCTAGGCGAGTAGGGGCCGTAACCTGTTTTCTTTGGAGTTATGGGCCTTGAACTGTTTCACCACGGGATTGAAATTTTCCGTTCTTGTTCGTTATTCACTTTGAAAATTTCATTATGATAGAAATTTTAATCTGATTCTCGGTCTAAAAAATAACTTTAGAAAAGGACGATCTGTTGTCTACGGTCATTTCGTTTTCTTGTTGTTCTTTTTTCATTTGATTTATATTTGTTTGAACGTATTTTCAAACCGCCTTTCAGTCACATAGTTCGTTTCTTGAAAGCATGATTTCAGTTATTGTCCCAGGGGAAAGAGCGCGTGTATTGCAAGCCACCTTTCTAAGAAAGACTTTGCTTGAAACGCGCTGATAGCGAAGGCTTTGCTCGAATCGTTGATGATATTACAAAAAGTCGAAGTTGGCAATTCACGTACAGACACAACTTTTTGACATGATGAGAGTAGCTGTAGGTTTATTGTATGGCGCTGAAATTTGATGACTGAACATAGTGCACGTTTTGTCGGTGGAAATGTCTAGTTAAAGAACAGACTAAATGCAGAAGATTGCGCTATTGCCACAAGCTGTTTATATGCAGAAGTCCTATATAAACTATCAAGTAATTTTGTACTATTGCCACAAGCTATTTATACGCACATATCCTATATAAACGCTCAAATGATTTTGTACTATGGCCAATAGCTGTTACACGCACAAGTTCGAAATGAACTATCAAGTAATATTCAATCTGAATAAAAAGAAAGTTCGAAAGGTAGAAAAGCACCAGTGGATGCAAAACGATATATTTACAAATGTACGGTAGTAAGATGTCCAGAATGGATAATAGGTGTTAAGTGACTATATATAGGCATATGTCAGGAACGTGACATTTTGTTTGAGGGCAATTAGTGATGATTTGGTTCACAGTTGTGTTTACCAACACACATCAAAATGGCCCAGAAGAATCTGTTGAAACTTTTGTTATCCCGAAAGTATTTACCATATATATCTTTCATTGATAGGATATATTTGTCTCTGTAGGTGTGCAAATGAAGAATTAGTACATTTTTGAGGGTTTGAGTATACAGCATGATCACATACTACGTGCTAAGTAGTGTTCGTTTGTTATTCGTTTTATCTGGTATCTTTCAACTGCATGCATATAGTTGACTTCCTAGTTGAAAGTCCTCGTTACCAGCCTTTTTCTTGAAAGATTCTTCCTAGTTTCTTCATTGGTCTACCCTCAGTTCACTTCTCAAGATACTTCCCCCCCCCCCTCCCCCTTCTCTAGTTCTTGGTTAAAAGTCCTTCCCACTCCGCTTAAAGTCTTCTTTTTTTCTTGCTAAAGGCTCCGTTCTAGACATGTTGTAAAAGCATCCCCCTTTTTATATAGTTCTTGGCTGAAGGGTTTCCTCCATTTCTTTGGAAAGTAATTGGTGGCTCTAATCCAGCCCACTTTTGAAAGTATCCTCCAGCACTTCCAACTAGATCTTAATTGAAGATTTTTTCCTCCCAATCCTCTTCTGTAGATATACATCCCAGTTTTTTTGCTCAAGGATCCGTATATATTTTTTTTCTTCTTAATCTTTGTTTCCATCCTCATCTTCCCCTGTTCAGTCTGAGAAGAACGTTTTCTTGCCTTTCTTCCGAAAGTAACACTCACTCAGCTACCCCCGCCACCCCTCCTGATTCTTGGTTGGCTTCTTCCTCCCAGGCCTTTCCTGAAAACTCTTTTTTTTTTTCTGTCCCAACCTCTGCGCCACCTCAGAGGCAGTGCACCCAAGCCGCTCATTCCGACACCCCCGTCCACAGCCACAGCCCGGTCGGCCCCGCCACAGCCCCGGCACCGGCAATCCACAGGGAACATCAATGTCAAGTCGTCAAGAGGCAACCCACCGGAGGAGACGCTGCACTGCTGCCGAGTCATTTCGGTGGTGTTCAGTGGCGCCTGTTCTGATCTAACATACGCAGGATACCACCTACTAAGCCCCCTACTGACGACAATAATTGCTTTGTCGCGGAGCGGCGTGAGTGAGCTCTCCCTCCGGAGGGCGCCACCACGTCCGTCCAAGCGACAGCCCCCATGGACTCTCGCCGATACCGGTGACCCCGACGGAACCAAACCAAGGCCACAGACGTGGAGAGGACATCGAAATGAGGTCACCATGAGAGCAGGGCATGAAGGACCACAGAATTTGAGACATTTTTTTTTTAATGCTGATCGATGAGAATGAGGATGATTAAGATGATGCTACGGATTTCCATTTCGGTCTGAGACTACATGACAGGGCTGTACTCTACGCTTCCTTTCATAATATATCCCGGCGTCAACCAGGCCCGAGAGATACAGGCATCTGCAGTGTTGGTCAAGAAATTTGAGCAAAACTCTCAGAAACGCATCCATTAAGTGGATGAAAAACTCGACTGTGTGGTCCCAGTCTTCCTAACTGAGTCTGCAGCAAACTCAACTCTGGGTAGGAGCCAGTCGGGGCAGAAAAACCCACATGACTTCTGATGGGATTCGAACCCACGACTTCCCAACCGGGAGTCCGCGGCTAACCACTTCGCCACGGCGGCTGGTTCCTGAAAACATTTCAACCAGTCCTCTTCTGCAGACACACATCCGAGTTCTTGGCTTAAGGCTCCTTATAAATCATTTTCTGAAAGTATACCAACTTCCCTGTCACATACCTCTAAAGGAGAGGAGTTGTCTAGGGTAACATATCTGTGACTTCTTAAATGTTAAATTGAACTCTTGACTCCAGCGCTTTCACCCACCAGCTATATATCCCATCCACCACCAAAAGGCAGACGAAAACTTTACAATTCAACAAACGTTTATTACAACACGTGATGGTGTACAAACTAACGGGGTCACAGGACAAGACAAACATAAATCTACTTATCAAAAATGGCGGAGATCTCCCGATGATTACAGCTCAGTCTCCGCGGAAAACAGCTGTCCACACCCTCGATGACAGTTCCCTAAATTGATGGCGACCGATGAGATGGCGAAGGCTAACACAGTGCTCCCTGAAGAATGTTGCTCTGTACCGTCCGTGTATACAACTCATAACACAGCATTGAAAAAAAAAATAAACGCAGCTCTTCACAATGAATACTCTTCTGGAGCGATCAATGCAGCATCGAAAATCCTTGCTTTGGTGAGATGAAGCACATCTTCGTTTTGATGCACAAAGAACAAGATAACACACGTCGAATATTTTTACGATAAAAATTTCTCCAATAAATAATATTTCTGTCCACTGGTTATTGATTTCTTTTTTTTTTTCTTCTTTTCAAGCAGATGAACAACGAAGTCCAGGAATACGTCGTGCGACGGTAAATGAAGAGGTCGCAGATAAAGAAGACTAAGTTGATGGGAAACAGTCAATGTAGAAATATGAACATATAAGACGTAGCACCTTGGAGAATGTAGACGGAAAATAACGCCTGAAAGAAAAACAGATACACAGACTCATAAGTTCCAGTTCAATTTGCTGAGCAAGTTTCTTCCCCCCTTCTAATTTAATATCTTGTCCGCCCCGTGTACATTTTCACTATTCTACTACTACATTTACAATTCGTACCAAAAATTTTACTTATCTGTTCTGCACTTAACTACAGACTGACAACACAAGACCAACAAACGATCACTAATATTGATCAGGTTTGTTGTCCAGCTCCCCAATCTGGAATTGAAAGGGACAATGAAGTTAGTGAGCTATATTAATTTACGTTGAGCGAATCGTGCAGTTCAAGCCACTGAAATATAAAAGAAAACCGGAGTTAGTTGTTCGAAATACAGATCTGCAATGCTCACCCTGCGGCGCCCGATCAGATGTCCAGTCTCCACTTGCATCAGCTACACTACATACAAATATGCCCTCCTGGTTGTTGTGGGTGGTACTAATATAATAAAATACAAAGTGCCAGACCACAAACAAACCAGGGGCACAGAATGTAAGTTAAAATGCGGAGTGGAATGCAACTCGCAGCCCTCCATACAGAAAATAGTTAAACCGTTGTTTTTTGTTTCTTCAAATTCATACACCCTTGACTGATACGGCGCTGAAACAAATTTGTTTGTATATATATAAGAATCATAATAATTTGAATGGACAGATCATGGCCACGTAAAACATACCATATGAGTTCTCATGCATTTTAAAAGTGAAATGATATGTTTCAATACTCCGGCGCTATGCACTATTTCGGCACATCCGCAGTGCGTCAAAATAGATGATAAATTTCGTCGGAGTACGAATGACGTCTTTTGTTTGTGACATTCTCCCTCCCTCCTCCGGTCTGGTCTTGGATGAAGGTTTTCCTCCTTTTCTTCTGAAAGTTACACCCAGCCACCCACCCCTACCTCCCTAGTTTTTGATTGGCTTTTCCTCCCTAGGCCTTTCATGAATTTTCTCCTAATTCTGTCGGCTGATGGTATTTCTAATTTCTTTTCTTTTAGTGAAGACTTACTACACAGTCTTCTTCTGAAAGTATCCCTTCTAGTCCTTGGCTACAAGCTTTCCTCCCAGTCCTGTTCTGAAAGCATCACATCGATTTCTTGGATTAAAGCTTTCCTCCAAGTCCTGTTCTGAAAATACCCATTCTACTTCTTGGTTGAAAGCTTTTTCTTCCAGTCCTGTTAAGAAAATACTCATTCTACTTCTTGGTTGAAAGTTTTTCTTCCAGTCCTGTTCTGAGAGTACCCATTCTAGTTCTTGGATGAAAGTTTTTCTTCCAGTCCTGTTCTGAAAGTACCCATTCTAGTCCTTGGATTAAAGTTTTTCTTCCAGTACTGGTCTAAAAGTACCCATCCTAGTCCTTGGATGAAAGTTTTTTCTTCCAGTCCTGGTCTAAAAGTACCCATTCTACTTCTTGGATGAAAGGTTTTCTTTCAGTCCGGTTCTGAGAGTATCCATTCTAGTTCTTGGATGAAAGGTTTTCTTCCAGTCCTGTTCTGAAAGTAACCATTCTAGTTCTTGGGTGAATGTGTTCTTCTTCGTCCTGGTCTGAAAATATCCTTCCTGATTCATGATAGAAGGCGTCTTTCTTTCTTATCCTCTTCTGAACGTATTTCTTCTAGTTCTTGACTGAACGATTCCCACCCGGTTCCCATCTGAAAGTACTCCCCCAACCCCTGGGTTTTGGCTGAAATATTACTAAGTCATCGTCTGAATGTTTGAATGTGTCTCGTTCCTGGCTTTACCACCTCAGTAAATAGATAGACCGTCGGGGAATTATTAGTAGTGTCTCAAAAACACCTACCCAGGGTTGAGCGTCCGTCTTGTGTTTGCGCAACTACTGATGAACACGAGTGTGGTGACTGGCATGAAGAGATCAAGCAGATCACTAAAATTAAGGGGAAGCATTTGGAGTTGACTTTGGGTTCTCCACAAGCTTTTGTAATGGGGAAAGTTAATTTTTTGGGGAGACACATCCGAGAACATGGATTAAAAAAAAAAATGTTTCATACATACAGGTTTTCTTCGTGATTTCTTCTTACACTTCTTACTTACGCTTTTGGTTATTACATGACTGGTAATGTAGTCCCAGGTTTTATGGCTCGATATGGCCCCCTGAGGTCGGCTGAGCTCTTAACAGCATCATTTTGAAGACTGAAAGGATGAGCACAAATTGTCTTGAGTACCTCTGATGAGAAAGTGACATTTAACCCTTATATGTTTGTTTGTTTGTTTGCCAGCAAGATCGTGCAAAACCTGCCATCAGCTAAACGCAATCTGGCGAGAAGACAGACTATGGTTCAGGGGCGGACCATGACATTTAGGTGCAGATATAGATCTGGATCACAGGGGTCGGGGATGGGGGGGGGGGGGGGGGGGGGGGGGGGGGGGGAGAGATCCAGATCCAGGGTCTATTAGAGTATTCCTTTTCCACTGAATACGGACATTGGGAGTTCCTGTTTACTTACAGAATGATGACAATCTGTGACGTAATGTACTTTCAGGAAATAGTTAAATTTTCTACTGATAGTAACCTTGACGTTTCTTATTTGATACCTCTCTTAAAAACGAACATTGGGAGTAATACTTTCGCCCCCTACGCATTATTAAGTCTTCTGGTGTGAATTGACTTTTCTCTTTTTCCATTCGTGACCTGGGCTGCTGACAAAAAATGGAAATAAATAAATCAATGAGAAATAAATGAAAGCCTCCCTACTAAGGTTTTTCTTTCTCCCCATGTCTTTTGTTTCAAATTTTGACACAGATCTAGATCGCATGGCGGAGCCAAGATCCGTTCGGCGTTGGCAGAGGTCTCCGTTCTCCCGAGTGCTTTTTGTTTTACATTTCATACCGCAAACTGTTTGCATTGTGTTACATAGTTGTGTAACATTTTTTTTTTTCTATTTGAGAACACTAGCATTATTTTCAGCCCTTTTCGAAAAACCATGTCTTCACGTTGTAGCGGGTGGGATGGACTGGGAGATAAGGTTATTGACGAATTAACTGAGTGAATGCACTGACTGATTCTTGGAATGATGGGACCATCGACTGATCAATCGATCGACTGAAAGATTGATGGACTGATGAGCCGGCACGAGCCCCACCTTCTTTGCTGATGCTGACGCAGCGGTGTTTCACAGGGTGTGTTCAAACTAGCGCTGCTTTTACCTGCTTTTTGCTCGCCTCTACTACCTCCAGCAATGATTTCACGCTCCCCACTCCCCCGTTATTCCTTTCCCTTGCTTTTTCTGCTTCGCTTTCTTCTACTCGTTCATTTCTGTCTCTAACTTTTCATACTTTTCCTTCATTATCAGGCTTTCCTACCTCCACCCCCCCCCCCCCCCCCTCACACACTGTTTTCCAAACCTTTTCGCTCTTTTTTCAACCCCCTTCCAACTATTTCCTGTTTATACCCCCCCCCCCACCCCCCCCCCATCTAACTATGCATTTCAAATACCTTCTCTATCTTTTCTTCTTTTATCTTTCTGTCAAATTCTTCTTTTTCTTACCTTTTCCGTAGTTTTCGATCTACGCTTTCTCTATCCTTTCCAACTTTCATCCTAATTGTTCGTGATCTCCCCCCTCTCTACATCCCCCCACCCCCCCCCCCCCACATCCCTCATCCAATGTACCATAATTTCCTTTTCTTACTATTCCCTACCCTTTTAAGTTTATTCCTATCGTTTTCCTTTTTTTTTTTCACCCTAGCCTACCTAGCCGTTCTGTTTTGGTTCTTTTCTTACATTTTCCTTTGGTTTTCGAACTGCTTCTCATCTTTTCTGACCTTTTCTAAGTTAAGCCTCTGTGTCTCACCTTTTCCCACTTTCCTTACTTTCACAACCTACCCTTTCCGACCATTTCCGTTTAGTTAATGGATTTTTCTTTATTGTTGTGGCTACAGAATGCACGTGTATGCATTAATGCCACACACTCCAACAACAAAATGAAAGTAACTGGTCGCTGTCTTGAAGTCACGTCAATCCATTTTACAGCTTAGCCTACTACAGAAGTCAGATCAGGGATGCAAGCCAGATAAATACAGAGCTATATACGAACGAAAACGCTCGTATTAAAATGAAAACATCAGGCTATATGTCCTGCAACCAAACGACTTACCTAGAACAAAGCCTTCCAGCTTTTACGTTTGAGTCAAATTAGACGAAAAAAAAATTACTTGCTACTACGTTTCAGTCCAATCAGACGAAAAAATCATTTGCTAATACGTGTCAGTCTAATCAGACGAAAAACAGTTTTTTTTTTTTTTTTTTTTACAGGAAGCGCACATTCGTCCTGTGCGGTGAAAATAGCGAGTTAATGACGTCAGGGATGAGCACACTATGGAAATGGGGAAGCGCGCGCGCAGAGAGAGAGAGAGAGAGAGAGAGAGAGAGAGAGAGAGAGTCTGGGAGTCGAGGCTTTCCCTACGTTCTGGCCTCGCTAGCACCTTTCTTCTGAGTTCAGAACATCTGTCAAGGTGTGTCCCTACGCTGCGAAGAGGCTGAATTATAGATCGGCAAAACTCTCGGCGGCCTCGACGAGTGGGTCCGCGAGTGTGACGCTTGAATGTAAAAGATCAGGAGACCAGCGTTCTTTGTCTTCGTGATTGTTGTGTGAAAAAGGGACATTTAGCCCCACATGGATCGGAGAAAGGAAGAGGACGCTGGACGCAAGGGTTGTTGGGAATCAAACGGATGGGAGATGCTGCTACAGAGAAATATGCAGACAGATGACTGTTGTAGATCTTTTTTTTTTTTTTTTCAAGTTGATGGCTTTTAATGCCTTGAATGTTGTCTGGAAATCAAATGGATAAAGGAAGCTGCAACAACTTTAAATGCCTTGTATGTTGTCTGGAAATCAAATGCGTGGATGATGGTGCCCCAAAGAGGTATGCCGACAGGCGACTGCCACAGTTCGTTTTAATGCTGAGATGCCTTCTGATGCCTTGAATGATGTCCGGAAATGAAATGGATATAGAGGAAGCTGCAACAACAACAAAAATTACCTACACACGTGACAGTCACATTTTGTGTTTGGTTTTGTTTGGTTTTGGTTTGGTTTGTTTTGGTATGGTTTGGTTTGCTTTGGTTTGGTTTGGTTTGGTTTGGTTTGGTTTGGTTTGGTTTGGTTCGCTGATGGTTGGGTTCGCTGATGCTTTTCAGTGCTTTGAATGTTTTCCGGAAATGGAACGGATGGCGGATGCTGCTAAAAAGAAATACGCATACAGATAACGATCACATATATTTTTTTAAGCTGATGCCTCCAAACACCTCTAAGGAGTACAGAGCTGTGAACTACCCTCTTCCAGCGGACTCGGATCAGGGCAGACCTATTCAGACAGACCCATGGCATTCTGGCAGCCTTCACTTCAGAATCTGTGCACCTGTTCCGTGTGTCTGTCGAGGTGGTCCCACTTTCCTTTTTCCCTCTGGATTCTAGTCGAGCGCCTGTCTCATGATGCTGATTGGAGGTTCTCGTAACGTGTGATCAATCTGACCCCACCTCCTTTCCTTTTGATCTCTTGTTTGGTTCTCTCCCATAGATGTTCTTTTTTTTTTTTTTTGTCAGAAAAGGTATCTGGCCTCCTGACACTGAGGAAGAACCTGAGGAAGCTACTGATGAATGTTTTATTATTGTAAGTGTGGGAGGTTATCGAAGTTGATTACTACTCCCGTGATTTGTGACAGTTCTTGAAGTTGATTATTATTCCTATAATTTACATTCGCCGAAGCGCTGCGGCAGACACATGCACTCTTTTGTGTCTGCTCTCTGAGAGTTCATCTTTAGTGGACCATGACAAGTTCTTGGTAGAGTGTGTCTCCTCTTTCGGTTCCCTTATCACACCCTTCATCCTCCCTACAGCTCCCCCCCCCCCCTCCCCTCCCGTAGTTCATACTGGTCATCTAACATCAAGTTCTTTCTGCGTGTATGTCTTTTGTGTCTTTACGTGGTTTTGTTTCCTACCGAAATCTACAAATTTTCATCTGATTTCTCCAGATTTGGCCATGACAAATTCTTGGCGGAGTGTATCTCCTCTTTCAGTTCCTTCCTCACCCACCCCCCCCCCACCCCCATTCCCCTCTCACCACAGGCTTACCCCCCCCCCCCCCCCCCACAGCGTGGTACATGCTGATAATCTAATGTCAAAAGTTCTTTCGTTCTGCCTGCAAGTCACTGTGTCATTATGTGTTTTTTATTCCTTGTAGACATTCACAGTTTTCATCTGGTTTTCTCAAGATTTGGCACAGTGACTCATTGTTATATACAAAACAACCAAGAACGTATGACGTGTGTGTGTGTGTGTGTGTGTGTGTGTGTGTGTGTGTGTGTGTGTGTGTGTAGGCGGGCGGTCGCACTAGTCGCCTTTTTCGTGCGGCAATATGTCTAAGTAAAGAAATACCGAGATTCAAAGCGGGACGGAAGGAAACCGAGGAGGGAAGAAGGAGGGAGGTGGGGGTGGGAAGGGAGGAAAGACAGGGGAAAGTGAAAGTGGGAAATGGCGAGATAGAAATGGTGGGGGAACGGAAGGATGGAGGGCAGCGGAGGGGGAAGAGGGGGTGGGTGGGGGGGGGGGGGGGGGGGGGGGGGACAGATAGTGTTATGTAATTCTGTAACCCCAACATACGCTTAACATAGGTTCCAAATACCATGAACATAAACCTTTGCTTGAAGGTACACATGAAGAGGAAGATCAGCCACAAGCCGTTCAGTGTATACCTTGGCCTATGAGATGGAGAGAAATCCCCAATCCATATTTCACGCGCCAGGTACATCCGGGAATAGAGCACACCACTTCTCATTGTGAGAAACAGGCGCTTTCAACCACCCGACCAGCGACACCGTTCATGCTATCGACTACTGGACGACCAAAACAAACAAGCAAACAAGCACGAGAGAGAGAGAGAGAGAGAGAGAGAGAGAGAGAGAGAGAGAGAGGAGAGAGAGAGAGAGAGAGAGAGAGAGAGAGAGAGAGAGAGAGAGAGAGACAGACAGACAGACAGGACAGACAGACGACAGAGACAGACAAAACAGAACAGAACAAACAGACAGACAGACAGACAGACAGACAGACAGAGACAGGCAGACAGACAAGAAGAAGAAGAAGAAGAAGAGAGAGAGAGAGAGAGAGAGAGAGAGAGAGAGAGAGAGAGAGAGAGAGAGAGAGAGAGAGAGAGAGAGAGCAAAAAAAACAGGCTTCTTGCCACAATGTCTCCCGTCTGACATTTCACCGGGTACCCACATGGAATGTGGCCGCGGTCTATGTACCTTCAGACGTCAAACGTTCTTCATTGCCACAGAACGTGCCCATGAAAAGGTATAGATTGCTCTGTTGCGCATTTCGCACGTCAGGACACACAAAACACCCTGTCAAAGTTTGCTCCACATGTTAGGCGACCTTTTAGAATAAGGAAACCATAATAGGCACCAGAGTCAAGTCTTTCACATTCTGCTGTGCGCGTAACCACAGCGGAGCAAAGTTTACAGCGCGAGCCCCCATGAAATATTTAGTTTTTTTTTTCCCCAGTGAAATCGAAAGCGATGCTGTTAACTTCTTCTCAAAGCTAGAAACAGATTACGCACCGGCCGCCATGGCGAAGTGGTCAGCGTCGTCGCGGACTCCCGGCTGGGATGTCGTGGGTTCAATTCCCACTTAGTGTGTGATTTTTCTGACCCGACATCCTCTTACACAGGGTTCAGTTTGCCGTGGACTCGACTTGAAAAACAGGAACCACGAATTCGAGTTTCATCCACTAAATGGATGCGTCTGTAAGTGTTGCTGAAACTTCCAGACAAACACTGCAGGTGTTGGTATCTCTCAGGCTTGGTTGACGCTGGGACATATGAAATTAAGCATAGAATACAGCACTGTCACACACAGCGTCAGTCCACAACGGAAATCCATAGCATGATTTACATCATCCTCATCCCCATCGATCGGGGCCGGAAGAGCTCAGTTGGTAGAGCGACAGACTCGGAATCCAAGGGTTGCGGGTTCGAATCTCCGCCGGGCCGTTTCGGTACAGAGGGATTTTTCCCTCGGAGTTAACATTAGTTCTGACTCCATTTCCCATACAGTCCTTCGAATAAGACTATAAACCGAGGTTCCGTGTGTGAACGCACGCATAACATCTTGCACACACGTAAAATCACATCACCAACTTTCGGAAGAGAAAGCCAGTTTGGCCGTTGGTATGGATGACACGTTACACATAGCATGCACCTTCCCCGAAGATGAAGTATGACTGCCTTAATGGCGCGATAAAACACGGTCATACACACAAAACTTCACTCCCCTTTGTTGGGTAGATGGGATTAATACTTGCCTATCTATACAGGGAGTGTCCGCAGGAGTATCAGCCTGCGTACGCAGAAGAAAAATCCCATCGATCAGCATTAAACAAATATTTCAAATTCTGTGGCCTTCCATGCCCAGCTCTCATGATGACCTCAGTTTCGAATTCCTCTCCATGTCAATACCCTTGGCTCAGTCCGTATCGATATCGCCGGTATCGGATGTGATGGCACCCTCCAGAGGCAGAGCTCGCGCATGCTGGCGCCGCGACTAAGCTATTATTGCCGTCAGTAATAGACTTAGTACGACAGCCATTCAATATATAAGGTGAATTATTCTAAATAAGGACTTGTAATACAGATAAAAGCTTGCTTTTACGTTTAGTTTCTGCTGTCATTTATTTCATGTTGTTTCATTATATGTTTCATTTTTTTTTTTTTTCGGTTTTCAGATTATACAAAACGGCCAACCAAGAAACATGCTCTAGGACTGAACAGAGGTCAGTAATGACATTTTTTTTGGTTGCTGAACAGTGCAAACCAAGTGAAATTCACAGAATATCTGTGTGAGTATGGAACAGCATGTTTCAGAAAAAAAAGGTCTACAAATGGGCTAAATTCTTCAGAGAAAGGGCGGAGCAGTGTTCGTGACGAAGACAGACCAGGCAGGCCCAACGGGTGAGAACTCCAGCCTTGATCAGATCAGTTGATGACGGACGTCATTCAGTCTGACAGAATTAAAGGTGACAGTGAAGGACATTTCAAGGAGTTCCAGCACACCTGCTGGAATGGCACACCGAATTATTCATGAAGGTCTACCGGTATTAGAAGTCCTTATAAAGGACAGTTCACCTTATATACTGGATGGCCCTCGTACATGGTGTCCTGCGTACGTTGCATCGAAACAAGCACCACCAGACACCACCGAAGTGACTCGGCGGCGGTGCAGTGCCTTTTCTTGTGCATGGCCTCATGACGGCTTGACATGAACTGCTCCCTCTGGATGGCTGATGACGCTCCTGCAGCGGGACAAGTCCGGGTGTGGGGTGTGGATGGGGAGCCGGCGTGGACGGCATGGTAGTGTAGTGCCACTGAGATCGCACGGGACATGAAACGGAACACACACACACACATACACACATACACACACACACAGTCACACACACACACAGAGTCACACACACACACAGAGTCACACACACACACACACACACACACACACACACACACACACACACACACACACACACACACGCACTCACGCACGCACGCGCGCGCAAACACACACACACACACACACACACACACACACACACACACACACACACACACACACACACACACACCACACGCATGCATTCACGCACACACACACACACGCACAGACAGACAGACAGAGCACACACGCGCACACAAACACACACATGCGCGCGCCGAGCACACACACACACACACACACACACACACACACACACACACACACACACACACACACCACAGAGAGAGAGAGAGAGAGAGAGAGAGAGAGAGAGAGAGAGAGAGAGAGAGAGAAGAAGAAGAAGAAGAAGAAGAAGAAGAAGAAGAGAAGAAAATATCTGTATTGCCACAAAGTTCACTGAGTCTTAAATGACACAAATAAACAGAATAAGCACGATCACCATAACAGAAACGCACTGAAATAACTTAAAATGTAGAAGATGTACTTTCGCGTCATCTATATTTTTCTATCAAAGCATTCATAAATGCACTTCATTAGGACAGGTCGATTGTCATGATCTACTTCTCTAGTAAGTTAGTATTTTCCCACTACAAAAATACTTCGCTGCCATCCCTAATTTGGAACACAAGATTCCTTCGTAGAACATCATTCATTGTCCATCCATCAAGCGAACGAAATTCAAGTAAATGTGTGTGTGTGTGTGTGTGTGTGTGTGTGTGAGAGAGAGAGAGAGAGAGAGAAGGGGGGAGGGAAGGCATGAAAGGCCCATGTAGAAAAGGCCCATGTAGGCGCGCGCGTTTATCGGCGCAGACACTCGGAACTACGCACGCATGCAAAAAACCCGTAAAAGTGCGTGCAACGGCTCAATCAAAGCACTCTAGAACAAACCCCAATGGACTCATGAGCATTTTATTGTTCAGAGGTTGTTTTTTCGGTGAATTATTGAAACAGGTCAAGACAGAAAGGAAAGGAGTTCACATTGGGAGCAGAGAGAGAGAGAGAGAGAGAGAGAGAGAGAGAGAGAGAGAGAGAGAGAGATCATGATCATGCGATTTGTTTTACTCGTTTTCCAACACCACCCTTCTTTCTGCAGATTTTTGAAAGCAGATTTTAAAAGAAAAATTGAACATACAGTGCAAGATCAGGGTTTGCTCCCCCCCCCCCTCCCCCCGCTCTCCCCGCTCCAAACACCTCCTTTTTTTCCCTTCAGAATTTGTTCTGTGGCCATGCCAGTATGACTTTCTTTCCCTGTCTGATGCCAGCAGACCTGAGCTAAGGTGCTATCGTGACGGGCTGACGGACTGGTTCGTTTGTCTTCAAGCTCCGTGACATCTTCCGATAACGTCTCGTTTCCATGACTTTCAAAGTTTTCTTTCCTTCTTTGGGATGAAGATAAGTGATCGTTCGTTCATTTTCGTTGTCCTGAGTGTTATGTCTTTTGCCTGAAGAAAAACTAAGAGGCCGAAACGCGTCGTGTTTTAGTCTTGTGATTCGTTTGTCTACAGTGGGTTTTTTTTTTGTGTGTGTGCGTTATCAATAACTTTTCAAATTTGTTTAGATTTCCGCCTGCAGCCGTCTCTCTTTACGACTCGATCTTTCCTTCTTTTGTTGGGTCTGTGTCTCCATGCAGACAGGAAGATGGAATGAATGTACCACTTGCATGGAGCAGCTAAATTTTGTGTTCTATGGAGATTTCATTGCCCTTCCATACACAGTTCAGCCAGGCTGAACAGTGCTGATGCTGTCAATGACAGTCTTGAGACAGATTGCTGGTTCGTAATCCCTCACTGTAGTTAGTTAACAATGGCTTCCAGGTCAAATTTGGTTGTGTACTATGTGACATATGTGTTTGTCCGTGTGATAAGACACCTTGTAGTGAATTATGGGGCTCAGGCTTATCATGGGCTCACAAACGCTGTTGGTGGGAATTTTAAAGTTCAGAAAGAAGCACATAGTCCATCCAATAGGACGGCATAACTTCAGGGGAACAGCAATTAAAACTACCAACCCTGGCTTACATCAGTTGAAATCCTTGAGAATTCTGGGGGAAGGAGGGAAGAAAAGGCTAGGGATGGAGGGGGGGGGGGGGGGGGGGGGGGGGGGGGGGGGAGAGGCAGCAGAAACTCTGAGCGGAGACTAGAGTAGGTTTCATCCATCAAATACGCCGGTGGTAGAGCAGTGTGTCGAAATCAGCCGTCGCGGGTTTCGAATCCTGCCAGCGCCAACATAAAATTTTTGCACTGTTGCCGCCTTTCTTCATGTGTTGTCGTTCTGGTGGAACTCCGTAGTGTTAAGACACATACACATCTTACACATTCCAAGGCTGGGTATCGTTTGTCGTGTCATTTCTGGTGAGTGTAGGAGCTATACACGAAAGTAACTCATACTTTAAACTAACCCAGCTTGTACCCGAAACTAACCACTTTATATCCGAAAGTAACCCATGTGTAACTCGAAAGTAACCCACGTTTCACTTTAAAGTAACCCACGTAACCAAATTCCAGATCCAGATGGACAATCAAAGACATCCCTCCATAAAGGAAGCAAAAAAGAAAGAAAAAAACTATCCGAATTTCTAAACAGGAATGGCTGGTATGGGCGGAAAATAGTTAACATTTTGAATTTCTAAAACAGGAATGACTGGTATGGGGGAATATCATATCAGTGTCAAGTGTATTAGATGACGGGCCTCAAGCGGCTTTCAGGCCCAGAATTCCGAGCTTTCTGTGCTTTATAACAGAAGTAAAGCGGATTTGATAAGCACAAAGTGAAACTCTGGGACAGGACTGGCTTGGGTTTTATTTTTTCAGAGACACTGTTCATGTAGACTAAAAGATCTACGTGACTTTTGAAAATTTCCTGTTTGTTTATATGACAATGTTTTTTTTTTCAATCACCGGGTGATCGGGTTCCAGTAGCAAGATCTAACGAGCTCTTCACACAGAGAAAAAACAAGCAACAAAACTATTGAGTCTAGTAGTATTTCTCACTCGAGTAGCATTTTGTTCCATGCCTCCTTGTTATTGAACACCAGTTTCTCTTTGCAAGTTACGATCTTTGGCTGGGGTGGGTCATACTGTTTGCTTGACTCCCTATCAGGAGAGAAGAGACATTCGGGCCAAGGGTTCATTATCATTTCCCTGTCTGCATGTCCTGCTTCAATTTGTGAACCCTTAATGCTTGTGGGGCGGTATCAGTGTTCTGAACTTGCGATTTTGAAGAGCGTGCACACACACACACACACACACACACACACACACACACACACACACACACACACACACACACACACACACACACACACAGAGATTTTGAACTTTTCGTTAAGCACATGTCGGGCAGTATAATATTGTATCATCACATGCTGTAAACTCTAGAAGTAATTTTCTGGAAGTAATCCCGGTCTGTCTGTTTGCCTTTGTCTGTCTGTCTGTGTCTTACGCACGAACGCTGGCAAACACACACACACACACACACACACACACACACACACACACACACACACACACACACACACACACACATACACACATGTATGTAGGTATATATTTCTCTCACCCCCCAATGCCCTTGCAAACCACCCGTCGATCCCACCCACTCTACACCCTCTCCACCATCTCTGCCCCCATCACCATTCATTCTTCCTGTCCACCCACTCACTCCACATCTTAACTTCTTCATGTCTGTTCCCTCTCGTCATATTACCTGTTTTCGGTTCAACAACAAGAGGTCATCAGGAAGTCAGGTTGGCGGATGAGTGAGAGGGAGGAAGGAGGAAGAAAAGGAAGGGGGAGAAGGGTAGAAGACGTAGAAAAAGAGAGAGAGGAGGAGGAGAAAAGGAGGATGAGGAAGAGGGCGGGGAGAGAGTAGGTCAGGCGGAAGGGTGAAATTGGGCGTTGTGTGTGTGTGTGTGTGTGTGTGTGTGTGTGTGTGTGTGGTGTATTGTGATATGTAACGAGTGTGCGTGTGTGATATTAAACGAGTGTGTGTGTGTGTGTGTGTGTGTGTGTGTGTGTGTGTGTGTAGGAGGGGTGTTTGTGAAATCAGATTTAAAAGGAAGTAAAAAAAAAAAAAAAAAATCTGGACCTTTGCGGTTCCTTCAAAGACAATCAGTGTTTCTTCGGCGCTCGCGTGCCAGACATGGTTCCGTCTTATCCTCTGTGTCTTAGGGGTCCTGGTTAGCTTCCAGACGGCGGCCATCGCAGGCAGACCCGAGAAGGGTCTGAAATATTCAGGCACCGAAGGAGGATTCCAATTAAATCGAACGGCACAGACAACACAACCTTGAGACAAGGGACTATGGCGTCAGCATTTTCAATCAGCGTGTGTGTGTGTGCGTGTGTGTGTGTGTGTGTGTGTGTGTGTGGTGTGTGTGTGTGTGTGTGTGTGTGTGTGTGTGTGTGTGTGTGTGTGTGTGTGTGTGTGTGTGTGTGTTGTGTGGCGATTGCTGAACCTGGGGCTCGTGTGTGTGTGTTGTGTGGTTGTGTGTGTACGTATTATGTGTGTGTGTAACGGAACATCTTGTGGCGATTTCTGAACCTGGGGCTCTCTCTCTCTTTCTCTCTCTCTCTCTCTCTCTCTCTCTCTCTCTCTCTCACACACACACACACACACACACACACACACACACACACACACACTCCCCCCCCCCCCCACACACACACACACATTGATGTAATTTGTTGTTTCTGTGTTCATACATAATGTTTTTCTAAATTAACACAGAGAAAGATGTAAGGTATTCTGTGCCTTTTTTCTTTCGTCTATTACATTGTTCTCACTCCCGCCCCCGTCCACAACCCTCCTTCTTTCTCGCCTGATTCGTGAACCAAAGGGTCCACAGAGGCCCGTGACCATACCATCAGGCTTCGGGTGCCAGCACTCTTTGGGCAGAGCAGACAGTCACTCATGATGACATGGAAGGAAGTCTGCCCTGGTCTGTTGGTCGAGCTGCCGCCCGAGAAACTCCTGTTTCTCTCTGCCTCGTGGATGACCTCGAGGCTGAGCTACAGATAATCACTTTGGTACACCAGTGAGACGCTGCCCGTATGGTGTGGACCAAGGTGCCCAAGGTATGTTCTAAAAATGACTAAACGCGTTGAACACCTTGAACCAAGTATTTTTTTTTTCTAAAATGTCTAAGGGTCTCGATCGCCTTGAACCAAAGTAATGCTCGAAAATGACCAAATGTGTGGAACACTTTGAACGAAAGTAGTGTTCTAAAATGACTTAACGTGTTGAAGACTTTGAATCAAAGTAAAGTTCTAAAATGATTTAAACACTTTGAACGCCTTGAACCAAGGTAATGTTCTAAAATAGCTACATGTATTGAACATACTGAGACCAAAGCAATGTTCTAAATTGACTACACGTGTTGAAGACCTCGAACTAAAGTAGTGGTCGAAAACGAATAAACATATTGAACACCTTGAACCAAACTAATGCTTTAAAAAGACTGAACACGTAGAACACCTCGAACCAAAGTAATGTTCTAAAATGACTTCACGTTTTGAACACCTTGAACCAAAGTAATGTTCTAAAATGACTTAAACGTTTTGAACGCCTTGAACCAAAGTAATGTTCTAAAATGACTAAACGTGTCGAACACCTTGAACTAAAGTAATGTCCGAAAATGGCTAAATGTTTTGAACACCTTGAACTATTGTTCTAAAATCACTAAAAAGTGTTGAACACCTTGAACCAGTTAAAAAAAATGACTTCCCAAAATAATGTTCTGAAATTATCAACGTGTTGAACACTGAACCACAGCAATGCTCTGAAATGACTAAACTTGTTGAATACCTTGAACCAAAGTAATGTTCTATAATGACTAAACGTGTTTGATACCTTGAACCAAAGTAATGTTCTGAAAATGACTAAACGTGTTTAATACCTTGAACCAAAGCAATGTTCTATAATGATCAACGTGTTTAATACTCGAACCAAAGCAATGTTCTGAAATGACTAAATGTGTTGAATACCTTGAACCAAAATGTTCTAATGACTGAAATTGATACAACCAAAGTAATGTTCTGTAATGACTAATTGTGTTGAACCTTTGAACCAAAGCAATGTTCTGAAATTATCAACGTGTTGAATACCTTGAACCAAAGTAATGTTCTGAAATTATCAACGTGTTGAATACCTTGAACCAAAGTAATGTTCTGAAATAACTTAAACGTTAAATGTCGAACCAATGTTCTGAAACAATTATAAGTGTAGAACACACCGAACCGAACGGCATCTTTATGAATGACTATACGTGTTGAACGTATGAAATAACATACAATGTTCTAAAAAACAGATATAGGTCTTGAAGACACTGAATCAAACTTATAACTCTGTAATAGTTATACGTTAAACTTAATACTCTATGATAACTATACACAATAAACACATCAAACTTAACGTAACTAACTTGACTGACTGTACCTACTGAGCGTGTTGGACAGTTTTATGTTCTGAAGTAATTATGCATGTTGAATATATTCACGAAATTGTAATAGTTTCGAATAACTGTACATTTTGAAGGCATTGAATCACAGATAATTTTAAAAGACTTTACATGGGGTATATACCGAGCCAAAGAGAATGTATTAAAAAAAAGTCTGCGTTTTGAATTTGTTGAACCGAAGATAATGTTCTGAAGTAACTACTACACGTGTTGTGCATGTCGAACTAAAGATAACGTTCTGAAACGTCTATATGTATCGAAAATGAACCAAAGATAATGTATTTACAAAAATGACAATTGAACATGAATCAAACAAAATGTTCTGAGATGACTATAGTTGGTAAACATGTTGAATAAAAGATAATATATTCGAAAAAATGACCATAGATGTTGAAAATATGTACCTACAGGTGTTTAACCAAAGTGATTTATTTACAAAATGACTTACATATTGAAAATGTCGAATCAACATAGTATTTTTTAGATTACTATTGTTGTTAAACATGTTAAAAAGAATGATATATTCGTACATAGATGTTGAACACATTAAACTACAGGTAATGTTCTAAAATGTCGATCAATGTTGAATATACTGAACACAGATACACTACAACAGCTATACGTGTTGAACATGTTAAACTAAATATTATTTTCTAAAATGACCGTACGTGTTGAACATACTGAAAGATATATGTTGTTCTAAAATGACTACACATGTTTTAACATGTTGAATGAAAGAAAACAAAATGTCTTAAATGTCTATACACTGAACGTGTTGAACCATAGGTAAAATTTGAAGATGACTATATGTATTCAACATGTTTAACCAAGGGTAATATAAAAATGATATACAGGTTGAAAACCTTGATCCAAAGATGCTTTTTCAAAACTGATTGAAGTAAAGGTAATGTTCCAGAATAACTTTACTGGCTGAACGCATTAAGCCAATAGTGTTTTGAAGTAACTATATTCTCGTCGGCCATGTTAAACCAAAGCTAATGTTCTGAACTAATTGTACTCGTTGAGCATAATAAAAACAATGACAATGTTGTATGATTGTCATACAAAGGAGCTACACATTAATGTATCGGAAGACGAACTCAGAGTCATTAACAGTTGTAAACTTGTCTGGAATAGGCTTGACACCGTTATATGGTGGGGGAAAAAAACACGTCATTTTAGTCAGAACTGTGACAGGCAAGTTGTTCACAGACCAGTGTTTGTGTAGAGCCTGTACAGCGGTTGTACTGGGTCTGTACATATTGTATTCGACACTTTCTGTAGCATGCTGATTAGCACGACTTTGATATAACATTAGTGAATCTGGTTTAAAAGATGTATTCCACTTCTTTTTTTTTTGAAAAAAACAGTTCCGTTTTGTTTTTATTGTTTTCGGGCTTTTTTCGCAACCCCCACCTCCCACCCCATTTTTTTTTTTTTTTTTTTTTTTACATAAATGTGTTGTTTGTATTTGTTGCACGTAATTCTGTTTTAGTTAGAACTCAGATTTTGTTTAGCATACCACAAACCTGCTTTATTAGATGTTTTTGTTCGGTGTTTGTTTGGCTTTGTTTTGAATTGTTCTCGACTTTTATGACACTCTCTTTAAAGTTTTCTTTTTCTCCTTCTGTTATCCTTCGTCCTACGTGAATACAGGACATAAAAATGGCTCTGTCTTGTCTCATTGCTGGTAAGTTGCAGAGAGAAGCAGCTGGACAGTCGTTTAAACGAAGCATATTCATTCCAGATTCCCATCTAGGAAAGAATTTTTGTACTTAAGGTTCCGAGAAAATAACTTTGAAGTTGATCTATTGGTAGACTGATCTGAAGAATGTTGATTGCGAAGCAGCTTGATAGTCAGTCGATTGATTCGAAGATTGATAATTGCGAATCAGCTGGATAATCGTTCAAATGAAACACGTTCATTCCAGAGTGCTAGACAGGACAACATTTTCAGGAAATTCTGACAATAATTATAGCTTGGATTTGATTAATTGATAGATTGATCTTAAGATTGAATGATTGATTTTTATTTTTTATTTCCTACTTCAGCGGTATAGAAGAAAAAAAAAAAGAGTAAAATTGTACTACATCCTTCGTCTGCCATACTGCCCTTCGTTATCATCATCATCATCATCATCATCATCACCATCATCATCATCATCATCATCATCATCATCATCATCATCATCATCATCATCATCATTTCCAGCTTTTTTTCTACGCCTGCGCACGTGCATGCGTATGTATGTGGCAACTGCGTGAATGTGGCTGCGTGCGTGCGTGCGTGTGCGTGCGTGTGTGTGTGTGTGTGCGTGTGCGTGTGTGTGTGTGTGTGTGTGTGTGTGTGTGTGTGTGTGTGTGTGTGTGTGTGTGTGTGCGTGTGTGTGTGCGCGCGTGCGCGCCTGCAAGGCGAAAATTGAAACATTAAAAATTTCACTTCTTCACTTGATGAAGACCCGACAGAGACAGCGGATGACCATACTATAGACAGATGCACGTGACACCCAAGACGTAACTGACCATTGTGATAAAAATCTTCAGCAACGCCTTAACCTCCTTCTTCCAGATGCCAACCACTGACCCTTCGTGAAAAATGCAGCTCTCCGTTCCAAATCTGCCAAAAGCGTGGAGGGGTTACGACAATGCTATTGTAACACTTCACGCCAGAACTTGCGGAAGCAATACCAACGCACGCAGCACTTTCACAACATTATCCCGACTGGCTACATTGTCGAAATGAACCAGTCAAACAGCTATGGTTTGCGACCCGTTGTGTGCTCCGCGAACAGGCAGCATCAGTGAGAGCTCGAGACACCCACTTCTCGCGCTGTGCGTGCAGTGCGCCTTGACACCGATCAGCAGGTAATAAACCTCTATGATTGACCTTTGACACAGGTCATAAACCCGGATGATCGACCTCGGACACCTCTGGGTGTTGCACGTCTTTTCGGCTCCTTGGAGGTTTGAACGGTTTCATGAATAGCTGATGAACGTCGTGACAGTGCTTTTCCCCATTGGACAGCCTTTGACGTGTGTTAGAGAGAGAGAGAGAGAGAGAGAGAGAGAGGGGGGGGGGGGGCAGTCAGACTGGCATACAGAGAGAGAAAGAGCGGAGGGGGTAGAAAGTGAGAGAGAGGAGGGGGTTAGAGAGAGAGAGAGAGAGAGAGAGAGAGAGAGAGAGAGAGAGAGAGAGAGAGATGAGACAGAGTGGAGGTTAGAGAGAGAGAGAGAGAGAGAGAGAGAGAGAGAGAGAGAGAGAGAGAGAGAGAGGGTGCGGAAGAGATAGAAATAAAAGCGACTTCTTCATCAATAACGTTCTATTCATAAAAGAAAGTAGTTAGATTGTACGATTTGATTGTTTTTAATTAAAAATTTCTGTATGAGTAAAGTTCATTAATAATGTGTATCTCGGAGGGCACAAGTTGACCGATTTATTTTTTTCTGAGGAGGAGGAGGACGGGGATTGGGAGTGGGGAGGTGCGGGGGGGGGGGGTGGGGGGGGGGGGGGGGGGGGGGGGGGGGGGCTTTGAAAATGAGAATAGAGGAAAGGACTGTGAAAATCATATTCATTTTAGAATTATTTTCATGGATACGCTTTCTTCCGCGTTGCTTACTTTGTTTGCCTTTGAAGCAGAACATCGGATTAACACTTAAAAAATCAGGCGTGTTTAGTTTATGCGCTTCCCATCAAACTTCTTTCCTTTTATACAAATTTCAATAGAAAATTACCACAAACAAATTATACGACAAACGCGACGCGTTTCAGCCCCTTTGGTCTTCTTCAGGCCAGACAAACAACATTCAAACCAATGAAAACGGTGAAGGAGCAGTCACTTTTTTCTCTTAAAACTGAGCGCAAAATGGACGTGGAACGAAAACCACATACTTTGTTTGTTACATATTTGTTTGCTATGTCCGCCAGGGAGTTGATGTTCTGAACCACGTCAGTTAGTTAGTTTGTCTCCATATCAGCATAGGTGACTCAAACAACTACAGAGGCCATTTCCACAAAGCTTGGCGTAAAGCTGATTTGTAGCGTGATGACGAATGTTTTGGTGCTGAACCGTTATGCTGATCTAGTTTACGTTGTGGACCCAGACCGTTCTGCAAATTTACGTAAACAAAACAAAAGAAAATGTACTGAACTAATCTTAATGACATTTAGCGAAAAGATGAAATTTGCCCTCAGAGAAAGCATGTAAACTTTTAGTGGAGACCCAGATTAATAAAAAAAAAAAAAAAAAAAAAAAAAAAGCAAACAGACGGATCCAGGATCGGTATGACCAGCAGAGATCTGTGCTCTCCCAATCGCCCTTCTGGGTTTAACTTCTGAGCACTACGGTTTCATGGCTGGACCGTTTCAGTGTAGAGCACATATGGACTCGTCCACACGCCGCCTTCAGACTGAAACTGAAACGCTTCTTCTTCTTCTTCTTCCTCTTCTTCTTCTTCTTCTCTTCTAATCCCCTTCTCATTTTCTTCTTTCTGTTTCACCCAGACAAAGAGTCCTCCTCGTATTACGCAGACTGAAGACATCAATTCTGCCACTATTCTTTCCCCAATACCTTTGGTCACCTCCCTGACAGTCACAGAGAAACTTTCTCTGTCGCCCCCACATGGAAAATCTCAGCGCCCGCCCTTCCTCTGCACCCTTCTTTTTGTTCCACGGTCGAACCGTTGGGGACGGATGCATATTGACCAACAGTTCTCACCCCCGGCTGTCTTTGCTCAAGGGCCGGAGGGACTCGTTTAAAGCAGAGTCGGACGGCTCTGGCTTTTTGAAGTACGTGGACGGTGAAAAACAGACCTTCCGTGCCGGGGTGTCTCTCTGTCTGTCTGTCTGTCTCATCATCACATATGGAACAGCGGCCAACTGACAAGTTCTGGAGATTTCGATTTAAACCCCCCCCCCCCCCCCCCCCCCCCCCTCCTACGCATCCTTCTCTCTTCTCCGGCCCCCACGAAACTGCGTGTCAACCGATGTGCACTTGCGCAGTTCTGAATTCAATAATCCGAGTCCGTTGAATTTTGTCTGCTAGTGGCATAGCATTAATAACAGTTAGGCCCGGGTCGTTTTGATGTTCGTTGAACGAATTAACGTTGTTTCCCGGGGTTGATCTGCACGATAGTTGGCTGGCTGGTTCGTTAACTTTTGCCGGCCTGGTCCGTTATGTTTAACAATTCAGACTCAAAGGTACATGAGAATATATTTTTTTTCCACATCACAGAGATGATTATCTCACACATACACACACACACACACACACACACACACACACACACAGAGAGAGAGAGAGAGAGAGAGAGAGAGAGAGAGAGAGAATGACAATTTTTTTTAAAACTACGGTAACAGTACTGGCTTACTAAGCCAACTGTCACCCTTGTCGTTATTATTCTACTAAACTAGTACCAAACAAATTTCAAATGCAGTTAATAGCGAATCGCCAAGAAAACGCAGTCAAAACGAATCACAAGACAAAACACGACGCGTTTCGACCTCTTAGGTTTTCTTCGGGCAAGATACCAAACACTCAGGACAACCAAAATGAACGAGCAATCACATATCTTCATTCACTTCAGCGCAAGATGGGCGTTGGATGAAAACGAGGCTGTCAAGAAGAAGGAGACAATGTGTGAGTGGAGGTAGTTATGATGATAGTAAGGAATCATGATAATGGTAATGAAGATGATCAAAATATTGAAATAATAAATAAAGACAGGACTACTGCCACTTTTGGTGATAATATCTTTTTTTGTTTTACCCCATCTCTCTGTCTGTCTGTCTGTCTGTCTGTCTGTCTGTCTGTCTCTCTCTCTCTCTGTGTGTGTGTGTGTGTGTGTGTGTGTGTGTGTGTGTGTGTGTGTGGGACTTCAAATTGAAACGTTCTTACAAGCCTATGATTAAATGGTTGATGCCTGTGACGAACGTATATCTCGATATTGAAGCAAGAACCATCTTTGAACGGATCTCTCGAGATAACAGCTGTCATTTTGCTTCAGCAGCAAGCATGACCCCATCCTCGATTGAAAACGCTGTCGGTGGCTTCTTGCAAGCGCTATGGATCTGGGTTATTCTGTAGCCGCAACAACTCATTTGCTTTATGTAGCTTTTGCGACGGAATATTCGGCTAATATTCCCGAGCATTTTGTCCGTGCGTTTCCTTTCTATTCTGCCATTTAGCTGTTGTTGTTACAACTAACAGAACTTCGTCTTGTGTGTTGTGTGGTTTTCGTTGTTCTATTTTCAATATGGCCTCCA
The DNA here is from genome assembly GCA_016801955.1 of Conus betulinus. Classification (NCBI taxonomy): domain Eukaryota; kingdom Metazoa; phylum Mollusca; class Gastropoda; order Neogastropoda; family Conidae; genus Conus; species Conus betulinus. Next base: position 397,512 of record JADBJO010000769.1, on the reverse strand, counting down.
TCTCCCCCCGAAACAATAACAGGAGAAATCTTTGAATCAATAAATCCATAAATATTTGAAATCTTACACACGTCCCCGGTGTCCACATTTCAGGTGTGCTGCCTCCAGCCAGTTTCCAGGCCGATCGTTCCGGGACAGATTGATATATATGTATGCGTGCAACTTTCCCAA
>JADBJO010000769.1:387341-389841 GCA_016801955.1 Conus betulinus | reverse complement strand
CCTTCCCCCACCGCTGCAACCCCCCCCCCCCCACCCCCCCAGCCTAACCCCACCTCCATTTCCTTTCACTGATGGTGCACCAGGGATAGGAGGGAGGGGAGGGATGGAGGGACAGAGGGTCCGGGGTGAGGTAAAGGTGAGGTGGTGGGGGCAATGGGGAGAGAGGGAGGGACGGACGGAGGTGTGGGGCGGTGAGGGGTGGGGGGGGGGGGGGGGTGGGGGCTCAGGCTGAAACTGAAAAAGAGGGAGCCAGTTGGGCAGGGTCAGAGAAAAAAAAGGAAGGAAGGAGGGAGGGAGGGTAGAGGTGGACATGGAAGTGGCAGGGATGGTGGGGGGTTGGGGGGGTGGGGGGGGGATGGGGTGGGATGAGGTTAGTGAGGTCCGGGGGTGGGGGGGGGGGGTTGGTTGGGGGGGGGGTGGGGGGGGGGGGGGGCGAGCAGTGTGGGCAGGCAACCCCTGCTGTGTTCACCAAACCGGATCAAAGTCTGAAAACTAATTAGAAAAATAAATACCCTCCTCTGCCGGGCTGGGAGCAGATTGCAGGGAGCAGCCCCCTCCCCCCGCCCCCCGCCCCCCCTAACCACCATCCCCTGCATCCTTCCCCCCCAACCTCCTCCATCCCGCCCCTGCCCTTCTCTGTCCCTGTGATTGTTCGGAACAAACTTCTCTGTTTTTTAGTAAGTGTCCATTCTTTTCTATTCCATTTCCCCCAAGAGTGGCGTTTAATTTCTACGCTTCACGAAACAGCTGAATGTCAGGAGTTACGATTTGAGTGAGAGCCTCGTCTCCCACGTTCTCCTTCTCTCTCTCCCTACCCCCCCCCCCCCCCCCCCCCACCCCAACTACCTCTTTCCCCTTCCCGTCCACCTCGCCCTCAACAACACTCCATTTCCCCCTAAAAGAATATCTCAACAAAAAAAAAAAGAGCAAACAATTAAGCTGTAGAAGCAAACAAAACAAACACACACAGGGGAGAAGGGGGGGGGGGGGGGGGGGGACCCACACACACACACACACACACACACACACACACACACACCAGTCCGCTCCCCCCCCCCCCCCCCCCCCCCCCCACGACACGACAAACACACACAGTCAAACAGATCTACATCCTCATCTATCTCAATCTTTTACCCCATCCCAACCCTCTTTCTCTCTCCCCCCCCCCCCCCCCCTTTCTCTTCCAATTTTTGTTTACCTGCCAAAGATACCTTAGCATATCATGCATCACTCACAATGAAACATATTCTTTTGGAGTGTTGGGGGCTTGCATGACGTCAGACATAAACATTTTACAGAAGACTCCATGAAAACCTTGTTCAGAGATGTGATCTTTGAATTTCTGAAAGAGGATAACATGTTTCAACTGATCTGAGATTTTACAGTGGAAAGATTTTTTTAACCAAATTTCGGGCGTGTTTTTAGAAGATGTATTTTAAAGGGTTGTGTGGATGAATGACTTGTGAGTTGACTTCAACGCGGTGACAGTCCTAATATGACCCTTTGCGGTCGGCTGGGCTATAAGCAACATTACCTTACCTTACCTTGACTTCGCATATGTGTGTGAAAAAAATGTCTTCTTTTTCATTCCTCTGCATAATTAGACTTTTCTCCGCACACTGTACATATGCTCTCACCTATAGAAACAATGTACAAAGATTTACCAGCTTAAACTTTGTTTGTGTATACACATTCAGGTTGTTCAGCATTCATTAAATAGAATTACTGAGAACATATCTTTGTGTTGATCTCCTTATTTTTCCAACGACAACCCCCCCCCCCCCCCCCCTTTTTTTTTTTTTTCTTTTCTCTCCCGCAAAATGACCATATAAACGCAACGCGTTTTGACCTCTGAGTATTTGCAAAACAACACGAAAATCAGCAACAAACAAACAAACAATAAACAAAGAAAACAGAACTGGCTTTGATGAGGGAAAGGGGGGGGGGGGGGGGGGGGGGGGGAGAATTTGCAGTAGATTTGTAGCAGAAAGTACGATGCACATTTGAAACTGCGGAATAGCAACATAAAAAAACATCTAGACCAACACAAAAGGGGGGGGGGAAAAAAACCGCCAACGAGCTACAGTCACTAACATCCACAAAGCACTATGGACACGGTTCATCAACGCATCACGACGAGGCGCAGAAAAAAAAAAAAAAAACAACAAAAAAAAAAAACGAATTAATAAAACAGGACAAGGCTGAAGAAGAATGAGGAGACGGGGTGTGGGTGGGGTGGAGAGAGAGAGACCTAAACCTTCCTTCCTTCTTCCCCCCCCCCCCCCCTCTCTCTCTCTCTCTCCTCCTCCTTTTCTATTCGTTCTTTTCGCACAATCGCCTCTCCTTCTCTTCCTCCTCCTAATTCCCCACCCCCTCTCTCCTCCCTCCTCATCCCTCACGCGCCCTCCACAACCCTTCACTTCCCCTCTCCCCCGCCTCCCTTCCCCCCTTTCTCCTCTCTCTCTCTCTCTCTCTCTCTCTCTCACACACACTCTCTCTC
>JADBJO010000769.1:372341-379841 GCA_016801955.1 Conus betulinus | reverse complement strand
GTCAACGAAGCTTGTTGTCAAGATATTGGACGCTTTAGAATATGACGCTCTTTCTGAGAGAGAGAGAGAGAGGAGAGAGAGAGAGAGAGAGAGAGAGAGAGAGAGAGAGAGAGAGAGAGAGAGAGAGACAGAGAGACAGACAGACAGACAGAGACAGACAGACAGACAGAGAGACAGAGACAGACAGAGAGAGGGAGATAACCATCTGTCGTTGGAATACAAGTATAAGTCATTTTTATTTACAGAACATGCGCTGAGAACTCCGAACATAGCATACAGGATAAACAGACAGGAGCACAAAAAAGATAGGATACAAAGAGACTAAGACACAGGCAGATAGGATGAGGAGGAGCCAGGACACGTAAAGATAGCGACACATAGCAATTTGGCTGCGGACACATACAGACAGAAAGACATTCTGCAGGGAACAACACAAGGAAAGAGGGGAAACAGACGCCAGAGAAAGAGATGGTCAGACAACATCATGGAACAGACCGGCCAAAGCTTCGCCCAAAACCCAGGCGCTAGCCGACGACCGGGTCAAGCGGAGGCTTCCGGGTAGACAAATCTATGTGGAGGCTTCTGGTTAGACAAACCACCTGCAGTGCCTCTACGACCCCGGGCGGGTTAGGGACGGATGCCATATGCCATGTTGAAACAGAAATAGAGACATACACAAAGATTTACGATACTTAAAGATAGGGAACACAGTGACAGGGGCAAAGAGAGAGAGAGAGAGAGAGAGAGAGGAGAGAGAGAGAGAGAGAGAGAGAGAGAGAGAGAGCAGAGCCTCTACGACCCGGACGAACAGACCGGACAGAGAGGGAGGATGAGCGACGGCAGTAGAGGACAGGCTACACATGGACTGTGACACAGAAATAGAGAGATACACAAAGATGGACCGAGGGAGTGGGATAGCAGAAGAGACAGAGACACACAAAGCATTTACGATACTTAGATAGGACACAGTACAGGGCAACAGGGGCAGAGGGATCAGAGAGAGACAAAGAGATGGAGAGAGATGAGAGAGAGAGAGAGAGGAGGAAGAGAGATAGAGGCAGGTACACAGAGAGGGACAAACAGAAACGGGAGCACATAGATAGAGGAACACCAGGTACACGGGGTCCACAGAGCGACCGGACAACATTGACATGCAAAGGCATGAGCGCACGGAAGTGGATACAGAGAGGCTGGTACACACTGGGACACACTGTGACTTGATCTGCATGGAGAGAGAAGCACACCTAGAGGCGGCAAGACATAGACAGGGACACAGAGAAATATGGGTACATAAGAGAGGAACACGCGGAGAAAGGGACGCAGAGGAATAATAACGCTTTGGGCCACAAAAAGATGGTAAACGTAAGAAGACTGACTCGTGAACACCTGACTCATATAGACGGAGACAGGAACACCTGACTCATATAGACGGAGACGCATAGACAGGAACACCTGACTCATATAGACAAACACATAGACAGGAACACGACTCGTATAGACGGAGACACATAGACAAGACCACCCGACTCATATAGACGGAAACACATAGACAGGAACACTGACTCATATAGACGGAGACAGATAGACAGGAACACCTGACTCGTATAGACGGAGACACACATAGACAGGAACACACACTTTACGATCAACGCTCTCGTTTATACAACGGGCTGCCTACCTGGTAGAGCTGACTGAAGAGCCGCCTGGTGGCACTTCATTCAGTCTCTTCCCATTCATTCAGTTGATATCAATCACTCCATTTTCTTTCTTCATTCTTTCGATTTTTCACGCAGGGTGCATGCTATGTGTAACGGTCAAACTGACCTTCTCCTCCGAAATTTGCGTGATGGTTTCATGTGTGTGCAAGATGTTGTGCATGCGTTCAAACACGGAACCTCGGTTCACAGTCTCATTCAAAGGACTTCTTGGGAAGTAGAGTCAGAGCCAATATCAACTCTGAAGGAAAAATTCCCCAGCCCCCCCCCCCCCCGCAACCCCCACCAGATTACAGAGTCCGGTACTCCACCAGCTGCGGTATTCCGGACCCCGCGAAGATTCGAACCCGTACAACTACGAGATCACCAGATTACAGAGTCCGGTACTCTACCAGCTGCGGTATTCCGGACCCCGGTAACTCCCATAGGAGAAAGAGCAACTCTTGTACAGCACCCCCCCCCCCCCCCCCCACACACACACACACACACACCCCCCAGCCCTGATATGGCCCTTTACGGTAGGCTAGGCTATAAACAACATGACCTTATCTTACCCCCCCCCCTCCCCCCGTCCACCACCCTTCGAAAGAGAAGACCAACACACACCATACAGAAGACTTTCCACAGGCAGGGCCAACCCTCTAATAATCCCAATCCAAGGGCTGGGTCGGAATTCTCTCCATACCCTTCTGCATTATTTCTCGCGGCTTCCAAGCTCCTCGAAAGCGGCATTGAGACAAGCCAGACAAAAAACGCGCGCGAGAAGATGCTAAGATTCCAGGAGACGACAAGCGAAGAAGAACCCATGTTTTGCACGTAGACTCTTCTACTCGCCTCCTGAGCATGTGTCAATGGGCGAAGCACGGGGGCACATCGTTTACGCCAAGAACCCTTCAACCTGTTCTTGGGGAATGTGATGGATGAGGCTCTGGAGAACTCGTTGCTTTGGACGTCAACAAGAGTCAAGAGAGACAACGAGCAGAGAGCGCCGCGTTTTAGAACATATGTAAATAAAAAAAAAAAAAAAAACTATGGAAAGCCGCTTAATCACCTGGAGATTTAATGTTGTGAAAAGGAACGGGGGGAATGTAGGAAGCAATTTATGGTGTGTGTGTGTGTGTGTGTGTGTGTGTGTGTGTGTGTGTGTGTGTGTGTGTGTGTGTGTGCTGGAACGCACCATGTATATGGATGACGTACGTACGTACATGTATGTATGTACGTATGTACGTATGTATTTGTGTATGTACGTGTGCGTATGTATGTATGTGTGTGTGTGTGTATGTATGTATGTAATGTATGTATGTATGTATGTGCGGTACGTACACATGTATGTGTATGTTTGTAGAAATGTATGTATGTAAGTATGTATGTATGTGTGTGTGTATGTATGTATGCATGTATGTATGTATGTATGTATGTATGTATGTATGTATGTATGTATGTACGTATGTACGTATGTATGTATGTATGTATATATGTAACCTGAAAGAAATCATCAAACGAACCAAACAATAACAACAGTGGCACGTGGACTGCTTAAAGACATTTTGTAAGCATTGTCGAACTCCGACATTAATTCATGTCAGACCGTCTGTTACAAAGAAGAAAGTGTTGCCGAAGTGGTGTAGCGGTTAGCGTCGCTGGTTGGGGGTTGGGAGCTTGAGGGTTCGAGTCCCTTTCGAGGGAAAACATTTTTGGAATTTTTTCGGCCCCAGTGTGCCCAGACTCAGAGTTGATGAGAGTGGTATAGGCACAGAGAGGAAGACCGGTTCCCCACAGTGGAGTTTCATCGACTGTACGGGAGCATCTTTGAAGTATTGCTCAAATTTCCTGACCAACACTGCAGGTGTTTGTAATTTTCGGGCCTGGTTGACGCTGGCATATATTATTATGAAAGGACACTTTGTCATGTAGTGTTTGACCAGAGTGGAACTCCAGTGGTATCATACTGTTCCTCATTAATCGTTATTTTAAAAAATCCGAATTTCTGTGTGTTTCTCGTCTGTTGTGACCTTAGTTTTGATCCCATCTGCTTGTCCTCAGCTGTGGCAAGTTCGCGTCGAAGTCATCGTTGTGAGCAAAGTCATGGGGACTGTTGCTTGATGGATATCATGACACGCTCACATGGGGGTGAATGCTGGGTCTGCAATTAAGCTATTGATCACATCAGTAGAAGGATCAGCGTGTGGTCTCCAACGGATATTGAATCAGATTATGCACCACTGAACACTGAAGAAGTGACTCAAGAGTTTGTGCAGTGTGTCCTCTGGCGGGTGATCTCGTGGCTGTTTGAAGAATAATCGCTTCCTGTGCCCTCCCCCACGCTAGGGCATTGACAACATGAACCAGGTGTAGCTGTGTATAGAGAGCCAGAACGTTGGCGTGGGAGTACTGTCACAGAAAAGACTTGGACGAAAAAAAAAAAAAAAAAGTAAGGGAAAAAGAAAGTTTTGTCTTTTAAATCGTCATTGACGCACAAGAAACAACGTCTTAGTCCCAGTGAAATCGCAGAACGGTGCATGGTTTTCAAGATAGCTGATATTTTAAAATACTGTTCGTTTATAAGACTCGTTTTGACAGCTCTAAGATTACTTTGTTTATCCGTTGCGAGGAAATGAGATGCTGTTCGATTTTAAATTCTGTTGTGAGCCGTCAGTTGATGCAAAAAAAAAAAACAAACAAACAAACAAAAAACAATAACTCAACACTCAGAGACAGAGAAAATACAAACAAAAAGAATATGGAAGAAGACAACAGAAAGAAAAAACAAACAACAACAACAAACAGAAAAAAAAACTACGCAAATAGACATGAGCGGTGGAAGAATAACAGGGCAAAAAAAAAAAAAAAAAAAACAAATAAATAAGGAGATCGAACAAAGACTTCGTCGACTGGAAAACCTCGTTTCCGTAAGTCGCTCTTTAATTCCCACAGCTCACGTCACTGCCGTCAGAGGCACACAGCAGTCGAACGATTGCTGGGTTTGCAGTCGGCGAATACGAATGACAAAATCCGTTGTCAGTAAACAAAATCAGACGTGATTTGGCCTCCCAGGAAAAACACATATCGCGGTGGATTGGCAACAGAGGGTGGGTGGTTTTTTTCCCCTCGCTGTCCAGTCCTTCCAAGGATCAATGGCAAGCGTGGTGTGACAAAGAAGAAGGGCTGTTTTTCTAAGCTCCATTTAATCGACAAACAGACGGCTAATTTTCTCTCTCCCTTCATTGATTACTGAGAGCGTCAATACTCTCTCCCCCCCCCCCCCCCCCCCCCTCTGGAGCAGCCTCCTCTCTTCTTCTGTCCCCCCCCCCCCCCCCCCCTTACCCCCATCATTTTTTTTTTCTCTCAGCAGAACGTCCGCTGTCTAATTACACCTCTTTCTCTCTCTCTTCTCTTTACCTCTAGCACTCCATCCTCCTATTATCTTTTTTTCCCTCCTCAATCGTTGTGGGTTTATCCCCTTCATTCCTCCTTTTCTTTGGTGTTAAAGAGTAAAAAAGCTCTCATTTCATCTGATCAGTTAATACATTTCTGAAGTTAAAATTTAGTTTGGATTACATTATTAACTGAGAGAGGGAGAGGAGAGAGAGAGAGAGACTGGAAAAACCACACACACACACACACACACACACACACACACACACACACACACACAGAGAGAGAGAGAGAGAGAGAGAGACAGACAGACAGACAGACAGACAGACAGACAAACAGATAGACAGACAGACAGACAGACAGAGACAGAGAGAGAAGAACAGACAGACAAAAGAGAACAGAAGAAAGGACAAAAGAAAGAGAGACGAAAGCGACAATTGTCAATGCCAGCAACCAACCAACTGCAGCCTTAGAGGCAGTCTCAAAAAACTAGCTTTCAGAGACCCCTGTCAGCCCTGCGCGCAGGACAGGAGGCACGCAAAAAGTAGTCTTACTTGGTGGACGTCTTGCATTGATCGGGCCAGTCTGCCTGGGATAACTCGCGTCAAACACTACCGCCGCTTGTCCAGAGTTGTCGTGACTGGCATGCAAATCATCAGAGTTACCGGTCCTGCCAGTACTTCCTTCGTCTGTTCCTCCTTCCTCAGCTACCCCCCTCCCACCCCCACCCCCCGGCTCTCCCCCCTGTCCTTCCCCTTCAAATTCTGCTGTCCGTTTTCCTTCGGCTGGGATTGGAAATTGGTTGGGAGGATGAGGATGGGGGGGAGGAAGCGGGGGCGGGGAGAGTGGGAAGGAGAGGGTAACGGAATGGAGGGAAAAGGGGGGTGGGGGAAGGGGGGGGGGGGGGGAGGGGAGTCGGCGCGGCAAAGAGGGTCTACTTTTCAGGAGAGTTGTTTGAGAAGTTTGATACCGTATTCTTATGTCCGTGTTTGTTGCGTCATTTTACTGCAGTGGAAATGATGGTTGTGCTGAGTTTTATGTTGATTCTTCTTCTTCTTCTTCTTCTCTTCTAATAATGATAATATAATAATAATAATAATAATTATTATTATTATTATTATTATTACTAATACCTGACTGATTACTTGTGCCGTATTATTTTCGGCTGAAGTTATTATTACTCTTGTTCACTATCCTTACTTACCCATGAGTACAACGAATACATCTGAAGAAACCCTCCAGTTTCAAGGTTCTCTCTCTCCCCTCCTCATTCTCTCTCTCTCTCTCTCTCTCTCTCTCTCTCTCTCTCTCTCTCTCTCTCTCTCTCTCTCTCTGTGTGTGTGTGTGGTGGTACGGGCAAAACGTCATGGCAAAATGAACAGCTAGTGTCGACTCTGGAGATTTTGTTCACATTATCACTACATAGTCTTCCTATTACAACAAAAAACTTGAAAGGGTATAAACTGTAAAAGAAAGACAGGGACGTAAGTACAAATATTCTATGGAATAAAGGTAAATTGATAAATAAAGATGGAGAAAAGTAGACGAATGTAAACGAAAAAAAAAAAAAAAAAAAAAAACAACCAGAATCAGAAGAATCAATCCAGAAAGAAAAGCCAGAAAGGTAAAAAAAAATACAATTTATAATGATAGACCCTTCAGCATTTCCGCAGGAACAGAGGATACTGTATATGGATGATCTATTTCGAAAACAAAAGACAATCAATAATGACACTGGAAAAGACAACATCAACAACAACAACAACAGCACACAAAAACCGGCTTGGATTTTGACGAAGCATAATAGAATTACCCAATGCTATCCAACACAGTCCTTGGGTTTTGTTATAATTGTTGACATTTTCCAACCTAAGTAGACCCATTAAAACTGGAAAAAAAAAAAAAAAAAAAAAAAAACATCAGTGAACAAAAGTACGAATTTTGTTATGCTTGTTGACATTTTGACATTTTCAGATCTGAACACCCACAGAAACCTAGATAAACCGAACATATATATATAACAAAACATCTCCAACAATCATTACCGATCACTAAAAATCAGACCTTCAGCTTTTCCATCCCGATGACACCAAAGTCAGAAGAAAACGAAGAATACTTCAAATAAGAGCGACGTGACAAATCCGCGACCTCATTCAACACGGTTACCTCCCCTCAGATCGGAAGCAGTTATCTAACGCCATGAATAGAAATGAACACGCACACTCGGTTCATGAATATTAACGAAGAGGGTCTCTTAATCGGAGTTGCTAATTAAAGCCCCAATCTGGGCCATTCACCGTCAGCTGATACTATCCGGATCATTCAACGTTCCGAACGGATCTACTCATCCGAAAGAAACGTCTTGCTAAATTTGATTTCCACGGTGAAAAGTGAACGCGACGTCTCTGCT
>JADBJO010000769.1:347341-362341 GCA_016801955.1 Conus betulinus | reverse complement strand
CGGACAGTACATCTGGCGCTTTCCTATAATAACTGTCGGGAGATTAGTGCCAGGTGGAGGGGTGGGGGACGGAGGGGGAGCATTCTGAGTACCGTCCGAAAGTGATTCCCCTTGTGGGAGGAGGGCGGGGCGGGGGAGAGGGAGAGGGGAGGGGAGGGGGGGGGGGGGGGAGGGTATGGCGGCATTCTGGAGCTAGCCAAGAAAGACTTCCGTGAAGTCCCTAATCCACGATTCTGAATCAGGAAGGGGATCTGTTCTTTGCCTCTCCCTAGCACAACTCCTGGAGAGATGGTCCAGGGCAGCAGTCGGGGTAAGGGAGGGCGGGTAGAAGTACGGGGGGATGGGGGGTATCTGGTGGGTATCTGGGACAGGACCAGACTGACTCCTGGGTGTTCATCTGGGGCAGGACCAGACTGACTCCTGGGTGTTCATCTGGGGCAGGACCAGACTGACTCCTGGGTGTTCATCTGGGGCAGGACCAGACTGACTCCTGGGTGTTCATCTGAGACAGGACCAGACTGACTCCTGGGTGTCCATCTGGGGCAGGACCAGACTGACTCCTGGGTGTTCATCTGGGGCAGGACCAGACTGACTCCTGGGTGTTCATCTGGGATATTATTCAAAACATGAAGAGGAAAAACAGGCGCAATATACTAGTATTTCAATACTGATGATCTGGAAAAAAAAAAAAGACAGAAAGAAAACAATCGGTCCTATTATAGTGCTAGAAGGGAAACAAACAACTTCGAATGTAAAGATCATAACAACGGAAACGTAAGGGTACGGGTAAAAGAAAACAAACAAGTTATACAGAAACGACAGCAATCTGCCTTGTTGAAGTATGCACACACTCATGCACACATGTTTTCTCATATATTTTAGAAAAGAGAAAAACCTTCACAAAACATAATGAAAAAAAAATGATAAAATTTAAAAGACAGGAAGAAAGAAAATCAAGGACAGAAACGAAAGAAACAAATTCCACATCAAACAATGCAGACAATCCGTGCAGACATCACCGAAACATGTTCAGTGGACGGATCAGATTGATCCGTAAACTGATTCCATTGGAAGCAACCCCGCCATATTCCTGACAACACACACAAGACAAGGTCAGACTACCAGTAGTCATTAGACACTGTCATAAATGACATGGCTTTTTCCTGGACACGGCAAAATCACTGACAGAAGAAAAAAACTGGTTTTCTTGTGTCTTATTTAAAAAAAAAGATATTGTAGTGTAGTTTACCTACAAAAAAACGTTGACAAAGAGCTCCTGAACAAATTAAAAGAACGGGTGGTTTAAGGATTACAATGCTGCACAAAAAAGCAAACAAGCAAAAAGAATTGTGAACTGTTCATGGACATAGGGGAAAAAAAAAAATAGGAAAGCTAGGTTGGCGAATTCAATAACCGGGCATTTTCAAATAGACCTTAAACAGATGCTCTTCTGGACAAAGGAAGGAAAGACAAACTTTGAATGATGGCTTTGAGCCAAATATACGTATGCACTGCGATAGAAAATCTGTGTTGGAGAGTGGGAAGATAAGTGATAAGTTAAAACACCGACTGATAGGAAAGGATAACAGCTGAAGTAGGCACATTTTCATCACAGCTTCTCAGTCTAAGGGCACCTTTCGGGACATGGGTGGGGGGAAAAAAAATCAAAAGCTTGGAACGTTATTCGTTGCTTTAGTGGAATCAAACAACAGGTGATGACAAATAGTTTGCCCAGATATTAGCGCCACCTATCTTGCCGATAAATGCCCAGGTGTTTCCTCTCTTTACAGCTGGAAAGAAAAAAAAAACTTCACAAAACACACAGGGATGGAAGGAAAATGAGTGAAAGGAAGACAGAAGGAAGAAGAAGAAGAAAGGGCAGATAAGTAAGAAACATCAAACAGATCAGACAATTCCTCCAGACAGCACCGAAACATGTTCACTGGACAGATTAGATTGATCCGCATTGGCATTTTGATTCACAGAACATGACTCCGTTGCTTCCAACACAAACAAGACAAGGCCCAAAATTCGCAAGAGTCATTGAATGACACGGTTTTTTTTTTCTGAACCCGACATCATCACTGGCAGAATCGAAGAGACTTTCGTTTTGTGTCTTGTGTGCACGCAAACTCCCCCCCCCCCCCCCCCCCCCCCCTCCACATGGGGTTTGTCGTTTTCAGTGAGCTCCTGAACCGAGAGTAGCATTGCTGGTTTACAGACCACGAAGTTACACATAACAAGCACAAGAAACAAAAAAAAAAAAAAACAAAACAAAACAGCAACAGTAACTACAATAAAACGATCAAGAATTGTTCGTGAACATTCCAAAAAGGGGTGAATTCAACTCGCTTTATGATATTTAAAAAAAGTACAATTTTCACAAGAATATTAAAAACAAAAAAAAAAATGTAACCGTTTGAAAATCACGGCGATTTTATTGAGGCAAGAAAGACAAAAGCTGATCAACGATCTTGAAACGAACACTCATATACATGATGATGAGCAAGTATCTTTGGTGTGGAATGGGGGAAATGTAATGAAACCAAGACACTGGTCCATCACATTGATTGAGAAATAAGCCTTGTTCTCCGGAAGTCCGCAAACTGTCTACCATGCAACCTTTTTCATGTCAATGATAAGTTTCTGACGAAAACTACCACCACATAGGCATCAGTTATATTATGGTTTACACCTATAAAGTCATTGAGAAAAAAAACAACCTCATCTTGTATAAAAGTCAGCAGACTGGTTCACAACCAAACTCGTACTGTCAATGATTAGTTTCGGACTCCGTGGAAATAGAGTAGGACCTAATAGCATTCTGCATTCACGTCCATGCCTGTTGGCCTTTCTACAGGAATGCAGCAAAAATAATAGTGATTAGGTTTTAGAATCCGTTGGGCTACACATATATTGTTACCATGGGTAAGAAGATACTGAAAAAGGATGGAAATATATAGTATATATGAAAAAAAAAAAAGAAGTAAGACAGCAGAGAAAGAAAGGGAACACATCTCCACATCAAACAAAACACACCACAATCCCTTCAGGCAACACCGAAACCATGTTCGGCGGACGGGTTAGATTGATCCGTATCGGGATTCGATTCAGCGGAACATGACTCCATTCCTGACAATACACACACAAGACATGGCCGGAATCCCGGGGCGCCATTACAAGCTGTCTTGGACGACACAGCTTTTTCCTAGACCTGGCAACATCAGTGACAGAATCAAAATGGGTTTCCTTTGTCTTGAGTGCGCATGGATTTCCCGGCAGAGTTTTGCCGGTTTCAGATGCCTTTAGGTTGTCTGTCGCATGGAAGAAGAAGAAAAATGGCGGTTTACTGACAAGTATCAATCCAGAAAAAAAAAAAAAAAAAAAAACTGGTAGGAAATGTTTGTAGACACTGCGAGAAACGAAAAAAAGCTGCAGGATCAAAGTTCACAAAAGAGCGATTTCGTATGACTTAAAAGACACCGAGAAATTTTGTGCGGTTTGTCATTAAAAAAAAAAAAAAAAAAAAAGAGAGTTCCTTTTGAGAATAATCGCCGGAAAGAGAAATGATCAGTGGGGATCTCGTACAAAGGGAGAGGAGGAGGATAGCTGTCTAGAAAAAGAAAGGAAATAAAATCAGAATAAAATCAAGATACCTCTGAGCAGAAAGAGAACAAGAACTTTTGGGTATGTTTATCTGCGTCTTGTCTTACATTCAGATGGAACCCTTCATGGCATCAAAAAAAAAAAAAAAAAAAAAAAAAAAAAAAAACAAAAAAAAAAAAAAAAAACGAAAACGGGTAACACATCCGTGTTCAGTTTCTGACTGCATTCCACAGCAGACAAGGAACAAACAGATTGTACAGTTAAATCTGTAATCTGCTTTGCTGACAATTGCACGTGCACGAGCACCCGGTTCTCATACTTTCTTTAAACATGAAACATGAAAACCAGGTGGGGGGGGGGGAAACTAAATGAAAAGTCGAAGAAAGACAAACAAAAGATATTTAAGAAACAGATAAATTCAACACCACACAAAACACACAGTCCACCAGACATCACGGAAATCATGTGCAGCGCACGGGTTAGACTGATCCGATTCGGGATTCGATTCAACGGAATATGATTCCATTCCTGCCGACACGCAGTAGACAAAGACAAGATTCCCAAGCGTAATTTAAGGCCGTCTTCTCAACAGGTGTTTTTGGTTTCTTTTTGCCTCCCCCTTCCCCCAATTCCAACAACCCCCCCCCCCCCCCCACCCCCCCCCTCCTCGCCTGGTAACATCGCTGACAGAATCAAAATAGAATCCCTTTATATCCTGCCTGCTGACGCATATCCCCGCAACATTTGACAGCCGAGGACATTTGTTTTTTCTTCGCACAATGCATCTCTGAACTGATAAGAAAATCGGAGGTTAAATGGTCAAGGTATTTGTGGAAGGATGCGAGTGGGATGGGGAAGGGGGTGGGGGGGGTGGTGGTGTGGTGGTGGTGGGTGGAGCAACAATTGAACAGAAACAAAAAATTGTCTGTGAATACATGCCGAAAGTGAAGGCTGAACTCTCTCTCTCTCTCTCTCTCTCTCTCTCTCCTCTCTCTCTCTCTCTCCTCTCTCTCTCTCTCTCTCTCTGTGTGTGTGTGTGTGTGTGTGTGTGTGTGTGTGTGTGTGTGTGTGTGTGCGTGCGTGCGTGCGTGCGTGTCTGTGCGTGCATGTGTGCGTGCGTACGTGTGTGTGTGCGTGCACGCGCGTGCGCTGGAAAGCTTAATTAAATATTTGTAAGTCGAAAAGGGGGCAGGAAAGCAACGGCGAAAATACCACATTCATTACCGCAAAACATTTTCAGCGAGTTCATTAAGTTATGATTGTTTTTCTTGATGACTTCATTCCTTTAATCGAGCCCAGGATAATCTAGTTTACTTACGTCCATCTCTGCTTCTTTGCTGCTATTTTTTGTTTTTATCTTTAGACATTTGTATTGAGTTTTCTTTCTTTATTTGGGTTTATGAAAATCAGCGTAGAGTTAAACCTTGCAGTGTTAAGTTGCGTCGTTATGTTCATATGACACTTGACAAATATAGTATGAGTAAATAAAAAAAAAAAAAATACGTTTTACTAGCTTGCTGCAGATGGTCATAAACACTTATACTCATTTATAATAACAATTATGTGTCACTCTCAATTCATAGCTCATAACAATGGTTTCAGTTGGAGTTGGAAAGGGGGGGGGTGGGGTGTGTGTGTGTGAGGAAATAGAGCGGGGCAGGGGTAGGACATCAATTCCGCAGCAACATCAACAACAACAAATGTTCAGTTTCATAAACTTATCAATCAATGAATCATAATACATGATAACATAACACAATACATGACATAATACATGGCATAATACATGACAACATAACACGAAAAACGAAATGCGACAATCTAGAAGTACGAAGCCTGAATGCGCACACACACACACACACACACACACATACACAAATACACACCCACACACACACACACGCGGCGCGCGCGCGCGCACGCTCCCATCCCCCTCACTCCCACTCATACCAACAACCATGCACACACGCGCGATACGTTCACTACTTCCTAGCCCCCTGACACCCACACAATCATGCAAACACAGATACAAACTACGATGACGGCGATAAGAAACCATCAACAACAACGATGATGATGATGATGATGATGATGATGATGATGATGATGATGATGATGATGATATGGTGATGATGATGATGATGATGATGATGATATACTACCACAACCACGACCACGATTACCGCCACCACCACTACTGCTACTATTACTGCCACAACAACTACTACTGCTGCTGCTGCTGCTTCCGCAGCTGCTACTACTATTGATGATGATAATGATGACGATAATGATGATATTAATGATAATGATGATATACTACTGCTACCACTACTACTATTACTACTTATAATGAATAATCATCATCATCATTATCAGAAGAAGAAGAAGAAGAAGAAGAAGAAGAAACTTAAACTAGCAATGGTGGAAGCTGTGCACGTTAGTAGCACCTGACCTCGTTTTAAACCACATAGCACACCACAAGAATACCACCCCAAACGACACAAAACCCATTTTCCCGGAAAACGTCCTCTCTCCTCCTCGGGTCCAACCAATTCCCAATCCTACCCAAACGAAGACGGACAGCAGAGATTTAGCCCCCACAAAGAACTGTGAGCCGAGGAGGAGGAACTGACGAAGGAAGTATTGGCAGGACCGGTAACTCTAATGATTTGCATGCCAGTCACGACAACTCTGGACAAGTGCCGGTAGTGTTTGACGCGAGTTATCCCAGGCAGACTGGCCCGATCAATGGAAGACGTCCACCAAGTAAGACTACTCTTTGCTTCCCCGTCGTCTGCACTGACTTGGGTTGGGTCTCTGAAATTGGTTGTCACTGAGCCACTGGCTGGCTGGCTGGTTGGCTGGCACAGATAATTTCTGTCATTTAATCTTTCTTTGGGTACATTTTTTTCTTCCGTTTTCTCTTATTGTTTGTCTCTCTGTGCTACTTTGTTGTATGTGCATCCCCTTTCCTCGGTGCCATGCCTTTATATATAATCATTATTTTAAATTCAACACATTCTTTTCTACCTTCTCTCTCTCTCTCTCTCTCTCTCTCTCTCTCTCTCTCTCTCTCTCTCTCTCTCCATCTCTCTGTCTGTATGTCTGTCTGTCTCTCTCTCTCTCTCTCTCTCTGTCTGCCTGCCTCTCTCTCTCTCTCTCTGTCTGTCTCAATTTGACGTGAAGACTGTTTAATGTTATTAGAGGCTAGAGTTGTGAAGGAGGAAACCATAAAATGGGGAATAACAGAAAATGATAAGAAAGCAGGGCCCTATGTATGGGAGCGTGAGGAGCATTTAGAACGCTACACTTCTGCGAGTAAAAAGAGAGGGGGGGGGAGAGAGGGAGGGAGGGAGAGAGGGAGAGAGAGAGAGAGAGAGAGAGAGAGAGAGAGAGAGAGAGAGAGAAAGAGCTTGCAATCAAAGGAATGGCATTGATTTCCAGCAATCGATAAAAAAAACGGAGAGTCAAAATTAGCCGTCTGTTTGTCGATTAAATGAAGCTTAAAAAATGCTGTCCTCTTTGTCACACTCTGTTTCCGTTTCATCCTTAGGAAGAACAGACAACGGGCTAGCAAATCTTGTTTTGCGTCCACAACGTTCATGACTTCCCTGGAGGCCAAATCACGTCTGATTTGTGTACTGACAACGGATTTTGTCATTCGTATTCGCCAACTGCAAAGGCAGCAATCGTTAGACGCTGTTTGCCTCTAGTGATAGTGACGTGAGCTGTAGAATTAAAGAGCAACTTACGGAAACAAGTTTTTTTTTTTTTTTGTTTTTTCTGTGGATGCAGTCTTTATTTTATCGTACAAACACCTCATGATTTTCAATTGATTTTTTTCTTCCCTTTTTTTTTTTTTTTTTTCTTCCTTCTTATTTCGATTCTTCCTTCTTTTGTTTTATTTCTCTTAATGTTTTTGTCTACACATTCAGTTCTTCTTTTGACCTGTCTGTGATTGTTGTTTTATGCATATTAGAAAGAAGACCAAGACATCACGTACGTATATATACTCTTATATTTAACAGAAGAAGCCATTTCAGGACCTTCAAGGTAATTAAAAAAAAACAACAAGCAGCCATCAGGTACTGCATAAAAAGCAAAATACTCATCATTGTCTTTACCTGGATTTTCACACCTGATGCTCGTGCAAAGATTCTCTCTCTTCTCTTTCTCTTCTTTGAGTTGAGTAAATGGCATCGACATTCACGATCGCAAGAAGAAATCTCCCAGTAAGATTTTCATAATTGTCAGTATCCTTATGAGTTTCTTCCTTCTTCTTTAATTAAGTACTCAATGAAATTCGCCTGTTTTCCTTCCTTTTATTTTATTGTTGATTCTTCCCTCCATTTCATTTTTATCGTTACTTTTCTCTCCAAACATCTGACAGGTTTTGTGTCTTTCATTGCTTATATGCTTAGGGTTTTCAGTCTCTTGACAGAAGTCCAGTCAAACCATACTTGTCAGATTTCATTTGACCTCAAACTCTATTTCATAGGATCTCCAAAATGAGTGCAACCCTATATCAATCGATTTCGACGATATGTCAATTTCGACTATAGTAAAGCCCTGAAATGGACCACAGAGGTCGCCTGGACTATGAACAAAATGAATCGAATGAACTAAAATTTGAGTGTGGTTAAGATGCAAAATTTTATAGGAAGCATCACTGAACAACATCAAACGTGGTATTATATCCAAGGGAAAGTAAGTACAGCCAGGGATGTGTTTCGTCACTAGTGTCTCATTTTGTCTGTTTGTCCACTGTGTGTGTGTGCGTGTGTGTGTGTGTGTGTGTGTGTGTGTGTGTGTGTGTGTGTGTGTGAGAGAGAGAGAGAGAGAGAGAGAGAGAGAGAGAGAGAGAGAGAGAGAGAGAGAGAGAGAGAGACGATTGCTTTCAGCAATCGAAGCATGGGCTGCAGGAACTAGCTTTTTGTTTGTCAACTTCATGGGGGGTTTAGGAGACAAGACTATTTTTTTCTTCCTTTGTCTTCCTACATCAAGTTTACGGCTTATTCTTGGGAAGAAAAGGCGACGATGTTGTCATTTGTATGCCCTAACTTGCAAAGGCAACACTCAGATTGCCACTTGCTTCTCCAGTGGCAGTGTGACCTGAACCAAAAACAACAAGAGAGTAGTTCATGCGTGCATGTTTGTTTTAGCCTGATACAGATTCCTGTGCATACAAAGGTCCCGAAATGAAGCTCTTCATCAGGTTCCTCGCTCCCCTTACATACCCTGCTCACCATCCCTTCCCTTCCCCCTCAAATGGCGATGGACGCATAATAATGATAAAACACGTCATAATTCACTGGCTGTACTTACTTTCCCTTGGAAGTAATACCACCTTTGACGTTGTTCAGTGATGACGAATTTTGTCTTTTTATTTTTGTATTTATTACATTTTTTTTCTTCAAAAACATCAAATGCTGCCCTAATGTAACATAAAAACGTGTAACTCGCAAACGATATTCTGATATAATACACATGGATGGAAACAAACAGTAATATTGAAAGAAGAATATATGCAAATAATCATTCGTGACTTGGAATTGATTGGGCACTTCTTTCCCTCTAAAACCTTGTGTTCATATGCAGCCACCCCCTGCTCTCCCTCTCTGTCTGTCTGTCTCTCTGTCTGTCTGTCTCTCTCTCTGTCTCTCTCTCTCTCTGTCTCTCTCTCTCTCTCTCTCTCTCTCTCTCTCAGATAGGGATCAAGTGCGCTAGAATTGAATATAGGACAGAAGTTTACTCACTCCATTCAAAAGGAACCATTCATCTGCAATCACAAGCAGACAAACACGTACACGCGCGTTCTTGTCTCAGTTACCAACTCCGAATAAGGTTCCCTCCAATAAGAGACTTCAACTTATTATTGAATTTAAAGTTTTACACATTAGCAATGATAATCATTATCCCTTTGTCATGAAAATACAACCACTCACCACAGGTCCACAAAAAGACATCAAGATTCCCTTGAATATAATCCCTGGCCGTCTCAACCAATTGGCACATATTCCCCAAGGACCACTTCTTCACAGGCCCCCCAAGGCCACTTCTTCAGTCACATAGGCTGATACAGTCAAACGGAATAATTGTCCTGACCCTGCCTGGGTTCAGGTCACTGCTAAATGCCTTTCATCTGTGTCTGAGTCCGCCCACACCACAGTGTTAATCCCAAAACGGTTCACCTTACCTCACCACCCAAACTGAAAATTTTCAAGATCTAATGAAAAATGGTATTCCAGATAAAAAAAAAAAAAATTGTTAGCCGTCAGTTGCACTCCCAGTCTAGGAATTAATTCTCTTAGGCCTACGTCACAACAGTTCTACTGTGTAAATGACACCTTATACATGACGCAATAATCAATTTTTTTTTTTTTTTTATGCCTTATAGCCTTCATCATACTGAGAGAGCAGGCATCGACTTGGCACCACAGTATCAGCTTAAAGATTCCTTTCATGGAGGCTGAATCATGAGTCACATAACTGCACACATGACTCTCTCTCTCTCTCTCTCTCTCTCTCTCTCTCTCTCTCTCTCTGTGTCAGCATTGACAAAAAGGTGTGGGTCTTCAACAGTTAACGCAAGTAGATTTAAGAAGTCTGCTTGTCCATGAATAGGCTTGAAAACATTTTCTCTTTCTTTTTGTTTTTGCCCCATCGTTTGCCATTATCATCCTAGAAGAGAGAGAGAGAGAGAGAGAGAGAGAGAGAGAGAGAGAGAGAGAGAGAGACAGACAGACAGACAGACAGACACAGAGACAGACAGAGTGCGTGCGTGTGTGCGCGCGTGTGTGCGTGCGCGCGTGCATGTGTGCGTGCGTGCGTGCATGTGTATGTGTGCCTCTGTGTGTGTGTGTGTGTGTGTGTGTGTGTGTGTGTGTGTGTGTGTGTGTGCGAGAGAAGGTGGGGGAGAGGAAGAGGAGGGGGTGAAAACAGACGAGGAGAACGACCCCCTGTTGGCAAATCAAAGCGTTATTCCTATTCCCAATGAGGCCAAATCACGTCCGAGTTTGTTTACCGACAGGGAATTTTGTCGTTTGTATTCTCTGGCGGCAAAGTAGTCATCGTTAGGCGGCTGTTCCTTTGCGGTGGCAGTGACGTGAGCTGTGGAATAAAACGCCAAGTTATGGAAACATGGTTTTTAAGTCCGATCTCTCTCTCTCTCTCTCTCTCTCTCTCTCTCTCTCTCTCTCTCTCTTTAAACCTGATCACATTGTTTGTTCCAAGCTTTTTTTCTTTTTCTTCGCTTTGCTGGCTTCTTTCTCATTTTGTTTTTCTTCTATCATTGCCCAAGGAGGTTATGTTATCCCATGCGTCTTGTTGACGTATCTTCCCATCAGCAACGATTGTGCAAAAACTACTGACCCGATCTGAGCAATACTTAAAACACAAGTGGAACGGGGGCCACTACGGAATACCAGCGAAGATCATCTCTCTCATCCGGTGCACCTATCAGGATATGAACTGCAGGGTGGCTCATGCAGGCCAGTTGTCAGACGGTTTGAGGTGAAGACAGGAGTGCGTCAGGGATGTCTGTTGTCACCTTTCCTCTTCCTCCTGGTCTTCGACTGGAATATGAAGACCACAACAACAGGCAGGAACAATGGAATACAATGGACACTCTGGACGCAGCTAAATGACCTTGACTTTGCTGACGATCTGGCACTCCTCACCCACAGTCACACACAGATGCAGGACAAGACCACCCGCCTTGAGACAACATCAGCAGGAACAGGGCTCAAGATAAACAAGAAGAAGACCGAGCTGATGAAGATCAACACCACAGGCAGCAGCCCCAGTCACAGTCGGACGCAAGCCCATCAAGGAAGTAGATTCTTTTGTCTACTTGGGAACCGTAGCTGACAACCAGGGGGGCACCGACCGAGACATCATGGCCAGGATAGGCAAGGCGTGAGCAGCATTCATCATGCTAAAGAAAATCTGGGCCTCAGGAGAGATCAGAAGAACAACAAAATTGCGTATTTTCAATTCAAATGTGAAGTCGGTTCTGCTCTTACGGTTGCGAGACTTGGAGAATGACCAAGGGCACACAACAAAAAATCATATCCTTCATCAACACCTGTCTGAGGCGCATCTTCAAAATCAGATGGCCAGAGAAGATCAACGATGAAGATCTATGGAAGCAAGAAGGACAGGAACCAGTGGCCAAGCAGATTCTGCAGAGGAAATGGGGCTGGATTGGACATACTCTCAGGAAGCCAGCATCCAGCACCACACAACAAGCCCTGACAAGGAACCTGCAGGGAAAAAGGAAGAGAGGCCGACCTCGCAGCAGCTGGAGGCGAGACCTGAGCAGAGATAAAGAGGCAGGGGACCAACTGGACAGGCATTCAGCGAGCAGCCCAGAACCGAGTGCGATGGCAGAGTGTTGTCGATGGCCTATACTCACCCTGGAGCTATGGGCCTAAGTAAGTAACTAAAGAACGGGGGTCAGTGACAAGTCCACCCCTTTTCGGTGCCAATTTAAGGAACGGATCCGGTTCAAGGAACGGATCCAGGATCCATTCTGCAGATTAACTCAAATACAGCACAATCGATGTGAACAACACTTTGTAGGAAAAGAGATGTGGCCCAGTGAGAAAGCCCACAAATTTTGGTGTGGATCCTTGCTGCAGATCTGGATCCTGGAAAGGGGGATCCAGGATCCATGCGACCTTTGCGGATGACTGCGTTCTCCCTAGGTCTTTTGCACGTTATTCTTGTTTTCTTTCTTTCGTTCGTTCTGTCAGGAGTCCTATCTTTCCCGCTGAGTTTTCTCTGTTCCATAGGTCTGATCTTAATTGTTACTACGTCTCTGTGTGTGTGTGCGTTCTTTTTGTTTTGGACAAAAGCGATATTAACTAAGGTCTCTAAATCATTTCTGTAATGAAAAGAGCATATCATTAAAAAAAAAAAAAACCGTCTACACCACAAAAACCCCAACCATAAACTAGATTAACTTTCATGTATATAGAATCGTTACGATTCAGATAGTGGCTATGCTACTAAAGCTATAAAAAAAACTGTCTGTGCCTCTGTTTGTCTGTCTCCCTGGCGGGAAGAGCGAAAGAAAAGCATGGGTAGCTGGGTGTAACGAGGGGTAAGGGAGGAAGTGTGTGTGTGTGTGTGTGTGTGTGTGTGTGTGTGTGTGTGTGTGCGTGCGCGCGCGCGTGTTTGGGGGCGGAGTGGAGGGATGGGGTAGGATGGTTATCTTGTGCAGGATCAGACAGGTAATCTTGTGCAGGACCAGACAGAGTCCCAGGTGTGGGGCAGGACCAGATCTCACAGGTGTTCATCTGGGGCAGGACCAGACAGACTCCCAGGTGTTCATCTGGGGCAGGACCAGACAGACTCTGGGGCAGGTGGTTTCATCTGGGCAGGACCCAGACTGACTCCCAGGTGTTCATCTAGGGCAGGACCAGACTGACGCTCACTCCTAATGCAGGACCAGACTGACTCCAATGTGTTCATCTGAGGCAGGACCAGACTGACGCTCAGGTGTTCATCTGGGGCAGGACCAGACTGACTCTCAGGTGTTCATCTGGGGCAGGACCAGACTGACTCTCTCATCTGGAGCCGGACCAGACTGACTCTCAGGTGTTCATCTGGAGCCAGACCAGACTGACTCCAATGTGTTCATCAGGGGCAAGACCAGACTGACTCCCGGGAGTCGAGAACTCGGACAGGGAACCGTTTGGGCGCGTTACACACACCACTGGAGAACGAAATGCAAAAGCAGGTGTGGAACCTGCGGTGAAGGAAACGTGCATGCAGGGTTCAATGTTAGCACGATTGACACCTAGTGCATCCGAACAGCCACAGAGTGCGCCCATCCTTCTGGAAACAATCGTGGGTCAAACCTGCGCAGATAGCGTTTAAAGGCCAAGATCGACCGTGCGTGGGAATTTACACGGGAAGGGAGGAGACAAGGGGAAAGGCGCTGGGAGATTGGAGGTGGGATGGACTGAGGGTTGGAGGAATAATGAGCGGAGAACGGGTGGGATGGAGAGAAAGAGAGGGGTGTCCATGACATACCCCTTCCAGTGCTATGATCTGAGAGCGGCATATTTGCGGCTTACCGATCAGTTCCTGGAGACATTTTGCATTCGGATCCTTTTTTTTTTTTTTTTTTTTTTTTTTTTTTTCCGACCGGCAGGTCGGGTCTACACCAACTTGTGCCAAATGTGCGTCACCACCAACTAACTTTGTCGTGTTATCTGACGTCTTAATTTGATGTAGCACGTTTCATTTCGGTTGGATAGACTCTGTTTCGGCTGTTCGCTCGATTCTTGCTCACTTCTAATATTTTCGTTACAGTTATGCGAAGTAGAAAATCTGGTCTTGTAACTAGTTTTTCGCACAAACCTGTTATTGTGAAAACAAAGTTACAGTGTTTTATTCGCTGCTTTTATATGCCACTTCCCTTCCGTCATTCACCGCGTTGGATTGACTCGTGCAGTGTTTTGGGTAGGTTAAACTGTGTTAGGCCAATGTTGGTTTCAAATGTAGGAACACATTTATTATCTACATTTGTGCTTAGTTGGGTATGACATTAGATGGTCATATCTTTCCAATATTCGCACACATGACATGAAACCTATGTCCTGTTCCTGAGAATGAAACCTATAGCTTATCAGTGAATATGAAGCATTCTATCAGTGAGTAGTATTGAACAGCTCCCTGGACGAAAAAAAAAAAAAAAAAAAAAAAAAAAAAAAAAAAAAATCGTTCATACTTCCATTTCACGTGTTCGACGTCAACACAATCATCAGTGAATTATACAATACATGGCCTGTACTGTCAGAGAGCTGTCTGCTGTTGTTCCTATATTGCTATTCTCCTGCTGATAACTATTTGGCAAGTACTGTTTTAGTGTTTGTTTTTTTTTTTTGCATGCAGGAATGCATGCACTCAAGTGTGTGACGCTTGAAAAGGACACAGTTGTTGACAATTCGCTTATCTGTTTTAACTTGTGTTAAAACACGTGTCCCTTTGCGCCTTGTTTGGTGTGTTTCTTTGTCACTCGCATTGTTTTCAGTAAGAGATTACTCTGTTGCAGTCTCCACGTCGTCAGAATTCAGATAAGGTAAAAGTTGTGGGAAATCTCTTTTGAGGAAATTTGACCTGAAGGTTTTGCCTGGTGACATTATGCAAAACATGGAGAGGCAAAAGCAGGCTCTATTCACCAGTATTTCGATTCCTGGTGACCTGACAACACGTTCAGCTTCATTGTAGTGTTAAAAGGAAAAACGAAAAACTTCGAATGTAAAGAAATTAATGTCTGAAACCAAAGGGTAAAACTAAACAAGAGTTTAATACAGAAACAGTAGCAGTCTGCTTTCGCTGAAGTGTGCACATTTGAAGTGTGCACATGCTCATGCACACACA
>JADBJO010000769.1:312341-342341 GCA_016801955.1 Conus betulinus | reverse complement strand
GAAGATGCGCATCTGTAGAAACGTGAGTTCGGGAATGACAATCCCCTTCCTTTCCGGACTTTGAACACTTTGTCAGTGGAAAAAAGATTAGACGAGTTCTCCGCTTCACTAAAACAGCCTTTGATGAGCAATACTAGGCAACTCTGTTCCATGGATCTCACGTGGGAATATTGCTCAATGCACTATGCAGGATCCCTAGAACAATAGTGTCATCGTTTGTGTTGTATAGTGTTGTGCTGCGATAAACCATATTGTATTGTGTGTTATATGGTATTGTATTGTGATCAATTGTTTTGCAGAGTATCGTATTGTATTGTAGTGTAGGCAAAGTCCTGTACTACATTGCCTTGTATTTCGTTGAAACGTGTTGTGTTCGTTGGTGTGGTATGATGTGTGGCATGGCATCGTATGGGTATGATATGGCATAGTACGATGTGGTTTAGTATGGTATGGTATAGTATGGTATGGTATGGTATGGTATGGTATGGTATGGTATGGTATGGTGGTATGGTATGGTGTGGTGTGGTATGGTATGGTATGGAGTGGAACGGTCAGTTGTCGTGCTGAATTATGTTGTTTTATTGCATCATATTTATAACCGAATTATAACGCTTTATACTATATATGCTTTATAATAATGATAATATGATAATAATAATAATAATAATAATAAGAAGAAGAAGAAAGAAGAAGAAGAAGATGATGATGATGATGATGATAGTGATAATGGTGATGATGATGATGATGATGATGATGATGATGATGATGATGATGATGATGATGATAATAATAATAATAATTTAAAATGATAATAACAATAGCAAGAAGAAGAAGACGAAAAAAAAAAACAGCAGCAGCAGCAGCAACAACAACACATCAACAACGACAACAAGACTACAGGAATAATAATAAAAACAATAATAACAGCGAAATTTTTAACGTTACTGACACACGATCTTGTGTAAAGCCACACAGCACACCACAGAATACCCACCCCAAACGACACAAACCCATTTCCCCGGAAACGTCCTCTCTCCCTCCCCGGGTCCAACCAATTCCCAATCCTACCCAAACGGAAGACGGACAGCAGAGATTTAGCCCCCACAAAGAACTGTGAGCTGAGGAGAGAGGAACTGACGAAGGAAGTATTGGCAGGACCGGTAACTCTAATGATTTGCATGCCAGTCACGACAACTCTGGACAAGTGCCGGTAGTGTTTGACGCGAGTTATCCCAGGCAGACTGGTCCGATCAATGAAAGACGTCCACCAAATAAGACTACTCTTTGCCTTCCCGTCGTCTGCACTGACTTGAGTGTCTGGAACTGGTTGTCTGTGGGCTACTCTCTCTCTCTCTCTCTCTCTCTCTCTCTCTCTCTCTCTTCTCTCTCTCTCTCCTCTCTCTCTCTCTCTCTCTCTCTCTCTCTCTCTCTCTCTCTCTCTATCTCTCTCTGCGTTTTTTTTTTAATCTGTCTTTGTCATTCTCCGTCTCTGTCTGCTAGTCTGTCTCTTTCTTTCTCTGTCAGTGTCTGTTTAACTGTCTGTCTCTGTCTCTGTCTCCATCTCCTTCTCTCTCTCTCTCTCTCTCTCTCTCTCTCTCTCTCTCACACACACACACACACACACACACACACACACACACACACGCACGCACGCACGCACGCACGCACGCACGCACACACACACACACACACACACACACACACACACACACGCACGCACGCACGCACGCACGCACGCACGCACGCACACACACACACACACACACACACACACACACACACACACACACACACACACACACACACACACACACCACCATGATGTGAGGACTGCCTAAAATTATTGAAGTTAGAATTATGGCGGAAACCACAAAAGCAGGGATGTAACAGAAAACGAAAATTAAAAAAAGCAGGCACTGAGAAATGTCAAAGACCCTATGTGTTGGTGTGAGCTGGGACACCTAAAACAATTACAGTTCTGGAAGGACAAACACGATGGGAAGTGAGTGTGAGGAAACGAAAGGCTGCTATCAAAGGAACAATATCGATTTCAGCAATCAATAACAACAGAGAGTCAAAATTAGGCGTCTGATTGTCGATTAAATGAAGCTTTGAAAAACTAAACCAAACAAAAACCAAACAAACAACAACAAAAAAACTGTCCTCTTTGTCACACACCGTTTCCATTTAAGCCTTGGGAAGAACAGACAACGGGCTAGCAAATCTTGTTTTGCATCCACAACGTTAATGCCTTTCCCTGGAGGCCAAATCACGTCTGATTTTGTTTACTGACAACGGATGTTGTCATTCCTATTCGCCAACTGCAAAAGCGGCAATCGCAAAACTGTGGAATTAAAGAGCGACTTACAGAAACAAGGTTTTCTTGTGGATGAAGTCATTAATTTGTTGTTAAAACATCCCACCATTTCAGTTGCCCTTTTCTCCTCTTCTTGTGACTTTTCACTTTCTTATTTTGATTCTTTCTTCTTTTATGTCGTTTCTCTTTGTGTTAGTCTACAGATTCGGTTTTTTTTTTTTTTTAACCCAGTCTTTGTTTTTCCAAAGTAGAAATCAGACCATTATGTATATGCATTAGTAATTAAAAGGAAAAGCAGTTTCAGGTCATTGTTAAGTGAGTCAAAAAAGCAACCAGCCCTTAAAACCATCAAGTACACAGCATAAAAAGCCACACACTTATATTTTTCCTTACGTAGATTTTCACACTTGGTGTTCGTAATAAGAGGCGTTTCCTCACTTTTGTGACGGTAGTAACATACGACATACAGGGTCGACTCACGAAAAAAAAAAAAAGTCTTCCAGCCAGATTTTCTTAAAGTTCAGCATCCTTACAAACTTCTCCTCCTTTCTTCTTTTGACTGTGTCCTCTGTTCCTTTTGCCGCTTTTCTTTTGCTGTTACTTTTCTCTCCAAACATCTGTCTGGCTTTTTGTCTTTCATTGCTCATAGGCTGTTTTTTTTCTCCCAGTCCCATGACAAGAATTCCAGTCGATCCGTGCGTGTCCATTTCATCAGATCACAGATTCTGTTTTCCGGGATTTCTGAAATGAGTGCAACCATATGTGAATTGATTCTGACCGTAGGACCACCCTAATATGGACCGCAGCAGTCGGCTTGGCTAGAAACAAAATGAATTGGATCAGCTGAAACTTGAGTGTAGCTAAGATGCCATTCTCACTTTAATGGTAAAGTTCCGGTGCTAGTGTTTTGTTTTGTCTCTGCCCTTCCATTCTGTGTCTTTTGGGAGAAAGGAGTGCTTTCAGCAATCGACGCGTGGGTTGTAGGAATTAGCTGTTTGTTTGTCAACTTCATGGGGATTTAGGAGACAAGGCTATTTCTTTTTCTTTTTTTCTTTGTCTTCTTACACCAAGTTTACAGTTTATTCTCGGGAGGAATAGGCGACGATTTTGTCATTTGTATGCGTTAACTTGCAAAGGCAACAAATACTCATGCGGCCATTTGCTTCTAGTGGCAGTGTGATCTGAACAATAGAGTATTTCATGGGTCTCATGTTTGTTTTAGCCCCGACGCAGTTTCCCGTGTGCATTCAAATGTCCTGAATTAATCTCTGCATTAGGTTCCCTCTCTCCGCCCAATTCTTATATCCGGCCCTGCCCCTATGCGTGCATAGTCTAATTATAAAGGTTGCCATTTCTCGGCTGTGCTTATTTTCCCTGGGGAAAAGTACCACGTCTGGTTTTTCGAAGAATTTTGTGTTTTTTATGTTGTTTTTTATTCATTTTTGTAAATAAGATTGATGGCTTAGAGCCACATGGAACGTGATTCTCGTGGACGATATTCTA
The DNA here is from genome assembly GCA_016801955.1 of Conus betulinus. Classification (NCBI taxonomy): domain Eukaryota; kingdom Metazoa; phylum Mollusca; class Gastropoda; order Neogastropoda; family Conidae; genus Conus; species Conus betulinus. Next base: position 338,521 of record JADBJO010000769.1, on the reverse strand, counting down.
GCATAACAAGTACGGGTGAAGACTGCAATAATAAAGGAATATATCCGGATACATATTCCTAACGTGAAATAATTTGGGCATTTCTGCTATTTGCAAACTTATGTTTATTTTAAGCCCCCTCACCACCACATCTCTCTCTCTCTCTCTCTCTCTCTCTCTCTCTCTCTCCTCTCCTCTCTCTCTCTCTCTCTCTCTCTTCTCTCTCTCTCTCTCTCTCTCTCAACACTGGCAAAAGGATGTCCTTTAGTTATTGATGCGCGTGGAAATTAGCCGTCTGTTTGTCCATGACGTTACGCTTAAAACATTTCCTTTTTCACTTCTTTTTTGTTCTTGCCCATCGTTTGCCATTATCTTCTATGGTGTGTGTGTGTGTGTGTGTGTGTGTGTGTGTGTGTGTGTGTGTGTGTGTGTGTGTGTGTGTTCGCTTGAGAGAGAGAGAGAGAGCTTGAGAGAGAGAGAGAGAGAGAGAGAGAGAGAGAGAGAGAGAGAGAGCATGCCCGTGCATGTGCATATCAGAGAGAGAAAGAGAGAGAGAGAGAGAGAGAGAGAGAGAGAGAGAGAGAGAGTGAGCAAAAAGAAAGTGGGAGGGGGTGAGAGGGTAGTGGGCAAAAACAGACGAGGAGAATGACCCCTGTTGGCAAATCAAAGCGTTATTCCTATTCCCAATGAGGCCAAATCACGTCCGAGTTTGTTTACCGACAGGGAATTTTGTCGTTTGTTTCTCTGGCGGCAAAGTAGTCATCGTTAGGCGGCTGTACCCTTGCGGTGGCAGTGACGTGAGCTGTGGAATAAAACGCTAAGTTATGGAAACATGGGGTGTTTTTTTTTTTTCAGTCCAACCCCCCCCCCCCCCCTTTTTTTTTTTTTGTCCTCCTGTATTCGATCTCCTCAAGATTTTACTTTTTTTTTTTATATACTTTTATTAGATTGTTTCCTCTGATACTTCTTCTCTATCCTGTTTGCAACGATCTTTTTTTTTTCTTCCCTCTTCTGACTTGACTTCTTGCTTACTTATTTTTCTTCCTGCATCATCGCCAGTGAGGTATGCTATCACCCGCATCTCTTTGATGTTTATTTCTGTTAGCAACGGGTGCACATTAAACTACTGACCCGAGGTGAACAAAACTTTAAAGTACAAATGCAATGGGGGGGGGGGGGGGGGGGGGGGGGCGGGAGAGTGGGGGGGGGGGAAGCAGGGGCAAGCAAGGCAAGTCTATCCCATCCTAGTGCTGATTTGAGGAACGGATCCGGATCAAAGCTGCGAATCCAGTATCCGTTCTGCGAATCAACTCAAATGCTATGCAATCGATCTGAGCAACACTTGGTGGGGAAACTAGAATGCGGCCCAGTGACAAAGCCCTCTGATTTCGGTGCGGATCTGGGGCAGCGGATCCGAAATGGAAGGGGGATCCAGGACCCCCGATGGAAGTCTGCGGTCTCCAGTGTTCCTTCGTACTTTACTCTGTCTGTCTGTTTGCCCGTCTGTCTGTCTGTCTGTCTCTCTGTCTGTCTGTCTCTCTCTTTCTCTTTCTTTCTTTTCTTTCTTTTTTTCTTTCATTCATTCATTCATTTCTTTATTTTACCCAGCAGTCTTCCTTTTCCCTTTTGTTGTCCATGTTCCGTGGGTCAGATGTTAATATAATTTTTTTTTCTTTTTCACAGTTTGGACCAAAGCGAAATTATCTAGGATATCTAAAAATCATTTCTCTAATTAAACAAGCTTGCAATTAAAAGACCGTATCCATCACAAAGCCACGAACTTGATTGAGTTTCATTCATGCAAAATCATTACGACTGCAACAGTAGCAAATATGCAATAGCTTTTTTTTTTTTGTATTGTTGGTCTATCTCTGCCTGTATACCTCTGTCTGTCTGTCTGTCTGTCTCTCTCTCTCTCTGATGGGAAAAGGAAACGGGGAGTGGAGGGGGGAGGTTTTAAGGCAGAAGATAGGAAGGGGGGGGGGGGGGGTGACACGCCTAAGCCGGCGATTCTGAAGTAGTGGGTCTTGATGTGAGCGAGTTTATGAATTATATCTGTCAGAATAACTCTCTTCAGAAATGTACAGCACATAACAGAGAGAGAGAGAGAGAGAGAGAGAGAGAGAGAGGAGAGAGAGAGAGAGAGAGAGAGAGACGAGAGAGAGAGGCGAGAGAGAGGAGAGAGTGGGGGGGCGGGGAAACGAACACACACACAACACACACACACACACACACACACACACACACACAACAACACACACACACAGAGGTAGAGGGAGAGACAGCGAGAAAGGGGTGGGGCGGGGGTGGAGGCATGTTGCATGCAATGTTTCCCTTTGTAATAACTGCCGCCCAAAATGTCCAGTTGCCAAGCTTTCAGACTCCTCTTTATCATGCATGCATCGATTATGAACGCTTTCAAAACCTAATAACCTTGGCACTGGAAAGTGGGGAGAGAGACAAGACAGAGAGAGAGAGAGAGAGAGAGAGAGAGAGAGAGAGAGAGAGAGAGGAGAGAGAGAGAGAGAGAGAGGGAGAGAGAGGGAGACAGACAGACAGTAGGTAGACAGACAGACGGACAGACAGACAGGCAGATGCATGTATTGTTTCCCTTTGTAATATAATCATGCTAATAATCGGCACACTGAAGAAAGAGAGAGAGAGAGAGAGAGAGAGAGAGAGAGAGAGAGAGAGAGAGGGAGGAAGGAAGAAGGGGAGCAGGAAGGGCCAGAGGAAGAAGAAGGGGACACAACAGGCAACTGGCAGGAAACAAGAACCAGCACTCTGTGCATTCCTGTAGAGGGCAGAGCGTAAAGAGGAAGAAGTCATCGGATGAGAGAGAGAGAGAGTGTGTGTGTGTGTGTGTGTGTGTGTGTGTGTGTGTGTGTGTGTGTGTGTGTGTGTGTGTGTGTGTGTGGTGTGTGTGTGTGTGTGTGTGTGTGTGTGTGTGTGTTGTGGAACGAAGGTGGGGGGTAAAGGGGTGGGTGGGGATTCTGAGGAGACACGGGGATATGCGACGTGGGGAACAGGGGGACTGAGGAGAGGAGATGTAGGTGGGGAGGTGAACATGAGAGAGCATAGGAGAGGGGGGGGGGGAGGGGAGGGGATGGGTGAAGGTGCAGACGAGGGTTGGGGGGGGGGGGTGGTGGAGGTAGGAAGCCGGGTCAACGCATCACGTTCCCCTCACTCACGTCTTTACCAAGCGGTCCGTGCATTACGCTAATAGGCGAAGGCGCGGGGGGTCATGCGTGGGACTAAACCCTCCCTCCTTTCAGACCCTGCAATCACCGGGGATCTGTGAGGGGAGGTAGGGGGGGGGTGGGTGGGGGGGGGGGTGTGCAAGGGGGGGGGGGGGGGGGGGGGGGGGGGAAGCCATCAGCCTGATATGACGGCACCGCTTGAATAGAGAGGACACCGCCTGCCCCCAGTAAGAGGGCGAAAACATCTTCACAGCCACGACTTGCCCCTTCCCCACACTGCTCCCCCCCTGCCCCCTGCTACCCCCACCCCTACCTCCCCAACCCCCTCCCAACTCCACCCTCACCCCCTTCTCCATCCACCCCTCCTGAAGTCTGATCCAAGATCCAAGAGAAACTACCAAAAAGGAGGTAGGAGAGAAGAAGGAGGACGGGGGGGGGGGGGGGGGGGGGGGGGTGGACTGTTGAAGGGGAAGGGGGGGGGGGACAGGAATTGGAAGGGGGAGAAGGGGAGGGGCGGGTGGGTGGGTGGGTGGCTGTGGGGGGGGGGACGGGGGGAGGGGGCTTTTACCTGATTAAATCATTGAAAACTTGGAGGCGTTTGTTTTGCCATCGCCAAGGTCTGTCGGTGGGGGGCACAAACATGCGAGCGAGGGGCTGACAGGGGGGTTGCAGGGATGAATTATTCAAAGTGTTCTCCATTCAAAACTCCTCAAGATGACTCCCTGTCCCGTGTCTTCAGGCCTGCATTTAGTGACCTGATCGCACTCCACTCGAACAAAATGGGGGGGGGGGGGGGGGGGAGGGGAGGAGCGGCCCCCCCCCCCCCCCCGAGGAGAGAAGAAAGACACGGATGCCGGGAGATGGGGGGTGGGGGGTGGGAGTGGAGGGGGTGGAGGAGGGAGAGGTAAGGTTAGCGGAGATGGTTGCGGAATAAGCGTTGGGTGAGGGTGGGGGGGGGGGGGGGTGGATTGGGGGGGGAGAGGAAAGGGTGAGTTGGGGATGCTTGTGGTACAGAGGTGCAAAAATAGAAGAACAGAAGGAACGTCAGTGCAAACAAGTGGTCCCTATTCAGTGCTTGCCGCTCCAAACTTTCATTGAATTACGTCTCATTCGGAGGTCGTTAAGAAGTGGTGATCACTGTTACACCCCCCGCGAACCCCCACCCCCACCCCCCACCCCACCAACCTCCAGCCTCATATTTTCTCTCAAAGCCACAAACTGTTTTGAAAGAAAGAACGAGACTCTAAAAGAAAAAAAAAGGGAGAAAAACAAACAAACTGCAACAAATATGTAAACACTAGATGTGCAAACACAGAGTCCCCCATCCTATCCCTCCCCATTCTCCCATCCGTCTTGCACCTATTGCATTTTCCTGTTTTAATTCCTGTGACTGTGTATATCGGCCAATGGAATTTACGCTTTTGGTCAGAGCTCAGAGGTTTAGGAGTCTCTGACTATACACTGAGCAAGTTGTTTCCTAGACTTGCTTGTCTTTAGAGGTATCTTTTAAACTCTAGAGCATAGGAGAGATGAGTGAGTAGAGGGGCTGGAGAGGGGGGAAGTGGAGTGAGTGCCAGGGGGCGTAACGAGAAATTGCACTTTTCGTAGACGATAATGTAACGGAATGCATTGCACTTTCGTAACGATTAATGCGTAACGGATGCAGTCTGTGGAATGCATTACTGCAATGGCAGAGAGAGAGAGAGAGAGAGAGAGAGAGCAGAGAGAGACAGAGAAACAGAGACAAAGACACACACACACACACACACACACACACACACACACATATATAATATATATATATATATATATATATATATATATATAACCACATATATATACATCTATATATATATATATATATATATATATAAATACAGAGAGAGAGGAGAGAGAGAGAGACAGACAGACAGACAGAGATCAGAGAGAGGCAGAGACAGAGAGACAGAGAGAGGGGGTGGTGGTGGTGAGAAGATTCTACTAACCACTATTGGGAAAGAGGCTGTTCTCTCCAAAAGGTAAGACCTCTTTGACAACACAGCACAGTGGAGCAATCGACAGGAACTCCACCCTCTGCCCAGTACAGTTCCCGCCTCTTGCTCCACTTTTCAAGCTCTCTCCCCCCTCCCCCCCCTCTTTCCCTCACCTCGACCCGCCCCCCTCTTCCCTAAAAAAAAAAAATCATCGTTCTCCCACGAACCAGAGACATCTTTTTTTTTTTTCGGTTCCTCGATCAAATCTTTACTTCCACCCACCCCCACCCCTTATATCCCCAACGCTACCCACCTCGTTAACGTTCCCTTACACACACACACACACACACACACACACACACACACACACACGCACACACACACACACACACACACACACACACACCCTCCCCATCCAAACTTCCATCAGAAAAACTTGTGACGGTCTGGATCGGAATGGGCCACCCGCTAGAACAATCGCGTGCGGAAAGATTACCTCCCTTAAGCCGCACTTCCAGACCCCCCCCACATCCTCTCTTACCCCCCCCCTCCCCCCTCCACCTCATTCCCTGAAGTTAACAGACCTGCTGTCTGGAGCATTGTCTGGACCTGACGTGCTGCCGGAGAAGATTCCCTTCCGACCGGTGTAGGTAATGGCTTAAAAACACATGTTTAGAACACAGGCTACACCGCCATCGAACGCGCCTCCTGCCCCAGAATCACGTGATGATAGGAAAGGGCCCCGGATGATGAGTGTGGAAAGGGAGGTCACTACGTGACGTGAGCAGACAGTCAGCAGGAGTTGTTGGGCTTGTTATTGTGGCGATGATGGTGATGTTGTTGTCGTTGCTGGAAGAGGAGGGGAAGGGAGGGGGGCAGGCGGTTGGGGAAAACTTTCCCCGGAGCTCAGAGAGAGAAAGAGAGAGAGAGAGAGATGGAGAGGAGAGAGAGAGAGAGAGAGAGAGAGAGAGAGAGAGAGAGAGAGAGAGACAGAGGCGAGCGAGAGAGAGAGATGTGAGGGGGGGGGTTTCTGATGGGCCGGGAGTTGCTGTAGAATGACAGCTGCCGTCGCTTCGTCCGACGATGAAAGGGGGGTTTTCACCCACTACCACCATCCTCCCCCCCCCTTTTTTTTTTTGCCATATCTATCGTCATGCAGTATAGTACAGACATTATTCGATCAATTCCAGACAGAAATTTGGGGAATTCCTGAGTAAAGCATTGCTTGCAGATCAAACAACAGAGAGCCATCCAGGAAGTACCTGACCATTGGTCGTTCAGGGTTGTGAGACTGTTCTGGGATCTGTTGCATGGCTCGAAGAATATGCACAGATAATTAAGTCACTGAACTCTAAAAACAAAAATCCGCAGACTAGGATAGATGTCTGGTATGGTCATCTCTCTAACAGACCACTTAAGGAGGCATATTTCAAAACACACGAATATTGCTAAGCACGTCATGAGCTTCTCCCTGCGGATGTTGCTGGTATGTACTTGTTAATGTGTACCTTTGACCATAAATGAAGTACAACTCCCTTCAACCAAAACGAGCTCTAACTCATGACCACACTTGCAAAAACCTAAGCCTACAACTTCAGAGACTACTGCCACCACGAAAAGAAACCTGGCTCCACAATATCCAAGAGTCCTTTCCACCGAGGACCACCCCTCATGGAAAGGGAGTAAAAAGGGGTTAAAGCTCACGGAATCTCTTCGCACCAAACCCACAGAGCTCATCGAACGGATTGACTCGACCGAACCGCTGATCAAGACGGTTTAAAAGCTCTTCAAGTGCCCCCGAACTGACCGGGAGGAGAAAGCGACCGCTCGACGAGACAGAGAGCGAGCCTCGTCCTCCCTCCAAAGCCCCGGGAGTCAAGACGGGGGCCGAACAAAGGTGGCAGGGGTCTAGGCCCTGGTCTGAAACTTTAATCACGTCCTTCTCTTCTCTCATCAGCCGCTGGGCCTACTGGGGGAGCGCGGGGAGCAATTTCATTATTTGTTAATTATGGAGAGTCCGGGGAGAGGGCCACTTTGACACGGCTAAGTGCCAGTGGGCGCAGCTCTAGGCTTGGGGGAGGGGGGGGGGAAGTGAGGGGAGAGAGGAGGAGGAGGGGCTGGGCTGGCAAGGTGCACGCGAGGTGGGAACGGTGGGCGTTTCTGTGCTCTGTTTCCTCCGGTGTGTCTGCCAGTGGTTTATCACGTCCGCTGTGTTATGTTTGGTGAGTTGTTGTGTTTGGTCGTTTTAGAACGTGTAGGTTCTGTCTGAATGTCTGACTGTCTGTCTGTCTTGATTAGTTTCATCGCACGGGATGAATCTGACAGGGAACTGGTTTCAAGGGGTAAGATTCTCTCTCTGAGAGTGTGTTGGGTTGTGAATACACACATACACACACACACACACACACACACACACACACACACACACACACACACACATATATATATATATATATATATATATATATATACATATATATATATATATATATATATATATATATATATATATATATATATATGTATGTATGTATGTATGTATGTATACACACACACACACACACACACACGCGCGCGCGCGCGCACACACACACTCACACCATCCCTTTTTTTTTCCCTTTTCCCTTTCATTCTCTCTTCTTTTTTTTAAAATTTACTTTTTTCATATCTTGAGAGGAGAGAGAGAGAGAGAGAGAGAGAGAGAGAGTGTGTGTGTGTGTGTGTGTGTGTGTGTTTAACATCGGCTTCATCGTCTCATTATGTCGAAAAATAGCATGGAGTGGGAAATGATGAGGAGAGAGAGGAGAGAGGAGAGAGAGAGGGGTGAGGAGAGAGAGAGCGAGAGAGAGAGAGAGAGATGGAGAGAGAGAGAGAGATGGAGAGAGGAGAGAGAGAGCTGAGAGAGAGAGAGAGAGAGAGAGGGAGAGGAGGTGGGAGAGTGAGGGGCGCTGAGGGGGGGTTATTTGTGTGAGCTGTTGGGAGAGTTTATTTTTCTTTTGTAGAGTGTCTGGGAGGGGGGGGGGGGGGGGGGCGGTCGGGGGGGACAGGTGGAAGAAGAGGGGGATGGGGGAGGGGCTTTGATATTAATATTCCTTAGGTCTTTTTAACTGTCATGAGAAATCATCTGCAGATATAACTGAGCATATTGTTACCCACAGGCTTCCAAAAGATCTGGCCCCCCCACCCACCTCCTCACTACCCAACCATCAGACAATGAACCAGCAACCAATCTGATCGATCAAATAAATCAATCAAGTTAGAAGTCATCCGACCTGGTCAAACTCATTATAAACCGAAAGAGCCTTTGATTCAAACATTCCTGGCATTCATTTCTCAAAACTGATTTTCTTTCTTTTTCGCTGTGATATTGTTCAGTTCCTATTCATCATCGGGAATGACAATCGTGCTGGGGTCGACAGAAGAAGAGGTTGAAGAAAAAACTGCAATAAAAATACCCGAAGCTCGCGTGCTGACTGAGAGAGCAGACGCACGCAGAACGACGAACAAGCTCTCTCTCTCTCTCTCTCTCTCTCTCTCTCTCTCTCTCTCTCCTCACACACACACACACACACACACAAACACACACACACACACACACACACACACGCCAGCCAACACTATCAGTCGCGAGACATACGTCACCGAACATTCCTGTCGTCTGTCCAATCAAAACTCTTCTTCACTGTCTCAACTCTTTCTCCTCCTCCTCCTCCTACTCCTCCCAGTTTCCCACCACTGCACCCACACCCCATCTACCCCCACCCAATCTACTTTCTCTCTCTCCCCCCCCCTCCCGCCATCCTCTCTGTTCCCTCCTTACCCCCCCCCCCCTCCCCTTCTCTCTCGCTCTCTCCCCCTCATTTAAAGTTGACTTGATTTTCATTTCTGTTTCAGTAGCTGTCCCAGTCCATTCGGGTTGGATCCACTATCAGGATGACCCAGGAAGCCAACGGAAGCCGAAGTGGGTGTCTCCCCCCCCCCCCCTCTCCCACCGGCCCCCCACCATCCCTCTCTCATCTTGACATATTGATCTCCGCGACGAAGGACAGAGAGAGAGAAGAAAGAGAGAGAGAGAGAGAGAGAGAGAGAGAGAGAGAGAGAGAGAGAGGGAGGGGCACGGTGGCGAAGAGTCCATAGCGCGCTCCACGAAATTCTTACCCCTCAACTGCCTTCTATAATTTGTATTATTATACCCGGTCACCCTCAAACGCGAACAGATTCAAGGCAAACATTTCCAGTGAACAACGTTTAGTTTTTAAGTATGTTACCAAATGAATGGCTACACTTGTTATAAGTAGAATACCAGTCTAGTGTTTGTTGTTGGTGTTGTTGTTGTTTTAAGAGGAATGAATAAGACTCCAACGTGGGTGAAAAAACAATGATACACACACACACACACACACACACACACACACACACACACAACACACACACACCACACACACATTTCGTGTTTTGAATGCGATCCGGGATTTTTTGTTTTTTTCCGCGGATTAAAAAAAAAAAAGGCTATGCCTGTTGTTGTCTTAAGATGACGGATTTTCTGAAACGTTTCCTTATCTCTTTAGAGCTGTGCAGTAAAAAGAAAGCGTTCCGTAGTTCTCCCCCCCCCCCCCCTTTTTGCTTGTTATTTTTGTTTATTTATTATTTGCCTTACAGCAAGAGCATACCACAAAACACATGCTGAATATTATTAATGTATTCATGCCCATTACTACGGCAGAGGGACACGAACACGTTTTTCTTTGTTAGTAATGGTGTTTATAAAAACCACACACGATTATATGCAGTGTAAAGCGTAGCATTCATGGATGCTTAATTCCAGTCTTATTTTCCTTCTTATTTCGCTTATTTATCCGTTCATCCATATTTGAGTCATGCACTCGTTTCCTTTTTGATTTGTTATGTATATATATATATATATATATATATATATATATATATATATATATATATATACTACTTACATGTGTAGGTATATAAATATATATGTACACATACAATTTACTACTCCCACGCTTGCATATGTGGGTGGGGTATATACATGTATGTTACACACACGAGAGTGAATGATGGTACTGACAGGGGTGAATGGAAGTTGTTGGCGTTTTTTTTTTGTTCATGGTGTAGTACATATTGCACACATTCTTTTCCGTATTTTTCTCTACGCATTTCGTCTTGTTTTGAGGATGGCTTCATGGAGAAAAGCCTATTTTGCTTATCCAATGTGGCATCTCAAGATAAACTTTAACCTTGACTTTACACTCACCACTATGAGAGTTTGGGCAATTTAGAAGAGGGGAGGGTAAAACGAGTGCAGTGTCGTAATTTGTGTGTTATATTGATAACTTGATACAGATTTTTAAAATGGGAAAGGACGGCGAAAGAAAATGAAATATTGAATCAGAGAGATATAGAGAAAAAAAATATATATATATTTTTTTTTTATTTACACATTAACCCCTTCACTAGTAGCACATGGGAATCATATAACCTACTGCTGAAGACGGACCCATTCGTATTGTCTGCTGCAGAGCATTTCGTCCGCAGCTGTGAGATATTGTGAATTGTGACGGCGCTCTCTCTTGGCATCAAATGGAGATATACCACAGTCCATGATTCTGCGATGTCCTCATCACCAATGGTTCAAATAAAGAATCCAACAGCAACCCAAAACAGCCAGCGAAGAGTAGAAAAAATAAAACGAAAAGAAAGTATGGTAAGCAAATAAGTTTCTGAAAACTAACATCTTTACATATAGACAGCACGACATTTTGGGGAAAGTCTTTGAGCCTAAGCTTGAAGATCCATTCAAAGACGCAAGGGAGGGAGGTCAACAGATGTTCGTTCTTTCCGGTACTGAGTGCAGCATTGTAAATCTATTTCCAGAGCCCTAGAGATAATCAATTCACGGAACGCACTTACGAGATAAGACAAATCGGATCACTTGTCTTCATCAGCATATTTCATAGGATTTTTTTTTTTTTTGGCTTGCGAATGTAATGTTAATTGCGTCTATCTATCCAGACGTTATAGCTTGAATCACGTTAAGTTCAGTCCCCTGATTTGTCATGACTCTGTATTCAGCATCCATAATGGCGATTTTATGGCCTCATCATTTGTTTCTCATGGACTGACAGTCTTTATTCTTTTTTTTTTTATTCTGGCAGCACAAGACCCTTTATCGACAAAGTCCTTTTGTCAAATGAACATTGTCCAGGACGGGGGAAATCGTGATGGTATTGCTTAAGTGAGACTAACCTGATGTATTATTAGTCAGGCTTAACACGCCAAAGTTATCTGCACTCATACACGCATATGCGCACTCATGCACCCACCAAACAGTCACCTTTCTCTGAGAATGGGATGTCACGCATTCGTTTCTCTCCTAACACGACTGAGAACAAGAAATACAGTTTCTATGCTACTTATAATTACACATGGAAAATCCAATTACACAAAATGGAATGATCAAAATATAAAAGATCAGTACTTCCTAATCCCGGGTGTTATACTCAAAAAGTCTTCCTGACCAGTCCCCCCCCCCCCCCCCCCCCCCCCCACACACACACACACACACACTTGCACACTACATCACAATTCTCGAACAAGTCACTTCAAGTTTTCTTCAGCACTGGGTGACGCCCTTGGTTGACTGGACTGGGTCTCTCCGTGGTCGTCTCTGGGAACTCGATGTAGAAATCTTCTTCTTTTAGTTTCTTTCATCCACCTCTAGGTTTTGAACTCAGTCGTTCTTTCTCAGCTTGTCTTTTACACCAAGACCTTGCGTCACTTCTGTCACTTGCTGTCACTTCTGTCACTTGCTGTCACTGCTGTCACTTCTGTCACTTGCTGTCACTTCTGTCACTTGCTGTCACTTCTGTCACTTGCTGTCACTGTCACTTCTGTCACTTGCTGTCACTTCTGTCACTTCTGTCACTTCTGTCACTTGCTGTCACTTGCTGTCACTTCTGTCACTTGCTGTCACTTCTGTCACTTCTGTCACTTGCTTCTGTCACTTCTGTCACTTCTGTCACTTGCTGTCACTTCTGTCACTTCTGTCACTTGCTGTCACTTGTGTCACTTGTGTCACTTGCTGTCACTTCTGTCTGTCACTTCTGTCGCCCAGACCACGTTCCTTCCGACCCTACTCTGTCCTGCTCACTCTTCTCTCTCTCTCTCTCTCTCTCTCTCTCTCTCTCTCTCTCTCTCTCTCTCTCTGTCTCTCTCCCCGCTGTTCTTCTCTCTCACATGCTGTTCTTCTCCTCTCCCATGGTGTTGTTCTCCCCTCAGTTTATGTAGGGATGGTGGACACAAAGGTGTCTACATCGAGTTCCCAGAGACGACTACGGAGACGCAGTCCTGAAACCTGGTGCCAGTCAAACCAGGGGCGTCACCCAGTGCTGAAGAAAACTTGAAGTGACTTGTTCGATAACTGTGGTGTAGTGTGCATGTGTGTGTGTGTGTGTGTGTGTGTGTGTGTGTGTGTGTGTGTGTGTGTGTGGGAGAGGGGGAGGGAGACCTGGTCAGGTAAGAAGCCTTTTTGATTATAACACCCGGGATTAGGAAGTATTGATCTTTTATGTTTTGATCATTCCTTTGGGCATGCCTTTGTCCATGTTGCTTCTCTACCACCTTGTTCACAAGTACACTGAATTCCCCTCGTTACATTTTCCCACACACCCTAGCATTTACAAACATCCCGTGCTTAGCAAACAACCACGTCGCACCAAATGGAAATCGAAAATTCCCGCCGACTCCAGGAGTCACTTTCACACAGTAATTATCCTATAGAAGCTACGACAATGACGTCCACGCGCATTCAACAAAGCCAGACAAAGCATCAACACAGTGACCCACAACAATACTCTCTGAACAAGCCCAAGACTCCTGTTGTTCAAGGTCTGTCTACAAAGCAACTTCAGCTGACTGCATCTTTAGCACCCACTCGATTGCTCCGAGGTCCTAGTGGATAGATTTTTCCTTTCTTTCGCTGGGGAAGTTCGAACTCGGGAGGGACCCTAACTACCTTAGGTGCCATCTGTCACCTGACCACTTCAACCTTCTTGACACAGTTCGATCGTATGCGTTAGGTGAGGGCGTACTGGTAATCGGCCCATTACGTATTTCTGCACTCCGTGCGGAATTCTTTTCCACTACAGCGCTTAAGGCCCTTTGTGATAGGTTTCGCTCCCTTGACAAAAAAGAAATTAAAGATAATCAAAGTTGTGTGATTATTTTTTTTTGCTGAAAATGTGGATGGTTTTTCACCCACAATGGTCGACGAAGATAAAAAATAAAAGAAGATAGGTTTTTAGTGCCAGAACAGACTTCAAACTCTACAGATTTCCCCCCCCCCCCCCCCCCTCTTTTTTTGTGGCGAATTTTGTCCAAAAAAAAAAAATCGACGTGTTTGAACCTGAGAACGAATTGAATTACCGCACTGGATTGTTATACCATCATGATGGACACGGTTTCTAGTGTGTGTGTGTGTGTGTGTGTGTGTGTGTGTCCTTTTGTTTTTTTGAAGGAATTTAGCACAGACGCACAAAACCCCGCTACTCTGGGTAATTTACACTGGTGGAATCTTCTCTTTACTTACACACGGGTATTAGGGCCGAAGAGTTGCATGAGGACGGGGTCCAAGGTCTGGGGGTTCTGCTCCAGTAAGGGCACAGTGGGAGAGGGGGTGTGGGGATGGGAATGGAGGAGCATGTCCAAAATGTGAGGGTGGGGTGGGTGGGTGTGTGGGGACGAAACCCGGACCTCTCCCTCCATCTACCCCTCCCCCACCCCCACCCCAGCACACACACTTCGTCTGACCCCCTGCGCATACTGCCTATGTTCATGGCTCAGGTCTTATGACTGAGGTTTCACAATGTGCCTGCGTAAGCAGACGGCAGCGGGAGGCACGACTAGATTTAATATCCCCTCCACAGCCATCAAAAGAATCAACCGGTGTGTCCAAAAGTAATAGGATAAGCCATACAGATCAATTTTTGGTACTTAACCAGATGGTTTATGAATAGAGGCCATGGGAGAGGGTTTGATTTGAAAATCGAAGTCTTTTCTCTCATTTTTTTTTTTCCCTCAGAAGAAAAAGGGAAAATAAGAGAGAGAGAGAGGTTGGAGTTTGAAACAGATGAAAAGAGATGAGGGCTATACGCTTATTTCCGCTCAAGCGAGATGTGATTGGTTCGGGTGACATCTGGTTTAATGTTGCTGGGGGGTTTGCCGGATTATTATTACGTGGAAGATGAAACAACTTTGCCTGGAGCCACTAAGTGTCGAAGTCATATGACGGATGAACACCCTGCTTCTCCCCCTCCCCCCCTCCCTCCCTCCCTCCCTTCCACCCCCACCCCCCCTCCCCTTCTTCTTCGTGTCAATCTCTTCTTCACCCCCACCTCATCCTCCCCCCACCAACCCTCCCCCCCCCCCCCACACACACGAACCTTACCCACCCTCCCCCCACTCCTCCTACTCTCTTCGCCACACACACACACACATACACATATACACACACATATACACACACGCACGCACGCACGCACGCACGCACACACACACACGCATACACGCACGCACACACACACACACACACACACACACACACACACACACACACACACACACAAGCCTAGGTAATAGGTTTGGCCCGGGGGCATATTTGTGCAAGGCAGATCAGAACGGGACAGACACAAAAAGAAGGGAAGAGAAGGCGACAGGAGGAGGAAAGGAAGAGGGTAGAGTGAGGGAAAAGGGGGGGGGGGAGAGAGAGAGGGGGGCGCGCAGGGGGGCGAGGGTGAGCGGGAAGAAGTGCTGACGGGGGGAGGGGGGGGGAGGTTGAGGGGGGGGAAGGGGGTAAGAGATGGGCGACCCTGCGAGCTCCAGCGAGCAGAAATCAAACAGCAGGCTGACGGGTCAGATATTGAGTGGCCTTATCTTCGCCTGAGGAATGAACTTTTAACTGCCGACCTCGTCATTGATTCCTCGATTATATTTTCTTTATGGATCCAAAAGCGTAAAATAAACACAAATTAATGTGACTGTCTATTTATCAGAGGCCAGGCGCTGTGTTATTTAAAAGGGAGATGCGCCCAGGAGCCTTCAAGCCTTCAAGACCCCCTACCCCTCCTTTCCCATCCCTTCCCCCTTCCCCTTTCCTCTTTCTCACTCCCCCCCCCCCCCCACCCCCCATCGCTTCCCTTCCCCGCCAACGCCACCTTGTGGCCCATCCCTTCTCTCTTTCGTTCTCGGAAGGACGACCCGTAGTCTCTCCGCCCGTGCGGCAAGTGAAATTGACAATATTTTGATAACGTCACTTCCTCTTCCTGTCGGGTTAAGCGGTGCTTCGTCATGCGAACCAACTTGAGACGCCCCCTGGTTTCTCCTGTCCCTCCTGTCCCGCCTGTCCGCCCTGTCCCCCACTACTCCCCCCCCCCTCCCACTCCCCCTCCCCTCCCCTCCCCCTGTTCCCGGGAAGGCCGGCCAGACGTTGGTGACAAAGGTCTGGTGACTTGAAGAGGCGATGGAAAGGCTTTAAAGAAGATTGAAATGAAAAGACCTAGTCGTTTGAAAATGGTATTAAAGTTTCACTAGCAGAGGCGAGAGTGGCAGTCGGGTGTAGACAGAGACAGAGAGAGAGAGAGAGAGAGAGAGAGAGGGGGGGGGGGGGAGGAGGGATGGGTGGGTGGGAGGTGGAAGTTGGGCGATACAACGGGAATTAATCACGAAGAGGAAGGAATGGGAATGGGTAAGGTAGGTATGTGTGTGTGTGTGTGTGTGTGTGTGTGTGTGTGTGTGTGTGTGCGTGCGTGCGTGCGTGCGTGCGTGTGTGTGTGTGTGTGTGTGTGTGTGTGTGTGTGTGTGTGTGTGTGTGAGGGGGGGGAGGGAGGAACGACGAGGAGCGAAGAGAGAAGCGGGGGGCGGGGATGGAGGAGGGAGAGGGATAGGGGGGGGGGGGGGGGGGGGGGGGGGGGGGGGGGGGGGAGGAGGAGTGTAGGGGAGCGCAGACACAGCGTTCTTCACTGTTTGAAGAAGAAGACGGCCACGTCAACGTCGTAAGATAACGAAGGAAGAAGTGGAAGACTGCGAAAATCACCCCCCCACACCCCCACACACACACACACACACACACACACACACACACACACATACACACGCGCACACACACACACACACACACACACACACACACACACACACACACAGATCTAAACTGACAGAAAGGGGGGGGGGGGGGGGCGCGAAATGCTGATGATCGTTTTCAGATACTTCATGTATGACTGGGTAAATGTAAGAATGAAGACAGAGAAGTGTTAATGATGGAGCTGGGGAGTTGGACAAGACAAAAAAAAAAAAAAAAAAAAAAAAAACGTCAGAGAAAGAGGAGGAACAAGATTACAAAGAAAGGAGTGTGAGAAAATAAAAGTGGACGAGTAGGGAAAAAAAAAAAAAAAATCTTGAAAGAAGACGAAAGCGGGGCGGGAAAGACGAAAAGATTTACGTACTCAAATGTATAATTTTTGTTTGGTTGCATAGGGATGTGGGGAATGCATGTTACAAAGAACACATCTCATGAGTTATTCTCCGCAAGCATATCGATCTCACATTAGGTTAGATGTTAGTTAGAGCCTTCTCTTCGTTAGGCTCGCATTTCCGTTAAAAAAAAATCACTCTTTTTTATGAATATATGCCTACTCATCAAACGAAAATGTATTACATGGGCTGAACATTGACAAAAATGATACTCTCTTGCAATCAGCCTTCATTTTTTTTTTTAAAAAGAAAAAAGGTGACGAAAAAGATCGAAGAAGAAGATGGAAGAGGAGAAAGGAAGAAGGAGGAAGAAGAAAAAAGGAAGGAGGAGGAAAAGGACGAAGAGGGGGAGGAAAAAGAAAAGAAAGAAGAAGGACGACGAGGAGAGGAGGAGGAGGAGGAGGAGGGAGGAGGAGGAGATGCGGAGCAGAAGAGAAGAAGAAAGAAGAAGAAGAAGAAGAACGAACGAACAAAAGGATGGAGACACCAGCTCAAAATAAGACAAAAAAAAAATTCAGTTGAAAATACCTTTAGTATGCAAGGGGGAGGGAGAAGGGGACAGAAAGAAGCGGATCACCGATCATGAAATCGTGCTTTGCTAAAGTATTAGCAAATGCGATCAGAGAAAGATTTTCATGAAGTACTCAAATCAATGTAATAGAACATTCAATTTGAGAGAGAGAGAGAGAGGAGAGAGAGAGAGAGAGAGAGAGAGAGAGAGATGCAATTTGTAAAAGTCATAGCTCCGAAGAGAGAGAGAGAGAGAGATAGAGAGAGAGAGAGAGACTGATATGTATGAGAAAATAGTCCCGCGTGTTTGCCTTAGTTCATCCGATGAAGCATAAGCAACGACGCGGACAGTCGAAAAAAAAAAAGGATGCTTTCTGAGGAAAGAGATCTGGTGGGGAAGGGTTAAAAAGGAAGCAAAAAAAAGGGTGGTGTCGGAGGAGAAAAGGGATCCAAAGAGGAAAAAGAGGGGAAAAAGGGGGCAAGAGAAAAGTTGAGGGGAAGAGGAAACAAATGGAAAAGAGAAAAAACAGAATATAAAACAAGAAAACAGAGAGAGAGAGAGAGAGAGAGGGGGAGAGAGAGTAGAAAAAGGGGGAAAGGGGCGGTGGAACAAAGTTGGAAAGAAGGGAAAACGGGGAAACGAGTAGAAGACCAGGCAGGTGGGGACTGGGGGGAGGGGGGGGCGGAACGGGGGTGGGGGTGGGGGGGTGGGGGGGGGGATAAATGAAAGGCGGAAAGGGAAAGAGGAAAATGAAAAAGTGGGCAAACTAGAGAGGAGGGAATGAAGAGCTAGGACGTGGGAGGGGGACGTAGAAAAAGGTTTAAAAGGGATAAAGGGGGAAAAGGGTGGGGGGGGGGGGGGGGAGTGGAGTGGGGGGAGTGAGGAGAGAGAGAAAAGAAAAAGGGTAAAAAGAGTGAAGGGGGGGGGGAAAGGTGGGAAAGGGAAAAAACAGGGAAAATGAAAAAGAAACACACACACACACACACACACACACACACACACACACACACACACACACACACACACATGTGGGGGGCAGGGGAAATAAATCACTAGAGGCGCATCCCCGGCAATGTCGATCTGACAGGGTCGCTTCGTCTGATCCCATGAACCCTTTTGCCCCTGATTGTACTAAGATTCGGCCATTCCCAAGCCAAGCGCTTTAACAGTAATCTCTTTTAAAGATCTGAAACTCTGTCTGTTTTGAAGCCAGTTTCATGCTACTAGGATCAAAATGAAAAAAAAAAAAATGATTGTGGTGTAAACACTGAAAACGTGTTTTTTTTCTTTCTTTCCTTTTTCTGTCTGTTTCTAATATATTTCCAAGACCTTTCCGTATTAATAGTTTTTTAATTGATGCAGAAATCAAAAGATAGAGAGAAGATATGGTCATAGAGTTCTGTTTGGCATTCACTGCTTCCTGTAGCTCTGATTAAGCTCTGAGTCTGCCTCCCGTTCACGGAGAGAGTGTCTGTCCACCACCCCCACTTCGCCATAGAGAGTTGAATTATCACGTTGGAAGCGCACACACGGTGCTGGACTTGCGGGCATAGCCAGTGTGCCTGCAGAAGGTCAGCAGAGAACAAGAAGCTGGCAGGCATGTTCACCCGAGAGGGCAGACCAGCGAACCGGACTATACTCTCGCTCGGACATGGTCAATTACTTGCGCGAGCAAACAAGACTCTGAGGAAGGATAATAGCTGGAAAACGAAGGCGAGTTATGGTCCTTTTGTCCTCTACATCCTTGCGAAATCTTGTATGGAAGTTGGGCACTGGTGTGACATTTTTTTTTTCTCTTCACTGACTTTAAAAGGGTTAAAGAGAACAAGACCTTTAAGCGTCATCTCCAGTTTATTTGCTGGAAAGATGGGAAAGAGAATTCAGTATTGTTGAAAAACGTCGTTTTTTTTTTCTTTCTTTCTTTCTGTCTTTCACCATGGTCTGAGTTGGTTTACTTCTGCACGAGGAGCTGACGGTGTTGAAGATGCTATGGAGTAACTGAGAGTGGAAAGAAGAGGGTAGGGGTGGTGTCAAGGGAATGGGTGGGTGGGGTAGGCATAACAGTGGAGTGGGTAGGTGGTGGATGCATAACTCCTTAATCGATGGCGGCAGATGTGTTGTCAATGCTCACGTATTCAAGAAGATGAACCTCTAATAGAAAGAAAGAGGCAGTCAATACCTCCGGGTGGAATTATGACTTCACATGAACTTATGAAAAAATTGACGAAAATAGTTTGAAAATCCGGTGAATATACTGTGAAAGACTGTTCCTTTAATACGAATATTGCGTTATTTAGCACTGGCAGTTTAAAAAAAAAAGTGTCTTAGATTTCCTAATTTTGATGGTTAAAAATTCTATCTATAAATGCAGGACTGGTCAAAGAAAATTTTTCGTGAACGTGTTTCGGTGGGAGCTATCCTTAGGATGAAATGAAATGTAATTGTATATGGACAGTAGAAATGATTTGCACAAATACATCATTCCTCGAGTGTATCAATTATGCAAACGTTCCAGTACTGTAAAAAGGTGATGATAACAGTCCCGATAACTATTGTGATATAGCACTTAAAAGAAACGTATATTCATATTCTAAATCTTTAAATAACCAACGGTCAGTGACACAAAGCAAAACATAGAAAAGGGGGGAAAAAAACGAAGAAAAAAAAAAAAAAAAAAAAAAAAAAAAAAAAAAAAAAAAACAGAAAATCGAAAAAATCGCTTTCGGTGCTAATCGTAGTACCACGGATCATCATTATTTCAATATTGATTACACTGGTAGCAAAATGTTTATTGCGTAACAAAATTAAACGTTATGTAGTCTTTGTAGACTTTTGAAAGGCTAAAATCTGTTGTGTAAAATTGAATATTTTGTGCCATGTTTTACAGAGAAACGGTGAAGTGTGGAGACTTGCTCATGCGTTCAGAATGAGTACACCGACAGTTTGTTGTTCATGCGGCATAAAACAGGATTACTTCTGAGCACATAGTGCACAGTATGCACTAAGAGCCCACTGAAGTGGGTTTAATTGCTCTTTGCTGATGATTTTTTTTTTCGTCCAGCACAATTTTAGTCAACCAAATTAGTCAAAGCATTGAAGAAGACGTTGACCAATTATGCCTGTCAACACACTTGAATATAAGGAATTCTGTATATTGAAGGTAGGTATCAAGGCATGAAAATGGACGTACGGTAATGTAAAAGTGTCTTAAGTTCTTCAATGTTTTAGCATTCCATTTACAACTCGATCAACTTTGATAAATAATGGAAATGAATCCTGTCGAATAGAGAAAAACAGGTGTCTTTTTTCAATTCTAAGATTGTAGCTTAAATCCAACTCAAATAGTGGACAACTGCTTTGGAGAAAAAAAAAAAAAAAAAAAAAAAAAAAAACCACTCAAAGGTAGAGAATACCCAGACGCTGAGACATGGGGTCTAATGCAGATTAAACAAAAAATCGCCACATGTTTCCAGAGTGTTTCAATTCACGCATCCAACAAAATGTTATACGGTGACACTGGTAGATGTATCTTTTGTTCATAGGAACTGGTCGTCGTGTACGTTAGGAACTGGCTGAAACATTTGAGCATCCCTGAATGCGCACTTTGTAGACAGTTACACGATGTCAGGTTGTGGAAGCTGGACTCTGTCAGAGAAAACTGGGCTCATCGTTTCAGAATGGCTTTCATAGAAAACGGGTTTAGAACTGTATGGTTGTCCCTAGAGATATGGCACTCACAGAGTTTCATTTAACAATTTGCAGATCGGTAGGTGTCATGTTGCAAACGAAATTGGCACTCTGGCGGTGGAATGTAAGGATAAGTACAACTGGTGTTGTTCATTCAAACATGTTTTTCAAGCATTTCAATGATCAGAGATGAATTGCGTAGTATTTTTTTTTTTAATTTTTTTTTTACAGAATTACATGGGAGATGTTTGGCTTTTATCCAAAGACACAATGTATTCTATGAATTTATTGTTGCAGATTAAGACGGAAGATTCTGGTTTTTAATGCAAACAGGAAATGGCTTTGTTTTGAAACATTCGGATATCAATCGCCT
This sequence comes from Conus betulinus, assembly GCA_016801955.1. Taxonomy (NCBI): domain Eukaryota; kingdom Metazoa; phylum Mollusca; class Gastropoda; order Neogastropoda; family Conidae; genus Conus; species Conus betulinus. Next base: position 317,257 of record JADBJO010000769.1, on the reverse strand, counting down.
TGCCTAATGTTTGGGTGTGTTATTTTCTGATTTCAGTTTAAAATCTTTGAAACTCTTCCAGTAAACTCTTCCAGTAAAACATAACTGAAAGACAGTCTAACTTGCGCACCATTGTCAAACGATGAAGTAATTATACAATCTACTTTTTTTAAAAAATCACAGATGCGTGGAACGTTAGATCTTAAAAGGATTTTTTTTTTAATTAAAGGTTCGACCATGTGTGTTCCTATAGAAGAGAAAATAACGTCCATTTTGCATGTTTTCGGAGGGTTGAATTGCTCCATTCCTGGTTTCCTAGATATACATGTGGTTGACAGAGAATGTAATTTAGCTTCGAGATATCCAATTATGATCAAGTTTTCAAGGCCAAACGCAGCTTTTCTTTAAAACGACATTTGTGCATGACACTTGATTTACCATATAGGAAATGTATTAAAGATGTTTCTGTTGTCATCCCTCCCTCTACCCCCCATCCACCCCCCACCCCCCACCCACCCCCCCCCCTTTCCTACGCCCCTTCCGTCCTACATCCCCGCCTTGTCACACGAACAGTTTAGCACTGACAATATATTTCCAAGTGTCAAAGTGTCAAGTGTCGTTTCTTCTCCCTCTCTCGCTCTTGAAGACTGATCTCTCCTCTCTTTGCTCCTACCCCCGGAGCCTACCCCCCCCCCCCCCCCCTCCCCCAACCCCCTCCCCACCCATCCTCCCCTTCCCCACACACCCTTTTCTCGACATCTTCTCTGTCCATTTTCTTCTCTATCCCCACTCCAACCCCCCCCCCCCCCCCCCCCCCCCCCCCCTTCTTTATTTCTGTTTTCTGTTCCCTCACCCTTCTCCACTGCTGTCAATGCAACAGACGACAGTTGTAAATTATCTCTTTCATTTCGAAAGCAAGTGTCTCCTCTGAGGCGAGCGAAGAGGCAATAACACGACCCGCCGAGCGTCCAACACCCTAGACCTATTACTTCCCCTGGGAGGGCGTGACGCATGAAGTGGTGGGGTTGGCTTTGGGAGGGGGAGGAGGGAGAACGGGAGGGAGGGGGGGGGGGGGGGGGTCTGGAAGGAGGCATAGGATCGAAGGGCGTGAGGGATAGGAAAAACGGGTAGGGGATGAAGTGAGAGAAAAGCAGAAGGTGTGGGGATAGGAGGGGGGAGGGGGGATGAAGGAGGGTATACGTTGTGGCTGAGTAGGAGTCTGTTAGCTTTTGAAGTTCGAAGAAGAGAGACGAGAGGTGATGTTGAGAGAGAGAGAGAGAGAGAGAGAGAGAGAGAGAGAGAGAGAGAGAGAGAGAGAGAGAGAGAGAGAGAGGTGATAATTATGTTGATAAATGTAATGATAATGATTACCAAACGGACAATACATAAGCAAGCATGTGACTTTTTTTTTTTTTTTTTACCAACTGCTGCTTTGACAGGAACGATGAGGTCCGACCATGCTAAAGTTATATATCTTCTATCATCGTCTAATGACGCCAGAAAAACGGACCTCAGCAGTGAGAGAGTGGTGTTTCTGGATTTTTAACCTTTTATGTATATATATGCTGAAGGCTCATTTTGAGAAGTATTTATTACTCCCTTTCACCCACTCAAGCACATACTGTTAGTTAGGCAGAATTATCTACCACTGCAGATATGAATGCTTATCTCCCCCTATATCTTCAATCTAAGATATAAGAGCAAGCTTTGTTTATAATTGAATATTTCTTGCAGTCATTGCAACACCAAGCTGCTCTGTAAGTTGCTGGAATGGTGCTCAGTTACTTATCCTTGGAATTTATCAATTTATTGTAATTCAGTCCCTTGTGGATTCATTCCAAGAACTGGCCCTCAGCACTTCTGTGTTAAGAGGTTATCTTTTTATATTTTCTTCTTTTCATAAGAAAATGTAGCTTGTTTCGTGATTTTCTTTTGCTTCTTAGGTGGCACCTTTGGTTGGTCCTTTGAAAACTCAACAAACATACCATGGTATTGCACACCAGCCTTTTTCTGGGATAGCATTCTGCTTAAAACCGAAAAGGCAGAAAAAAAAAAGTTAGCACTTCCGAGATCACCCCCAAAAACAATCAGATTTCGAAATATCGGTATCTGACCAGGAGTTCTATGTTGCTGGGTTTCCTTCCCGTTCGAAATACCGGTATCTGACCAGATGTTATATGTTGCTGGGTTTCCTTCCCGTTTGGAAATTATTTGTCTCTTGGAGACTATAAGATTGCTGAAAGCTCATTTTGGTAACTGACGAGGAGTTATAATATGTTGCTGGGTTTCTTCCCGTTTGGAAATTGTTTCTCTCATGGAGACTATAAGATTGCTGAAAGCTCATTTTGAAAGCAATTGTCATTGTTCTCCGTTCACCCACTCAAGCACATACTATTGGTTAGGCAGAATTGTCTACCACGGCAGATATGAACGCTTAACTCCCCTTGTTCGCTTAAAGCTCCCCTGAGACATAAGAGGAAGACTTGTTTATAGTCTCACCCCCCCCCCCCCCCCCCCCCCACACATATATGTATATATATATATCTAAACAAAATAACGAGCTTGTAGTTTTAAGTATATCTCAATTAAAAAAGAATACCGACAGCATACCACGGCCCCCCCCCCCCCCCCCCCCAAAAAAAAAAAAAAAAAAAAAACAAACAAAAAAAAAGAAATAATATACTGACAAGAAAATAAATAAATGACAAGAAAATAAATAAATCAGTAAAAAGATAAACAGCTTTATGAAAAGAACATATGAAGATTTTTTTTTTTAATCATTTGTACCAGAACATACTGTGCATAAAGTAATAAAAGTAATAAAGAAAGCAAAACAAAAAAAGTGCAGATTCACAAGTAACACTATCCAATTCATTACTTTATTACAGGGTAGAAACAATGTTTTGTTCTCTCTCTCAGAGAAAGAGAGAGTAAAACTAGCTCTATAGCCCATGATATATGTGTACAAAAGGATTTTTTTTAACAGCACGTTTATGTGTATTGATAAAGTAAAAGAAACGAAAAAGAGAACGGTGGAGATTTGTAAGTGAGAGTTTGTGTGTGCGTATGCCCGTGGGTGGGGGAAAAAATGTGTGTGTGGGTGAGAGGATAGGGAGAGATGCGCCGAACTTTGTGTGTGTGTCAATGGTAGGGATACAAGGAAATCAATGATGAAGCAAACAGTATCTGCCGAGGAGAGTGATCTGTTGTGTCGCACATTCCCGCCCGTCAAACTTATTTTTGTTTCTTTTGATTTATTTAAGTTTTATGACCGTTTCACATTGAGAGTCAAATGCAGTGTGCACATAAGTTCCCGCCCTTTCTTACACACACACACACACACACACACACACAGAGAGAGAGAGAGAGAGAGAGAGAGAGAGTCAGTTCTACAATGCACAGCCTGGGAAAGACGATGGGCACCGCTAAACTTTCGCTATTACCCTCTGAAATGCTAGGATAAACGCAGTCCAAGTGGCAAACAACTCCGTGGCTTCTCATGTCTCTGGTGTAATACCTTTAATCCCTAACGCGGAACAGACGATTTGATGTAAACGCATACTTCAATAAAAGGATTGCATAATTCACGGTCAAGAAATAGGTTTATGCTGAAAAAAAAAAACCAGTTATGTGAGAAGAAAACAAAAGCAGGCTACAGATCCTCTGTCATTAAAACAACGACTTGACAGAGTCATAGAAAAATAGGTTTTTAGTTATAAAGATTTTTCGCCCACATTACGTAGTCATGAATTGATCAACGAAGGCAGCTTTAAAAACACAACAACAACAACAAAAACCCAGAAAGTAAGTGCATTATTTAGCACTTATCTCTGATATATCGACGTGTTGAGTCAGAGTGGGGTTTTCAGAGAAGAATTAACGCAAACAAATTAACATGAAATTACAATTACTTTTCCCAGACTTCCCAGACTCTTTCATGCCGGCCAAGAATTCGTTAATTTCCCCATTGGGCCTGTGTATATGGTGTGTGCGCGCGCACATGCGTGGGGTGCGCGCGCACATGCGTGGGGCGAGTGCGTGCGTGCGCGCGCGCGCGCGGCGCGCGTGTGTGTGTGTGACTCATTTTCGAAGGCAATGGGGGTGGGATGGGTTTTAACGTTTATGCAAAGCTATGTTATCATAATCATCATCATCATCATCATAATCATCATCATCAACATCATTATTATATTTTTACCAATATGATTATAAATTACTATAATTATTTTTTTTACTATTTATTAGTATTGTTCTTCTTGTTAATTATTATTATTATTTTTTTTATATTATTATTATATTACTATTACTATCATTATTATTATTATTATTTTTATTTATTTAAACACGCATTCACACACAGAAATATCGGCCTAAAAGTCTCAACCGAAGGACTCGGAGGGATTCTGGGAGTCTGCACATATGTGGACATAAAAGGGAAAATAATCCTCTCTAAACGTGCTCTCTCGAGCCGGGAATTGATCCAAGAAAACTGGGATGAAGAGTTCAATGCTTTACTCACTAGACCAAGATACCCACACCCCACACCCCACCCCATCAACCCTGCCCTTTCCCACCGCTCCTCACACAGCAAGTCAGCTACAATACCAGTAGTCAGCAAACTCCCCAGGCCAGTTATCGAACACCGGAAGTGCTCTGGAAACGGCCGGAAATGCGCAAAATAGACCGGCGCAGAGACCTAGCAAGAATAGGAGGCGATACTTCTGAGGTGGTCACCAAATATAAGTGAAGATAAGTTTTTAAAAAAAAATGAGAGCAAGTAGCATAAAAGAACATTTTAGACCTGCGTGAAGGACAGGATCCGTGGAGGATGGGGAAAAAAAAATTCCAAGAATGTATCCGTCACACAAGAAGACACCCAAGTGATCCCCACCCTTTCCCTTCCGTCAACCCTCCCCGTCGTCGTAGAATGAGCTTCG
>JADBJO010000769.1:297341-302341 GCA_016801955.1 Conus betulinus | reverse complement strand
TGTAGTCTGATTTACCTCTGTTCTGGAGCAGTTATGTCCCTTGATATCTTAATGGAGCGTCCTGCGCGTGCCTGTACCCATCGTCAACACAGCGCAGGCCTCCAAGGGTGGTACAGGACTGCTCTAAAGGCAGGTGAAGACAGTGCTTCTCTGGGTCCTCCCCAGCACCCTCGGGTGTTTTCTTTTTCTTCTTTGCCTTAACTAGGCTGACCCTGGAGAAAGGTCCAGTGACGGTGAGGAAAGACCCACTGACCACAGGGAAAGTCCTGTTGACAGTGGGAAAGACTACAACTTTGGATTCTCTCTTGAGGGCACATAAGACCGTATGGCGAAAGCTTGGCTGTGTCTGGAGTGGCACTGTCTTCATCTGTCCGGGGCAGGGGTGGTTGGGTCTGTGGGGTGTGCTCGACAGCTGGAGGGTGGTGTTTTTTTTTTCGCCGGTGGGCTCTGCAGTCATGAAATACGGGCTGGTACACCCCATGGGGACGCTACTTTAAGGCTGTTATGAGTTGCATCCTGTAGTCTGATTTACCTCTGTTCTGGAGCAGTTATGTCCCTTGATATCTTAATGGAGCGTCCTGCGCGTGCCTGTACCCATCGTCAACACAGCGCAGGCCTCCAAGGGTGGTACAGGACTGCTCTAAAGGCAGGTGAAGACAGTGCTTCTCTGGGTCCTCCCCAGCACCCTCGGACAGAACGCCACACAAAATGAAATGTACTCTAGTGAATGAAACTAAACAGACGATGAATTTTCAACGGACATACCTTCTTCTGACGTCATAACTAATAGGGAAAAAAAAATCAAAATCTTTTCTCCCAGACGAAAGTCGATAGGAGAAAATGAAATGATGACGCCAGCAAACTCACCGGTGTAACATTCTGAAATCACCCCCCATGCCAAAATCATTCCCCAGCTGATGAGAAATGGTCTTGTCCAGACACCGCCCCTCTCCTACCCCCACTCTCTCCCGGGGAATTACCTCGCTCAACTCTATCCCACCCCCCACCCCCCACTCCCCCACTTTTGCTCCAAAAGTCGCTCCCTTCCTTCAAAATTCTCAGAATCCTAAACGACAAAACAACATTTAAAAAAAGAAAAAAAAAAAAAAAAAAAAAAAAAGAAGATACACCCTAAGGTGCGGGTGGGACCCAGAGATGTACTGTCCTCAACTGCCGAACAAACCAGCTGGGAGCAATCCTGCACCCCCACACATAAGCTCAAGACCACGCACAGGACATTCCATTAAGACGTCGAGGGACGCAATTTGCTCCTTGACAGACCCCATTGTGTAATGGCCACTGGATGTGATATGACAGAACCTCCACGGGACCGAGCGTTCCCGTGGATGTGCCAGCCCATATTCATGTCTGCAGAGCCCACCGACAAAAGAAAAAAAAAAAGAAAAAGAAAAAGAAAACAAAAGAAAAGAAAAGAAAACACAACAAAACAAAGAAAAAAAAAACGTCACCGTCAAGCAACTGCCTTATGTGTATGGATTCCGCAGCCTCACTCGTTGCTGATTCGCTGACAGGTGAAGGCATTGCGCCAGAATGTGAGCTGGGAATGGGAATGAGATTCCGGACTCCGACTCAGAACTATCGGGCACCGTGTTCCGGAACCACTCCATGGTGAAGGAGTGGGGGCCATGGTCCCCAGATCCCCTCATGCAATGAGTGTAGGCACGTGCCCCTGTCCAACACCCCTGTCAGTTAGGCGAGTAGTTTTGGTCACGGTGCCTATGTCCACGTGCATGGGGTGTTTCTGGGGCTACAACACACGCACGCACGCACGCATGCACACACACAGGCAAGCGCGCAAACACACACACACACACACCACACACCACACACACACACACACACACACACACCACACACACACACACATACACACACACTTTCTTTTGGTCCTCTTCGTTTGACATCAATTTCAGACAAAAGACATTAAACTAAAGGATGAACATTTCCGGATACAGCTCCATTTCCATGTACAGCCCTTATCTCGGTGAACTAAAAAAGATAGTGAAGGGTGTGCACGACGTGGGAATGTGGGAGAGAGGAAGAGAGAGAGAAACGAGATGAGAGATAGAGAGACCGAGACAACCACGACGACAGACAGACAGACAGACAACAGGAAGGGGACACATATGAGGTATGGAGCAGACGGTGAGGGGATCGGTAATCTTGTAGATGTTGGGTGTGTTAGTGAGTAGAGACTAGTGGGTATTGGGGTAGGATGGAGTGAGTTATGATCAGACGAGCTGAGAGAGAGAAGAGTGAGATATCGGAGATAGGACTGGATTACGTAGTGTGCCTGTGTGTATGTGATTGGTGTTTTTGTATATAATTTGGTTTTGGTTGGAAAAAGAGGATGGGAGCGGGCTGGGTGGGTGGAGATTGGGCATATAGAAGGGGTAAGCATAGTGGAAGAATGGTGGATAGGATAGATTAGGAAACAGATCGGATATAAAGGAGAGAGGGTGGTAGTAACGTAGGAAATGTAAGAGAGGAGATTAGTAGAAATCTAGAATCGTATGTATAAAATGATAGATCAGAAGAATAGCGGAGAGAGAGACTACGAGAATCGGCCTTTCTCATGACTGTTATTTGTAAGATCATAAGAGATAGAGGAGAAATAGCGTTCGAGAAATGTGTGTGTTTGTTGTGTGTGTGTTAGAGAGAGAAGGAGCGAGAGAGATAGTAGTAGATAGTAGATAAGGGAAGCTTTTGGGTGGGGCCAAGACCATTTGTTGACAGCAGTATTCGCACACGGGAGGGTGGTGCCCGACTCACCACTGTGCCAGCCAGTTATGTCTTGGGTAGTAGTTCTGCTGGCACCAGCAAGCCCGGAGGAAAGATCTCTTGGAGGCGGGGGGGGTGGGAGAGACAGAGGTGGAGGGTTGGATGGTGGGGGAGGGTAACGGTGAGGTGACGGTGTTAGGGTGATGCGTGAGATGGGTGAGCGGGGGGTGTGGGGGGGTAGAAGAGAGAGATGTCTGAGGGATACCCACTTGGACACATGGAGCTAAATTTGCACGCTCCTCGAGAATGGTGCTGGCTTTTTTACTCACACGAGGAGAACAGAGTTGAAAAGGACGGGGGTGAGGAGTCTATATGGGTTTTATTTAATGAGATCAGTCGAATGGAGTGTCTGATCAGTCCGGACAAAGAGCTCAGCCAGCCAGGAAGGGAGAAAGAAGACGACACCCATCCTCACCAGAAACCACTCAGGTGAATCCGGGGAGACAAAACAAATCCCCACGCCCCGACAAGCCCCACCTTGTAGTCTACCGAAAAGCCAGCACCTGGTGAGGAAGGGGGGGACTCCCCTTGGCCCCCTTGGCTCCCGGGATAGGTCTGTTACAAAGAACAGCGCATCGCAAGTTTTGTCACACCCCCCCAGGGGAGAAAAAGCGGCGCGGGGCTCCCCCTCACAAAAAACAGCAACAACACCACTGAACAATGCGTTATCCAAACTCAGAAAAAGAAGAAGAATAGATAATGAAAAGAATAAGACGGGAGGGGCTGGTTTTTGTGTTTTGTCGAGTGTTCACGTGGGGGGCATGCTCTTCCTTGTTGACAGAAGTGAGGGCGGGCATCCGCGACTGTCCGTGTGTCGCTTGTGGCGGGGGGTCGTCGAATTCGGCGGTCGGCTCAGTCGGTGATGGGGTGGGTGTGGGGCTGAGGTGGGACGAGGAGGCACGGAGCAGCAGGTGAATGTGGCCGACGACTGATCAAGCGGACACAAACGTGCCAGAACCCTTATTAGTTGAGAGTGCTTGGACTAAATTCCTGAAAGTGTGTTTGTTGTGGGGAGGGGGTTTGGGAAGCGTGAACGGGGTATAAAAGAAGAGAAAAAGGGTCGGTGTGTCAAAAAAAAATAGTCTCATTCTCTTTTCATCTTATTGTCGAGTTCTAACAACCCACCACAATACCCCCCCCACTCTCTAACCCAAAACAAATCAAAACTACTGTATCATATAAGCATATTCTCATAACACACACACACACCCAGGGCGGGCCGGGTGGGGGCCGCGGGGGACCACACAAAAAAACACACATACACCCACACAAACACGCGCTCGCGCACACACAACACACACACACGGCACACACACAGAGCACAACACAAACACCACACCCACGACTCACCCCAAGCGCGTGTACTCGCACGTCTTGTGTGTGTGTGGTGTGGTGTGTGTGTGTGTGGTGTGTTTTTTTGAAAGGGTGTGTGTGTGTCTGTGTCTGTGTGCGTTCTTGTGTGTGTCTGTGTGTCCCTGGGGTGTGATGCGAAGAATTGTGTGTGGATGAAGTTAATTAAGAAAAGTGGGGTTAAAAAACATATTGTAAGTGAATTACAAAATAAGAAACAAAAAAATCATCCCACCATCTTAATTAGTCATGGTGGATGATTTTGAAAGATGAGCCCATGGGGGTTGGGCAAATGTAAAAGGACCCCGGGGGGGGGGGCTGGGGACAGTCCTGAAGGGGAGGGGCGCAAGTCAGAGTGACGAACAATGAATTTCATAATCATGGGCGGATATAATATTAATTGTTACACACGTGAACGTGGTTTTCCAACTCGGTGTATGGTGACATCTAGGAAATGTTATAGGCGCGGGTGTGCACAGTTTCAATAGAACACATCCGTCCGAAAGTTATTTCTTACGTAGTTTGTCGGGGGGTCCCGCTGACCCTGCAGTACCCCCACACAGCTGTCCTCAAATGATTAAAAACACCAAATTCGGTATTCTAAACGCAAAAGTTCAAACGCTTGGAACAGTGTCTTTGACCCGAATCAATTACAGAGAAACAGAAATAGCGATTTTATTTTATTAATGTTGTAAACATTAGTCAGTTTCCATGACCTTCATGTACGTTTCTGATTGATATTTGATTGTGCTTTTTTTTTTTTTTCAAAAACAGTGTTGATTGAAAAAATGGGAGTGTGGTCTGTCTAACTAAGTTAAGTAACACATATATAAGTATCAATGAGACAG
>JADBJO010000769.1:272500-280217 GCA_016801955.1 Conus betulinus | reverse complement strand
CTCTGTCTCTTCTCTCTCTCTCTTCACAACCCTAAACACCACACACATCGACCACACACGCGGCGCAACGCGACATGACTTTGATTCCATAAATTCGGTAGGCTAACTACTGCGGCATAGAAATTCTTCTCTCTAATAAATGCCTAAGGAAGGGTTTAAAAGAGTTAATAGTCTTTGGGGAAAAGAGCAAGCCAACACTATGAAAAAGAGGAATACCTATAAGCAAGAAAACAGAACGAAGATCGGTTGATTTGAGAATGAATGAATGTGGACCCGAACAAATTTTTCTGTCTGCCCAATTTAGTGAAGGTTAAGGGTGGAGGGAAAACACGGAAGAAAGACAGTGACAAGTATAGTAGCTCTGTGTAGCAAGATTGTGACTATTAAAACACTTTAGATGGGGGGAAATGTGGATGTGAACGTTTACTCCACCACCTCAAAAAAACTCTCCTCCCTACTGATTGTCACAGCAGGACCTCTGAAAGTTGTACACAAACACTACAAGCTGGCTAGAAAAAGAATCTTCAGCTTGAACATGAAATTTGTCGTCGACGAGTGGTTTCAAACATATTCAAGAGCCATACCAAGAGAAGGCTGATAAAGTTAGAATGCATATGTAGAGAAAGGATGCCGATGATGATGATGGGTGCCATGAAGATGATGATAATAATGGAGGGATAATATTTTTCGATAGACCAGTATGAAAAGGTTTTGGCGGAGAACGCGATGAGAAAGACTTAAGATGGCAATAATATGTGTTTCAGAATGTTCTCGAAGTAGAGTTTTTTAAAAAAAAAAAAAAAAAAAAAAAAAAAAAAAAAACACTTGGGAAGTATATGTTAACATTTTTCCAAGTAACTTGCAATATTATTTTTCACTCCAGATTTATTCAGAAAACTGGAATCCATATATTTTCCGTTATTCAAACAGGAGAAATAAAACAAGGCCCATAGACTATATGTCTTTTGTTGTTTGTGTTTTTTTTTAGAGGAATAAAAGATTACAAAAATGGTTTATACTGTGCACAAAAAGAAACGCATATTTTTATTTTTTTTTCGCTGAAAATATTAAGGAAAATTTTGACAGAAACATGCCCCGTATAGCAGGGAACTCTGTCCAGTGTGAATAGTCAGACATAATGAATAGACATACAGTAGACTGATGTCTTATTTCTTCTGTGGTTGTAATATTTTGAATGCTAAATGACGCATGAAATGACTGAAATAAAAATATGCGTTTCTTTTTGTGCATAGTGCAGCGCCATTGTGGCTAAAAGAGGCCCGACCCTCGAGCGGCAGACTCTGTTATGTTGCTGCAGGTTGAAGTCTCGGTCATGAGTGTCTGCGGGTGCCGACGCAGTTCTTTGCCGTCTTCCTGCGGCGCCCTCTCCGTTTCTTCCCGCTGGCGCTCTCTCCTCTCCTCTGTTTGCTTGATGCCGGCACCTGATGGTGGGCCACCAGTTGACCAGGCCTGGAAACTGCTGTCTCCAGGTCTGCGGGTCGAGGCTGCTTGTCCTCAGGTTGTAATTGCAATACATCCTTGAAGCGTAGGGGCGGGCTGTCCTCTGGTCTGAAGCCTGTGGCCGGCTCGCCGGTACAGCATGTCTATTGGGATGCAAAACCGTCGTCCAGGCGGCTGACGTGGCCAAGCCAGTGCAGGCGTCTCTGCGTCAGCATGGCGAACATGCCAGGCATCCCTGCTGTTGGTGAGGCGGGTCCTGCCAAGTGATGCCCAGGAGTCTTCTTCTGAGGCAGCGCAGGATGAAGGCATTCAGTCTGCGTTCTTGAGTACAGAGTTCATCCTTCGCTTCCGTAGAGAAGAGTGCTCACCACGCGGGCTTGGTACATTTTCATCTCGGTGTTTGACGTCAGCATGGGCGTTGTCCCAGACTCTCTCCGCTAGACGGGCCATCGCGGTTGCTGCTTTGCCGATCCGCACGTTCAACTCGGCGTACAGAGAGAGGTTGCTGGAGATGGTGGACCCCACGTAAGTGGAGTCGTCGACCACTTCGAGTGTGTGATCGCCGATGGAAATGTGAGGAGTTCTGCTGACGTCTTGGCCCCACGATGTTTGTTTTCTCCAAGCTGATAGTGAGGCCGAACTCAGTGCAGGCATCAGCGAAGGAGGGTGATGAGCCGTTGTGCAGCTTCGTCAGAAAAAAAAAAAAAAAAACCCGAACCAGTGTGGGGCAGTGAGGGCGGCGTCGTCTGCGAAAAGTATCTTCCTGAAACTGTTACAGAAAAAAATAATTTGAAAATAAAAATTTAAAAAATGACAAAACTCGTGGTCTTTTTTCTGTCAGGACAAATATCATTCAAAACGGCGAAAACAAAGGACGAACAAAACAAGTAAATTATCTCACGATCTCTGTCGCAAAACATTCATTCAATCGACCGCCTTTGGATGACCAAGCAGGCGTATCCCCCCTGATAGTCACATGCTGTGTCTAAATTCTCGCGGTTTTCTTTCTTTCTTTTCTTTCCTTTTTTTTTTGTCTCATTTTTCCTGTTTTCTCTCAATGGCATACCCCACACAACGCTCATTTTTCAGCCACTTATTGTATAAACCCACAAACACCCATACCCTATTTGTCCTGTCGCGGCCCCCCAGAGGACAAACGTATTCACGCGGGCCGTAAACCCATTGGAATGGGCGACAGCGTTTACACAGAAGTTCAAAGATACGATTGTTCGACGTTCAATGTTTTCGTTTGAACGGGATGAAAAACGTTTTTTGTGCTTGCTAACGTTGCGACCTTTTCAGCTAATTGAATGGACCCATATACTTCGTGCGTGCGTGCGTGCGTGTGTGAGTGCGTGCGTGCCGCGCGTGCGCGTGCGTGCGTCTGTGCGTGCGATGCGTGCGTGCGTGCGTGTGTGTGTGTGGGTGTGTTGTGTGTGTGTGTGTGTGTGTGTGTGTGTGTGTGTTAGTGTTTTTTTGATTTTTTTTATTCATTATTACTGATTGACCAGCGGCGTTCTAATTGAGCCAAACACACTTGACACAATACAGATTGATCTCAAATATCATAAACACTAACGTAATATGGTAGTTTCAGAAACCGATATCCCCGGCTTTTTACGATGATATATCCACCATCGGCAACATAACACAACACTTTTACTTCTTGACTTCAGATGATGGAAAAGACATTGCCTCTGCTCGGCGGGCAGGTGGGTTGCCCATTCACTACCTGTTCAACACAACTAAATCACCTGCCCTGGGGAAGGTCCCGCATCGTTAGTGTCTTTCCATTAGAAATTCTTTGCTGACAGTATAAGGAACATCGAATTCTTTCATGCACAGTAGAGCCATTTGTAATGCCCACCTAGAATCGATGTCATCTTTTGGATGACTCATCTGCAGAGCCGACCCAGCTGGGGTATTAGTGTACCCGTAATACCTACCAGAGCTGATTTCCCTGAATGAACCACATCAGGAGAACCCGACATGGCTGGGTTTAAGTCTATCTATGGTATCCTTCGCTGACAGTACCTCATCCCATTCTCTCTTGCAACACAGACCCATGTGTTACGCACATACCTAGAATCGACTTTCATCTCCTCCACAGACTCTCATCAACAGAACTTTCGATCTGGTAGGGTACTAATCCATCCATGGTACATCCACCACAGTCGACATTCAAACTTCTGGATGACCCCCCAACAGTGAAGCCGACCTGGATGGTATTACTCTACCCATGATAGATACCTATGACACATACGACCATAATTTCCTGGTATTTTTTACCACCACGAGGAGAAAACATCACAATTCAATGGTCCCCCCCAGGAACCCAGCTGTAGGACAACGTAAGGAAAAAAATGGAAAGAAAGTGACCGTGAATGAAGAACAGGTAGCAAAAACGAAAGCGTACAAGATAAAGAAGAAAGAAAAGAAGAAGAAGAAGAACGGAAGAAAAAGAAGAAGAAGAAAGGAAGAAGTGAGAGGAGGAGGAACCGGGGAGGAAGACAAAGAGAAGAAGAGTAAACGAAAGAAGAAGAAGAGAGAGAAGAAAAAGAAGAAGAGAAGAAAGAAGAAGAAGAGGGAGGAAGAGTAAGAAGAAGAAGGAACGAAGAAGAAGAAAGAAAAAGGGAAGAAGAAAGAACGGAGAAAGAACAAGAGGAGGACCGACGAAGAAGACGATAGCACCCGACGAAGAAGATGAACAATAACGAGAACACAGAAACAAGAAGAACACCAATTCCAACAAATATTTTGAGCATTTGCTTGAAGATCCATACAAGAAGTAAGGGAGGACACAAAATGGGGTAATAATCCCCTTCCTCAGCCCTACTGTTCAGTCCCCATGAACACCACAAACGCAGGGGCACAGGGACAATGGCCCTGGGGGTAAACAAACAATTCTTCAGAACTACTAAGGGAAGAATAAACAGAAACCTGCACTCGCTGTTCACCGCTCAGAGAATTTTCGGACACTTCAGAAGGAATATCCAGGGAGTGGACAGCAAGTATATGGAGGGTTATTTTCCCTTTCTTATTCGCTGGAATCGTTACACAGGTAAAATTGCTGGGCGGTCTGGTTAAGCATCCCAGGGGACGACTGTTATGAGACCTTGACTGAATTCAGGTATAATTCACAGGGGTGGGTTGTTAGTTTGGTTTTACGTCTAAGTTTCCACGCCTTTCTTTCCTCCATTTTTTCTCCTGTCCATCCGCCCCCCCCCCCCCCTCTCTCTCTCTCTCTCCTTTGTCTCTCTCACACACACACACACACACACACACACACACACAACACACACACACACACACACACACACACACACACACACACACTTATTCAAGTGTCGGATGATCTTTGCAAAGCGAACAATCCAGAAATTGTAAGCTTACTTCGTTTTCTTCAACTTGAACGAAAAGAAAAAAAAAATCGAGTAACGTGAACGGAACGTTGGGGGGGGGGGAGGGAGAGAGTGAGAGAGAAGAGAAGAGGGGTGATGGAGAGGGAGTGATGAGGAGGATTGAGGCGGGATGGAAGAGAGGAGAGGGAGAAGAGAGGAGAGAGGAGCAGAGAGGTGGAAGAGGAGAGAGGAGGGGAGGAGGAGAGGAGAGACGGGAGTTGAGAAGACGAGAGATGAGGTGAGGCGAGAGTCGAGAGGGAGAGAGAGTCGAGGACGAGGAGGGGAGATGCGGAGGAGGGAGGACGAGGGGAGAGAAGAGGGACGGAGGACAGAGGAGGAGGGTGAGGGAAGGGATGAGAACAGGCGAGGGAGGGGAGGGATGGGAGAGACGCGAGAGAGAAAGGGAAATGGCAACCTCGCGAGGGAAAGGAAAGAGAAGGGTAGTCATGAAAAACAAAACGATTTCAAAATCAAACTTAAGATACCAAATGATGGACGTTTAGATTAGACACACACTGACAGCCTCCCCTCGGCCGATAAGGATGAGGTGATGCTGGAAACACCAGTCACTCAGCTTTCATTATCCTCACAGATCTGAAGAAGAGAAAGGAAAGGTGAAGAAAAAGATCTCAAAAAAAGGAAAAAAAAGACAACAAACTGAAAGTGGAATGGAATTTCATAAAAATTACCGTGCAGCAGATCAGTCAGTATCACAGAACCGGTGGATATAGTGTCCATTTAGACTGATACACTTTTCATACATAGTGCTAATTATTAGCCAGAGAGACAGACGGTCAAATAAAGCATGACGTAAGGTTATAATAATAACCAGTGGGGAGGGGGAAGGGAACACAACGGTGAGAAGGGGAGGGTGAGGGGGTGGGGGGGGGGGGGGGGGGGGGGGGTGGGGGGGGTGGTGCGGGGGGTGGGGGGGGGGTGGGGTGGAGGGGGGTGGAGGGGTGGGGGGGGGGGGGGGGCGGTGGAGGTTTTTTTTTAGGTAGGGGGGGGGGGGGGGGGGGGTGGGGGGTGGGGGTGGGGGTGGGGGGGGTGGGGTGGGGGTGTGGAGCCTGGAGGTAAAGGGTGTGGGTTGGTTGAGGTAGTAAAGAGGTAGGGTATTTTTTAAAAAGTAAAAAGAAGAACTCCAGCAGAACAAGGACCGTAGAAAAAAATTCTCTCACAGGTAGAAAGCCGACGAACAAAAATATATACAAGAAAGTGAGCCGTTGTCAAAGAGAATGCCAGAAAAAAAAAAAAATAAAAAAATTGCTAGCACTAAACTCGCAGAAGGCGCCCCGGAGCTATTTCTATTTGCAGAGTTCCCAGCATCCGCATTGGGGTGGTGTTTTATAAAACGGTCCGTAGAAGGATGTGTTGATAGGGGACATCAATAAAGCTAAAAAAATAAATACAACAGAAAAGAACGAATATGAAAACAAACACACAAACAAAACAAAAAGCACCGTGATGAACTTCCACTTTGTCAACAATGTTGTTCAGCTCCAATGAGATTACCGTAAGATTACTAAACAATTCTATCAATTTTCCAGAGTCCTCGTCGTTTTGAGCCATTTTCTTGAGTGTCAGTGCCATTGCTCTTCTTTCTGGTCCAGAACATTTTTGTTTCGGTTCTTCACTCCTATGGATCAGGCAGGCTCTCTCGCTCTCTCCCTCGCTCTCTCCCCTCTCTCTCTCTCTTCTCATCTTTCTCTCTCCCTCTCTTTCTTCTCCTCTTCTCTTTTCTCTCTCTCCCCCTCCCTTCTCTCTCTCTCCCTCCCCAAAAAAAAGAAAAAAAAACCTCCTCTCTCTCAGCTCTGTGTGCAAAAGTCGGAAAAAAAAAAAAAAAAAAACAAAACCCCCCCCCAAAGCAACCAAAACCTAAAACCCCCCCCCACAACCCCCCCCCACCCCCTCACGTTAAGCAGGCTAATTATCAGCCTCATAACAACAGCAAGAAATAAAATTCTCTGTCTCTGTCTCTTATCATCCTCTCTCTCTCTCTTCTTCTCGCTCTCTGTCCTATCTCTCTCTCTCTCTCCTACTCTGTCTCTCTCTCGCTCCTCCCCTATCTCATCTCTCTTCTCCCTTCTCTCCCATCCTCTCGCTCTTCCTAAACTCTCCTCCTATCAAACTCCTAACAACTCGTCCCTCCCGTCTACTCTCTCTCTCCTCCCTAACGCGCGTCCTCCTCCTCCTATGACCCTCCCTTTTCCTGCTCCTAATCTCTCTGTCCCCTCTTCTCTCATCCTCCTACACATCCTACTTCCCTAGACTCTCCCTATGTCCTCTCTCTCTCCCATCCCCCTCGTTTCCGTTTCCTCAATATCAATACAACAAGACCTTCTGTCTCCCTACTTCAACCAACCTCCTCCTAGAGCTCTCCTCCCGCCCTGATCTCCCCTCTCACTTGGCCCGGATTCTCGATCTGTCTCTCTCCTCCTCATCTCTCTCTCCTACTACTAATACTTCCTCCTACCTCCCTCTCTGACCTATAACCCCCTGTTAACTCATATATAAAAAGTGGCCTGAGATGCTCCTCCTGCCTCTCCTATCCACTGTCTCTCTCCTCACTTTTCTCTCCCTCTCATGCGCTAACAACCCCTTCGCTTCTCTTCCTTGCAGTCACTCTGGCGAACAAATCCTGGTCTCCTTTCTGGACACAGACACAGGGAATATCAATATGACCGGAAAAGGAATTTTTTGTGCACGTACTGAATTTTCGAAGACCTCTCCAGAACCAGTTTACGTATAGGGAATGGATGGTTGCCTGTCTTGTTTTTGTTATTTAATAGTCATTTGTTGTTTGTGTTTGTTGTTTGTGTTGTTTGTGTGGTTTGATTGTGGGTGTCACGAGGGTG
>JADBJO010000769.1:247500-257500 GCA_016801955.1 Conus betulinus | reverse complement strand
GTGTGTGTGTGTGTATGCGTGTGTGTGTGAACTGACACTTAAGCACGCGAATCGGATGAGGGGACTTTTAACTTTAGTTCAATGACTTTTCTTTTTCTTCTTCTTTTTTTTCCAAGTTTTGTTGTTTTTTTTTTAAGAGCTTGGTCTCTCTCATGGGGTAGAGGGAGAGAGAGAGAGACGGAGAGAGAGAGAGAGAGAGAGAGAGAGAGAGAGAGAGAGAGAGAGAGAGTATCAGCACAGCTCTTAACGTTTCCTGAGTCTAATTCTGGAGACAAATGCCATTCAACATAGACTGCACTTTCCCAAACCCCCTCCTCTCCTGTCTGTCCACCTCCCTCATCCCTTCCCCCCCACCCTCTCCCTGCCCGCTGTCCGCTCCGACCCCCCCCCCCCCCCCCCCCCCGCTCCCCCGACCCTTTGCTCTGTCCCCACCCTCCACTCCCCACACGTTCCCCATCCCCTTCCTCCTCCTCCCCCCCCTCCCCCCCCCCCCCCCCCCCCCCCCCTTAAAAAAAAAAATCTCCTCTCTCCGCTACTAACTTTACTTCTCTCCACCACATCCAAGTTTATGTTCGATGATCAACAGGATCAGGGGGGGCAATATGTTCTTAATCCCCCAGACACTCTGGGCTCAATCTGGTGACGCAGCCATCCCATCGATCAGACAACCTGGTAGGAGAAGGGTCCCCCGGGGGGGGTGGGGGTGGGGGGTGGGGGGCGATGGTGGAGGTATGGGAATGGGGGTGGGGGGGGGGTGGGGATTTTCACCACCTCAAAGAGGTTTTTGCCAAGGATTCTTCTCAAGTGTCGTTTGCCAGTCGGTATCACGTCCCACCCCCCCACCCCCCCCCCCCCTCCATCATCTCATATTCCTCCCTTTCTCTGTTTCTCTGTCTCTGTCTGTCTGTCTCTGTCTGTCTGTCTCTCTCTAACTCTCTGTTCTTCTCTTCTCTCACTTCTCTCTCACTCTCTCTCTCTCTCTCTCTCTCCTCTCTCTCTCTCTCTCTCTCTCTCTCTCTCTTTTGTTTTTGTTTGTTGTTGTTTGGCTGTCTCATGCTCGATGGCTGAGTGGTTACGACATCGGATTCTCAGTCTCTAGGTTGTGGGGTTCGAGAGCCCCGGCATCTGCCTTGTAGCCAGGTAAACCGCAAAGTAGCATGCAGATGGCCGGCTTCTTAACCGGAGGTTCGAATCCGCGCCTTGTCTACATGTCATATAACTACAGTATGGTATGAATTTTAAAAAAAAAATCGTCGGAAGATTTTAATAGATAAAAAACGACTTTTGCACACCTGTTCAAACCCCACGCGGTAGACCGAAAAACGTGACCTCACTTGGTGTGGCCGTCAGCCGCGACCTACACAACATGGCAACGCCAAGTGAAATCAAGATGAGTTGCGATCCCCCACAGCCTAAAAAGTCACGAGGGGGTGGCAGATATTGTGCTGTAGGCGAGTGCAGCAGCTCAGCAGGAGACGGATATTCTTTGCACACATTTTCATCTGATCCAGATACTCGAAAGAAGTGGATTCCGTTCGTGCAAACATGCCGGGCTGCTAGGTTCTTTTTACCACGTCAGTTCCAGCTGGACCACGGAAACGAGCTATTCCGACTATTGCCGAGCCCGTTCGAGTGGACACGAAGTCGGCCGATTCCGATCAAAAACTTCGTCTGCATTGTGCGCGTATACTTTGAAGGCCGAGTGGTGAGCTCGTACAGATGAGTACGATAGTCGCACGTTGTTTATTCTGTTCTTATCTATGGATAGATCACACTTGTTTAAATTGAATGAAACGCGTTTATGGATGGAAAGAAGGTGAAGAATAGCCACAGCTAACACAATAAAAGGTGATACATTCTATCTAAGGATAAGTGTTTACCCAATTTTATTGAGGACTGACAAAGTGAGAAGCAAATTTCACATTCAGACCTTTTGAGTTCAAATATTGCAGCAATATCCCTCAGACTGAAGGAGTACTCTCTTTCATCACAGAATACTTCATCGATGACGCAGAAGAATTAGTTATTGTGAAACTTGTGCAAACTTGAGGAAGGAGAATCTCCGCTCGCTGTCCACGCGTGACCGCATCAAGAAGTCAGTCGGTAGCCTCCCTTGAGACTTCGGTAAAGCCCGTACGCCTTCGGAATGCTGTGTTCGGGCGTCCAGCTGGAAACTGAATAGCTCGTTTCCATGATCCAGCTGGAACTGACGTGGTAAAAAGAACTTAGCGTTCAAACTGATCAGGTAAAGGCCTTGCAGAAACATCCCCAGAGTCACATTGGCTGTCGCAATCATAGTCACTGCTTTTACATGATAAATCAAATTCCGAGCGAGATGTGCAAGAACCATCAGAACCGCTTTCTGTCTGTCGCCTTCGCTGACACTCATGTGACGTCATATCCAAGAGCAGATAAGCCATGCCAAGATTTAGTTGATTACCTCCCGTTTTCTTGATTACAGGTGAAGACGCCCACTTTCGCGGATCGAGTTCGCGTAATCGGGAGCGAATCGGATGTTTATTTTACCAGTTTATCAAACATTTCATATTTCTGCATAAGCTGATCAATTATCGAAAACCTCTAAAGTAGACCTTTACGCAGTCAACCTCTTGCACGCGTACACACGAACAGAAAGCGAGAGACTCGTGTCGACGTGTCAACAACGTTCCATAGGGTTGAAAATGCCGACGGCTCTTACTGCCAAATGAGATGACGTTACTATTTCTGATGCTAAGGAGAATAACGTAATGGCTGGACATGCTTAGGAATGATGTGCACTCCCTTCTGAAGGCATGGATGAACGAATAAAGGAATAGGTAAATAAACAAGACAAATACACAAAATTCCTCTCAACGGAAAACAAAGCACCCAGATGAAATGGCGATCAACGGAAAAAAAACAAACCACCCTGATAATATCACCGGCTTGTTTTCTTTCTCCCCTCCCCTTCCCTCCTCTCTCCCCCCCCCCCCCCCCCCCCTTCTCACCTCTCCCCTCCCCCCCCCCCCCCCCCCCCCCCTCTTTTTTCCTCTTTTAAAGAAAGAGTTTGTTAGTGTGGGGCGAATATCTATTTTGTTCCTTCTGGATTGTCTCCACCTCCGTTCTCTTTCACAATGCTCCCCCCCCCCCCCCCCCTTTACATCCAGCCCTCCCCACCTCACTACTCCCCCGCCTAAAAAAAAAAAAAAAAAACGAAGAAGAAGAAAGAAAGCATGACAGAAAAAAGCTTGATAATGTGATGGCTATATCTTCTTTCTCGTTCTCTATCCCCTATGTTTACACTCCCACCTTCACCCAGGCCCCCTCTTCTAACACCTTCCCCATCCGTCCCTCCTATTCCCCCCACCCCCACCCCCTGTTACCCCCTGCCCAACCCTCCTGAAAAAAAAAAAAAACTTGCAAGTGTGGCAGGCTTGCCTTCCGACACCCACCCCCCTCACCACCCCAACTCCTGCGCCCCCCCCCCCCCCCCCCCCCCCTCAACGCTCTTGTCTCACTTCACCTCTCTCCCAGGATCAACAACTAACCCCCCCTCCCTCCTCAACTCTTTTCCCTTCAACCATTCATCTAACCCCTCCTTCGCTTCAACCCCGTATACCCCCTCTTTCTTCCTTCTCTGTCTCTGTCTTTGTCTGTCTGTCTGTCTGTCTGTCTGTCTGTCTGTCTGTCTCTCTCTCTCTCTCTCTCTCTCTCTCTCTCTCTCTCTTACTGCACCTGTCCCCCTTGCCAATTACGAAAAAAATAAACCATCGTGCGGCTTTAATCACGTATTGAAGGCGGGATGTGGAGAACGGGTCTCTAGGGATCCGTTACGCCCATGACGAAAGAAAGAAGAAAAAAAAAAGAAAGAAAAAAAAAGGAAGGAAGGAAAAAAAAAAAAAGAAAAAGATGGCCCGGCCTCTCCGTGTTTGACGAGCGGCGAAATGGAGAAAGCACCAGGGGGGGGGGGGGGGGGGGGGGGGGGGGGGGGGGTTTGCGAACCTGCTTGCGCCCGTGGATCTCGTCAACTTCCATCTCTAGGAGAACGAGAGACGACGACCGAAGAGAGGAGGAAGAGGAGGAGGAGGAGGAGGAGGAGAAGAGGAGGGGAACAGGTATGAGGCGTGTGCGTTGAGTCGTTGTCTTTCTGTTTCTGTCTCTGTACTCTTTCTGTCTCTGTCTGTCTGTCTGTCTCTCTGAATGTGTCTGTCTGTCTGTGTCTGTCTGTGTCTGTCTGTCTGTCTGTCTCTGTCTGTGTCTCTGCCTGTTTCTCTCTCTCTGTCTCTGTCTATCTCTCTCTCTCTCTGTGTCTCTGTCTCCGTCTGTCTGTCTGTCTCTCTGTCTGTCTGTCACACACACACACACACACAACACACACACACACACACACACACACACACACACACACACCACACCACACACACACACACACACACACACACACACACACACACACACACACACACACACACACACACACACACACACACGCACACACACACACGCACACACACACATGCTCGCACACATTCACAGAGACAGACAGAGAGAGAGAGAGAGAGAGTGAGAGAGAGAGAGAGAGAGAGAGAGAGAGAGAGAGAGGCCTGTATTCCCGATAATGATTATATTATCCTGCATGACACGAACAATGGAAGTGTGGGAGGAAATGCCGATATACAAAAACACGAAGAGAGCCCTAAGAACATTTTCTACAGACGAGTTTTAAAATATTCCGCCAACAGTTCCTTGTAATTCCATTTCTCTAACCCTAACCTCACATATCTATCCACCACTGCCACCACGGGGGGCACTCAATAGATCCCCGCCTCGATAGAGATCTACCGAGATGGGGATCTACCGACACAGGGGATCTATCCAGATGTACCCGCCACCACTATCGTGTCCCCCCCCCCCCCCCCCCCCCCCCCCGCTCCTGCGCTCCTGCGACTTCCCCAACCCTTTTTCGGTTTGGGGTTTTCGTCTCTCTCTCTCTCTCTCTCTCTCGCTCTCTCTCTCTCTCTCTCTCTCTCTCTCTCTCTCTCTGTGTGTGTGTGTGTGTGTGTGTGTGTGGTGTGTGTGTGTGTGTGTGTGTGTGTGTGTGTGTGTGTGTGTGTGTGTGTGTGTGTGTGTGTGTGGTGAGTGTGTGTGTGAGAGAGAGAGAGAGAGAGAGAGAGAGAGAGAGAGAGAGAGAGAGAGAGAGAATGTATGTGGGGTTTTGTGGTTTCGCCTTCGTCTTTGTGTGTGTGTGTGTGTGTGTTGCTTTGTTGGTGATGATGACGCTTGCTTGTTTGTTTGCTCTATCACTCATCGTTGATATACTGACTACAGTCTACAGTCATAAAAGTAGGATGAACTGGCCGTGAAGAAACGAACAACCTGAATGCGGGATCTAACAAGAATCCTTCACATTTTCATTCTAATGCCCTCTAACCTTAGCTTTTCCGGCTGACAGAAAGCACGGGTGCTTTGGTCTACAGGAACGCCAACGGCGAAACCTGTTTGACTTTGTGGGGATTCCCGACATTGCTTCGCCTCGCCGTATGGACGCATTGAAATACGACTAATGCGACTTTCGATTCGCTCCTGATGCGCCCAGCATGCTAATGGGTCCTCTTGCCAGGTTTAGAGAAGATCAGACGGAACCAAAAGCTGGATATTTGTAGTTGTAAGGCGAGGCGACTGCAGGCGTAAATCTAAACAAATTTTAAATGTAATGTTATAATGAACCTCCAGAAAAACATAGACAAAACGAATCACAAGACAAAACACGACGCGTTTCGACCTCTAAGGTCTTCTTCAGACAAGATACAAAACACTCAGAACAACGCCTACCTTGCGCTGAAGTGAATGAAGGTAAGTGATGGCTCGTTCATTTTCGTTGTCGTGAGTGTTTTTTTTTTTTTATCTTGCCTGAAGAATGACCCTAAGAGGTCGAAACGCGTCGCATTTTGTCTTGTGATTCGTTGGTCTACGTTTTCTTAGCGGGTTCGCTACTAATCACATTTAAAATTTGGATATTTGTAGCCGACGACAAAGACAAACTGACCTGGACATAGACAGACAGAGGGACAGACAGACACACGGAACGCGCTTTTTTTTTTTTTTTTTATTCATTAGATTATCTACCAGAGTGGATTTTATCACAGAAGTACGCCGGGGACTAACGCCCCCGTTGTTCTAACAATCTTTTGATATTCGTTAAATACATACTGCACTCGAGACCACGATTCATCGTCTTTCTCAAAAAAACTAGCATTCACGCTACTTCTTCAAGTCTAGTTGAAAGAGGAAACACACACAAAAAAATCCCTCCCTGCGAGACTCAAATCTCAGATCCAGAATTCGTGCCTCAGCGAATCGTCCACTGGGCCACCTCTAAACGAGCACACACACACACACACACACACACACACACACACACACACACACACACACACACACACACACACACACACACACACACACGCACACACACACACACACACACACACACACACACACACACACACACACACACACACACACACACACACACACACACACACACATTCCTCAGGTGCAGGAGATATCAATCCAATTAGAGAATTTCTGAATATCGTGTTTGGCTTTCTCTTCAGCCAGCACCCGAGAACCGGCAGTGAGGCTGATGAGCTTTCCACAGAGCGAAACATCTGTTGTTAACAAGGTATCCATTCACATGCATACCGACTGCAGGCCTTCACTCTGAGGATCTGTTTGTTTGCCGAATGTTTATTAGGCATGTCTTTTTGGTTCTTGTTCTCTGTGTGTCTATTAACCCTTTCAACGTGGTTCTTGTAGCGAAAATGGCACACAGCGAAGCTCAGTATGTGTGGTCTATTTCTGCTCCATTTCTGCCCTAGTTCAAGCGATTCTAATGCCAGAATTTAAAATATCTTGAAAGAAGGAAAACTGTAACCGTTTTCTCTTCTGTTGGGAGTAACGGGTGAACTGTCACGTCCGCCACGTTTTTTTTTTTTTTTTTCAATCGCGTTTTTTTTTTCCTTTTGATTATTTTTTGTTTGTTTATCTGTCAGCAAAATTGTGGAAAGTTCATTGCTGTGATTTTACCCAAATTTGGAGGATCGCAGCTCAGGAAAAGAATTCATTCAATGTTGGTGCGAATCCGGATCGAAATGTGAGTCCAGGATCCGCTCAACAAGATGACTACAAACTGTCCACTGAGCTTGAAGAACGTAGTTACTCCTAATCACTTGCTTACTCTCAGGGAAGTAATACAGTCTCACAGAATAATGCAACTTTACAGTGACATAAACGCTGACACGTCGGATTTTCCGTTCGTAGTCGAAAACACACCGGGTAGCTACTCTTTTAATTCGTACCTGCTGCATTTCCCTCACGGGTGATAAAGAACATTTTTGTGTGACTGCGGCTTGAGCGTTCGCAAGCACCTTTCGGGTTTAAACTTGAAGTTACGAGTATTTAAAGAACCGTGATTGTTCCCACGAAATGTCTGGTGATGGAAATCCTGATTTCATGTACTGCAAGTGCGAAAGGGTTAATTGTCGGGATCCATGTTTTGAAGGCTGTATCGCGCATTGCGCAAATGTGAAACAAACGAGACCTGTCGTCTTTCCAGCGGTCAACATAGAGGTCGATTCATTTCAGTATGTTTTTTTTCTTTCGACAGACCGAAAGGTTTTGTTTTTGATTCTCATGATTAAGGGATCCGGCATATCTGACCTCTACGCTGGTGATGCTAAGGCTGCTGGCAAAACTGATCAAAGGGAACTGACTTTCGGTAAATAACGATCAAATGCTTTCGGTTTTCGGTTGAATCATCTGTTGAGACCAGAGCTTTCTCTGAGAAACGAAAATTTTCTGTTCAGAGAATGAATTTGATATTCTGGAATATGAAATTACCTTCTCTACTCTCCATTCCTTTTTTTCTCTCCGCACCGCCAGCCCACCCCCGCCTACTCCTTCTATCCTGCATGCACATGCCTTCCCCGCACCCTTCTTCTCACCATTCTTGAGCACCTCGGTCATAAGTTCTTAATGTATGTTTTGCTTTGGTTTGGAAAAAAGAGAACACCGGTATTTGAAGTTCTTAATGTTTGTTCTGCTTTGGTTCGAAAACGAGAACACCGGTATTTGAAGTTCTTAGTGTTTGTTCTGCTTTGGTTTGGAAAATGAGAACACCGGTATTTGATGTTCTTAGTGTTTGTTCTGCTTTGGTTTTTGGAAAATGAGAACACCGGTATTTGAAGTTCTTAATGTTTGTTCTGCTTTGGTTTGGAAAAAAAGAGAACACCGTGTTTTGAAGTTCTTAATGTTTGTTCTGCTTTGGTTTTGGAAAAACTGAGAACAGTTCCGGTACTGGGATTTTTTTTTTTCTTTTTTTTCAAATTGAAAAAGAGAAAAACGAACTGAAAATGAAACCACTGGTTGCGCCTGTCTGAGCCGATTTCTGTCTCCATGAAAAGCAGTCCTTTAGGTCGACTTTCAGTCCCACTTCGGAAAAAAGAACATTGATTGGATGACCAGTTTCAACACGGCATGAATGTTCAGATGGAGATATAATTCACATAACTCTCTGGAGTAATTTCATAATTCATATAACTCTTTTTTTTCAAATTTCACAACACTGCAACAAGAAAATCCAATGCTCTCCCCCTGAACTCCCTCCACTTACCACCCCCTCTCCTCCTTATCCGTTCCCTGAAAAAGAGACAACGGATAACTCTGGAGTAATTTCATAATTCATATAATTCTGGGGTAATTTCACAACAGACTAGGGAAAAGGGAAGAACATAAGTACATAACCTGTAAAAAAAAAGAAATAACTCAGCGATAAATCAATATGAGAAATAACTCAGCGAGAAATTAATATGAAAATAATATTTGACCCTGTGCTTGAGCTTCCAGAGAGGATGCTAAGGAGATAAAAAGAAAAAAGAATTCTAGCGGTAAATGCTCATTTTTCTCTCGTTCAATACTCCAAGCATAGTCAGTCGCATCAGCACTAATAGCAACTAAGCTAAGAATTGTGAGAACAGCCTTTATTTGAATCTCCTAGGAGATTCGATCTCCCACTGGTTCATCAAACGATGAAACATAAAAACAACTAGTGGTTGGAAAAACTAGTGCAGGCATACAGTGTCTTTCTATGTTTGTCGTGTGTGTGTGTGTGTGTGTGCGTGTGTGTGTGGTGTGTGTGTGTGTGTGTGTGTGTGTGTGTGTGTGTGTGTGTGTGTGTGTGTGTGTGTGTTTTAAGTGCCATTTCTAATGTAAAACAAATGCAGGTTTCTAAACAAACACACAGTTATCTATCGTCAAGTCGGGGCCCTCCCGTATAATAATCACACGCACCTTGTTTAAAACATTAACCAGCCTTTGGTGAAACCATTACACGTCTGTTTTATTGGGAAAGAGAAGGCAAGGGGAGGGGGGCAGGGGTGGGATAGGAATGATCCTGCATATTAAATCACAGACACCGGAAGCATTCGCCCCAAGTACCATCGTTCGTCCCATCTCCCACCCCACAGAACCACTTAAACGTTCACTTGGAATCTCCCCATCCAGGCCTAGCCCCCACCCGCCTGTCGTCACCACCATTTATCAGCAGGGAAGTGAGAATCCCGTCAGTTTCTTCTACCAATCAGTGGGCGTTATTTGGTGCCTGGGGTAAACAGGCCTAACGTCTGAACAAAACTAGAAGAGAATGATGTTCTCTTTGATTTTCAGCCATTAAAGACAACATCCATCTTGTTTGTATTGGAGATGAACTGGATTTCAAATGGAACGAAGCTGAATCCAGACTAGGTTGTTTGCCTCCCGTGTAATAATCAGCGACCTGATTCACCAAATTCTGTACTCCTCCTCGCCATTGGTACCTGCTAAGACCGTCATTCGCCTGGTGGGGTGGATTGACCTGAAACGAGGAGAAACCGGATAGACAACAGCCCAAACATCGTCCATCTCCGACAAGAACAGCCCATTGGCAACACATGGTCAAGCCTGGATCGTTTCTCAGCAGAGA
>JADBJO010000769.1:222500-225000 GCA_016801955.1 Conus betulinus | reverse complement strand
TGTTCGACCGACTGTAAGACCTACCAGACAACCTTGAATGAAAGGGAGAGAGAAACTACGGCCTTTTCACGAGTCGTCGAATGAAAGGCATCAATAGATGAGTCGGATCACACAGACTATGGCCCATCAGGTGTGTAAACATTGGACGTTTTCAGCAACACTTGTGGTCGCCAGTGAAGAGAGGGGCCAGGACCTACTTGGCCGTTTTTTGGGCCGTCGTTGTTTTTTAATCCAGCAATAGTAAAAAAAAAAAAAAAAAAAAAAAGGCTATGGAGATCAGACTGTCTTCAGTCGGAGTCTACTGACTTCGATGAGGACAGTTAATGTTCCAAAGAAAATAAACACTATAGAGAAAATATGCTTCTATGGGGAATATAGACCAGTTGAGCTTTGTCTATATTTGTAGAGTTCTATCGCATGAAGCTTTGACTAGTCGTCCAACCCTCAGACTTGGCCAGACTACCTGGATGACATGGAGAGAATCCACGATCTTTTCACGTGTCGGTTAATCAGAACGTTAAGAGCTAAATCAGGTGAAATGGAGAAAAGGGCGGGCCCTCAGATATGCAAATATTGAGACGTCTTCATCGGCGCTGCTTACGGCGGCCAGTTGAAGCGAGAGAGAGATCGGGAAGGCCCTGCTCGTTTTAAAGCCATTGTTACCACAATCAGGCGTGAAAAAAAAAATGCTGTGGAGATGATATTCTTTGGTGTAAACTTTGACACGTTAGTAATGACAGTTTGCCGTTGTTCCTGTTTTAAAGAAAGGAAGACAAACCTGAGAGTTCACCAAAAAAAAAAAGTTCTTTATCGTGTTGGTCGTTATTCATTATGCTTTGTTCTCTTCAGCAGATTCTAAATGTAATTAATAGCTCACCGCCAAATTCTTCAGCAGAGTTCTGACAGTACAAGGATCCTGCACAAAATTGCCATCGCTGAGGTAAACACTAACAATTTTCACTTTATGTAAAGTTGACGTTGAAAAAAAAATGTCATCAATGAGTTCAATACCGACAATTTTCACTTTCCAAAGTGAAGGTCTGGGGGTGAAGAAACGGGTGAGAGAGAGAGAGAGAGAGAGAGAGAGAGAGAGAGAGAGAGAGAGAGAGAGAGAGAGCAATTCATTTTCCAGGACCTGAACTCACTGTCAGTGGTACGAAACACACAGGACCAATCAGCCAAGCAACATAGTCAAGCATGAAGTTCTAAAAAAAAGAAGAAGAAGAAGAGATCAAAAAGAACAACGGAGCAGGCAGGAAGAAGGTGGGGCATAGCTATGGGAGAAGGATGGGGATAAGAAAGAAGAGATGGTAGAAACATCCGAACCTTCACAGTATTCGACCCATCCACGGATAAACCCTGGATAAAGGGAGATAATCCACGGCCTTTTCATGAGTCGCCTGATTACGGCGTCGATGCCTAATTTGACTCAGTCGATAAAGGGGCAACGGATAAGAACAGATTGGATATTTTCATGAAACTTTTGGTCGCTAACTGAAAGCAGGTGGCCAAGAACACAGAGAGAGAGAGAGAGAGAGAGAGAGAGAGAGAGAGAGAGAGAGAGAGAGAGAGCACATCAATGTCGCATGGCCCATGAGACTGACCTCAAATACAGTAGCAGAGAAGATTAAGGTCCAGCCACCTTTGCGAGGAAAGGAAAAGTGTGTTGTGTGTGTGTGTGTGTGTGTGTGTGTGTGTGTGTGTGTGTGTGCGTGCGTGCGTGTGTATGCTTGTGTGTGTGTGTGTGTGTGTGTGTGTGTGTGCGTGCGTGTGTGCACGCGTGCGTGCGCGCGCGCGCGCGCGTGTGTGTGGTTTAGTGTTGTCCAAACCTTTGAATATTCGATCCATCCACCGACCGAACCAGCCAACCACGAAGGATAGAGAGAAACTCCACGATGTTTACGAGTCGTCTAATCAAGGCGTCGATAGCTAAATCGGCTCACTGGACGGGAAAGGGGGGTCAGATATGTAAATATTAGTTCTTTTTTTCGTTAGCCTTTGTGGTCACCAACTAACGAAAGGAATGGATTTGAGGATCACCTTGCTACTCTATAATTCAGCGTTAAGAAGATGTGGAGGCGAGTATGTCTCCAGCGGAATTTCAACAGTCACCGCCCTGACCCCCATCCCCCACCTACAATCCTCCCACCCTTCAATCCTCACCTCCATTGTCCTCCCCCTCCTCCTCCCACATACACACAGTAGCAACGACAACAATAGTAATGATGATGATACAGTAATGATAATAACATGATCTCCAAAAGTGGTAGTTATTCTCTCTTTCTTATTTTTCTTCAATATTTTCATCATCGTTATTATCATTATCATTGTTATTACTATCATTTTTATCATCATCATCATCATTGCCATTTTAGCTCGCATTGACTCCTTCCCAACGGCCTCATTTTCATTTCAACGCCCATCTTGCGCCGAATTAGAGAAGATAAGTAATTGCTCGTTCTTCGTTGTCATTGCCCTGAATGCGGTTTATCTTGACCGA
>JADBJO010000769.1:177500-205000 GCA_016801955.1 Conus betulinus | reverse complement strand
CCTCCACCCCTCCCTCCCCACTTCATTCCTTCCTTCTTTCCCCTGAGGGGTCTGGCCTCTCTGCTGGCTTGGTCGGCCACCAACCAACCAACCAACCCACCGGCCAACCCACCAACCTGTCAAGCCAACGAGCCAACAACTGAAGAGTGTCGCTGTCGAGTGCCGCCTCGTCTGCCTTTCTGCTCCCTCCTCTCCTTGGCCATTCATCGGAGGGCCCCCGAGCGTTGTGCAAACAAACAACGCCTGCCGCAAAGCTACATGCAAACAAATTAATTTTCGCTTGTTATTCCCGCCAAACAAGTGTCCGGGGTTGAGACCTACACAGAGAGGAGGGGATCTGATTTATGACGGAAAGATGGGCGCTGGGCGTGATCGGGTCCCCCGAGGCAAGGACTACCTCCGAGCGGCCTAATGCCCTTTCGATTGCTGTCACGCCAACAAAGGGGAGAATGGGACCGCCGAGAAGGGAGAGAATAGGTACCAAAGTGCTCTCTCCCTTTTCTTAAGCTCCGAGGACAGGAAGGGTGGGGGACGCTCGCGGAAACGCTCGACACGACGACTGCCCTTGCATGTAATTCCCGAAAAGGACACAGGCAAAAGTTCGCGCCAGCTGCTCTTAAAAAGCGAAAAGGGCGCTGGAGGTATTATGGTGACGACGGGGCGGCCGGTCGGAGGATGGGGATGATGCTTGCTTTGCTAGAGGAGAAGTGAAAGGAAGGATGGATGGGTGCAAGCTATGAGAGCAACAGCAGCCGAATGTGCCTGCCTGGGTAATCGTTTCCAAGGTGAAAGGAGCCCACCCCCGTCCCACCCCCAAACTCTCCTACCCCACCTCGCCTCTCCCGCCAGCCTGCCAAACTTTGCTAGGACCCATCCAAGCCGGAGATCTCCTGTCAGCCTTCAGGTTCCCTTTTCTTTGCTCACACCCCCATCCCTACCCCCATCCTCTCTCCCCTTGCACCCCCCGCCCCCCCACCCCCCCGCCTCAGGACCCGGCAGGTCGCCTTGTGTCCAGAGACGTCCCTGGAGGCAGAGAGGTTGATTTATTTCAATGAAGTCAACACGGAAACACCTTGTGTTGTGTTCGTGTCTCGCCTGCATTGAAGCACTGTTGTAGGACAGAGAAGAATGGGGGATCGGGGATCGGGGATTGGGGAGCTCGGGGGGGGGGAGGGGTGGGAGAAGGGGGGGGGGGGTGGAGGGGAGGTTGACGGCTACGGAGGAGATAGGCGATGGGGTAAGGGTGGTGTTGGGAACGTGGAGGGGTGGGGAGAGTGAAGGGAATAGAGTGTGAGATGAAAACAGAAAAGCAGAGAGAGAGAGAGAGAGAGAGAGAGAGAGAGAGAGAGAGAGAGAGAGAGAGAGAGAGAGAGAGAATACGAATACTCTAATCAAATCCAGCCATAAACCCTATTTGAAGGAGGTAATCAAATCATATAACAAGCATGATAACAAAAATGTAAATTTAAATAATTACAATGAAAAAAAAATTCAGCAGAATCGCAGTCAAATAATATGAGAAAGAACAGTTTTTCAACTTAATCTACACAGACATATAATCGTCTCAAAAGCTTTGTGAACGTATAACACCATATTAATCAAAACATTTCTTGAATCGACAAGTAAACTGCATTAAAAGCACTGGTTATCATAACATTTTTGTTGAGTTATCCTATCTCGAATCACGTACAGCAGGACAAGATAAAGTGTGTCTAATTTTTTCTTCAGACTGATTACATAACGGCTTATAAAGCATGTTCTAGAACACCGTACAGTATTCCTAATCCTATGGCAGACTATGGCAGACGCACTACAATTAAGTTTTGATGATATACGCTTCTAACGTACCAGTTCATTGGAACTGAAAGATATGGTTTTTCGCTATTATTCGCGTCTTATACATTCGATATCCTAAATATCTGTCAATAATGTATGTTCATGGCAGTTTTGTCATAGGCAACCTGTAATTCTTTCTTTGAAGTATTCAGAAAAGCCTGTGAGACTCTCAGTATCCCATACATATACCACATTCAAATGAAAATTCTCGCACACTAGTCAGCCATTGTTCTAACCATTGTTGTCTGAATGTTCTAGAATCGTAAAGGATTTGCAAGGCAGTCTGTTTCATTATCGACCGTTGTGAATCTTGACCAATACATAGTGCACTGGGGGGGGGGGGGGGGGGGGGGGGGGGGGGGGGGGGGGGGGGGGGGGGGGGGGGGGGGGGGGGGGGGGGGGGGGGGGGGGGGGGGGGGGGGGGGGGGGGGGGGGGGGGGGGGGGGGGGGGGGGGGGGGGGGGGGGGGGGGGGGGGGGGAGAGATTTGCAAGAGAGCGAAGGATTTGTCATGGTATGATGTAACACTGAAGCGCCTGGCAGAGTTATCTAAATATACTGTGTATCGTTCAACGTCGACAAACACCAGATTGGTTGGTGTACAACTGTTCCCGTCTAGAAATCGTTTCGATATTTAACAAAAAATAAATGCACAATGAGAGAGAGAGAGAGAGAGAGAGAGAGAGAGAGAGAGGGAATGAGAGAGGGAGAGAAGAGAGACAGACAGACAGACAGACAGACAGGGGGGACAACGACAGTGGCACTCTCCCTGACAACCGTTCCAGATGACGGCTCACACAGCCTCCATGTATTCAGACTTCTTACTGCTAACCCCAGGTCCATCCAGGGGTCCACGCAGGGGTCGCTCGCTGGTCCATCCAGCAGAGTTCAGATGCAAAACAAAAGAAAGCAGTTCCTGCGACAGCTCTGCCAGGCGCTTCAGTGTTACGTCATACCATGACAAATCTTGCAAATCTCTCCCGTCCACCCCCCTCCCTCCCTCTCCCCTGCCCCTTCCCAACATCCACAAGCCTGCCTCCTCCTCCGTCTTCCTTCTTCTCCCCCCCCACCCCCCCCCCCCCCCCCCTTCCTCCCACCCCTATTCCCACCTCTCTTCATTTGGCCACCGTGACAAAACAAAAGAAGACAACGGTTAAGTCACTGATTCTTTTGTTTACAATGATAACGATATCGACTCAGTCATTTATTGATTTCTTGATTGATTGTGCCGGTAGCGATTCCTCCCACTTCAATACTACCGAATGACGAACTGCCACGTGAAATATCGCATGAGACAGCACAGAATCTGAGAAAGACAATATTGGCTAGTCACTCAGCCCCAAGAAGTCGTCAGCTCCATCTCCGTCGTCAGCCTTATGCAATGCTAGAGGTAGACAATCCTCCAGCTGTGTCACCCATTATATAACGTAACGACGTTGGAATCAATTGCGCTGATTGTTCTCACCGGATTGCCCGTACCCCCAACAAAGCCCTTGGTTTTTATTGGGCAACCAACTATGTTTTTGTTATTGTCCTTAGAAATGTCGCACGGGAACAGCATACTCTCTCTCTCTCTCTCTCTCTCTCTCTCTCTCTCTCTCTCTCTCTCTCTCTCACGGTTCTGCTGGAATGACTTGATTTATTTATCCATATGACATCCCCTCCTACCCGTGGCGACTGGGCTATCACTATGCATTTCCCCCCACCATTTGTGCTTTATTTTCTATCCCCCCCCCCCCCCCCCCCCCCCCCCCCCCCACTGGGTGCTTCAAAATCGATTGTCTTGTATCTCTTTTGAATTTTTGATTGTCAGATTGTTCTAAACATGCTCTCTTATCGCACCCACTCTCTCGTCTCTTTCTCCCCCACCCTCTCTCTCTCTCTCTCTCTCTCTGCAGCCTTACGTCGCACTCCCTTCGCTCCTGCGTCTCTCTCTCTCTCTCTCTCTCTCTCTCTCTCTCTCTCTTCTCTCTCTCTCTCTCTCTCTCTCTCTCTTCTCTTTGTCTCTCTCTGTCTCTCTCTCGCTCTCTATTTTTTTTTTTTTTTTTTCTTTTTTCTTTTTCAATTTTCATCCCATATTGTATTGTAGTTCTTGTCACTTTTTGCATGCTTCCTTTGTTACCTCATCTTATTTTATATTGTTGACCCTACTCTGGGCGAGGACTGGATGTAAAAAAGCACATCAGTGCTTATCTATTGTCCTCGTAAATAAATAATTTTGTCTTGTCTTGTCTTGTCTTCTCTCTCTCTCTCTCTCTCTCTCTCTGTGTTTGTGTGTGTGTGTGTGTGTGTGTGTGTGTGTGTGTGTGTGTGTGTGTGTGTGTGTGTGTGTGTGTGTGTGTGTGTGTGTGTGCACGGCCACACACTGGGAGACTGTCAGCTCCACGAAGTACCTTGGCGTGACGGTAAAGAGCCCCGGCAGCTGGGATGCACACATCGATACAGTAGCCGCAAAGGCCAACCGCACGCTGGGATTCCTTCGCAGGAACCTGAAGATCAGCTCCACCGCCATCAAAGAAAGAGCTTACAAATCCCTCGTCAGGCCCATCCTACAGTACACCTCCACTGTATAGGACCCCCACCAAAACAAAACGACATCAGCAAGCTCGAGGCAGCACAAAACAGAGCGGCGAGATTTGTCTTGAGCAGACACCGAAACACCTCAAGTGTCGGAAATATGCTGGAGCAACTAAAGTGCCCCAAAAACTACAACAACGAAGAAAAACAGACTCGCCATGCTCTACAAGATCCGTCACAACCTGGCCAAAGTCAAGACGAACAACCTAGCTCATACCAAAGAACAGAAGAGAGAGAGGCCACAAGGCCAAGCGTACAGCATCCCATCATGCCGCACTGACTACCGGAAATACACATTCCTGCCACGTACCATCAGAGAGTGGAACTCACTCCCAGATGCCACAGTCACCGCTCTCTCCCTTGAGGCCGTGGTCTCAAGGATGACCCGAACGTCCTAACAGCCCGGCCCCACCATCAACCAAAGTAAGGCAAGTGAGGGACTAGGGCTCTGCCGGTCGGGGCTTGACCCCCGGGGGCCGCTTCGGTAGCCGGAAAGGCCTGGTCCTGACGCCTGGAACAGCTGATGGCTTCCCCCATCCCCATGAGCCCACCATCCCCACACACACCCTACACCCCATTACCCCCCCCCCCCCCCCCTTTTTTTTATCATCATCCATCCTGCTGCGCTCCACACCACACTACGGTGTCAGAATGGTCAATGTGACGACCGTGGACACCTAACAGGAAGAAGAAGAAGTGTTTGTGTGTGTGTGTGTGTGTGTGTGTGTGTGTGTGTGTGTGTGTGTGGTTCATATCTCTGTCTGTCTTTCCGTCTGTCTGTCTGTCTGTCTCTCTCCCTCTCTCTCCCCTTCCTTGCTCCCTCCCTCCCTCCTGTCCCACTCCATGCCTGTCTGTCTGTCTGTCTGTCTGTCTGTCTGTCTCTCTCTCTCTCTCTCTCTCTCTCTCTCTCTCTCTTCATTTCGATTTTAATTACTTTCGGTATCCACCAAAGAACTTACCACACACACCGTTGTGCCACATACCAGCGCAAAGCATACAAGATTGAAAGTGTTTGATATAGTTGGTTATTGATTTTTCTGTGTTGCTTTACAGTTAGTTTGATGATTAATTGTTGTGTTTTTTTTCTTAATCCAGAATCAATTTGTTTTTGATATAGTTTAAAAGATTTATATTCACAACACCCTCTTTATTAGGAACCATGGCCTAAATGAATGAAATAACTCCATCCGTCTGTGTGTGTGTGTGTGTGTGTGTGTGTGTGTGTGTGTGTGTGTTGGTGGTGGATGGGCTCTCTCTCTCTCTCTCTCTCTCTCTCTCTCTCTCTCTCTCTCTCTCTCTCTCTCTCTCTCTCTCTTAGATTTCCTGGCTGACTCTTGCCCGCACTCTCACATGTACACTTCCCGTTAATGCAGATATAATGCACTAGCTGCATGATTCACACACACACACACACACACACACACACACACACACACACACACACACACACACACACGCTTGCGACAACAACTTCCCATTCAACCACACAATCAATAAACAAACAGAACATACTAGGATTAGCAAAAACAAAAAAATGAAATGAAATGAAATAAAACAAAGAAAGACAGAAACAGATGAAACACCCAATGGATCATAGTGCTGACAGTGACACAGATCATGTGAAATCAAT
The DNA here is from genome assembly GCA_016801955.1 of Conus betulinus. Classification (NCBI taxonomy): domain Eukaryota; kingdom Metazoa; phylum Mollusca; class Gastropoda; order Neogastropoda; family Conidae; genus Conus; species Conus betulinus. The sequence continues at coordinate 198,959 of JADBJO010000769.1, read as the reverse complement.
ACGATCAGCATAAGAATCATCCCTCGGCAATATTGGTTCAAGCTGTCTCCCTCTTTCTTCTCCCTTTGATGTTCTGTTATTGCCGCTTCAACGGTTGACGAGAGCCAGAGAGAGAGAGAGAGAGAGAGAGAGAGAGAGAGAGAGAGAGACGACGACAGGCAGACAGAGGGAGGGACAGAGACAGAGACAGACAGAGAGAGAGAGAGAGAGAGAGTGAGACAGACAGACAGACAGAGACAGGCAGACAGAGGAAGCGACAGAGACAGACAGACAGAGAGGGAGAGAGGGGTGGGGGGAGGAAAGGATGTATAGGATATATATATATATATATATATATATATATATATATATATATATATATATATATATATATATATATAGAGAGAGAGAGAGAGAGAGAGAGAGAGAGAGAGAGAGAGAGAGGAAGAAGCAGAGAGAAAGAGAAAGAGAGAGGGAAAGAGAGGGAGGAAGGTGGTGAATGGGGAGGCAGAGACACACACACACAAAAGGGTATAGAAGATTGGAAGCCGGAAGAAATTTCTTTTAAAATTAACGACAGCTTGTCTTGGCAAAGCCAGCTGACATAAACAACCAATGTTCAATCTCCTTCACCTCCTTCTCATACGCACAGTTGGTGTCGAGTGTTCCAATCAGAGATTCAAACGAAAGGGGATCAGTATCTAACTGTGCTTTTTCTACTCTCCGCGTCTGTCGGAGTCCTGTTGACTTGCGGCATTCGAGACTTTATCAACTGGCTAGGCTGCCATCTCAGGTTCATCACGTAATACTAGCTTGATTGCGTCCGTCATTCAGCGAGGTTGGCTCACTGCAGGCACGTAGCCTTCGCCCATGTGCGAATAACATGTGTGTGCTTCAGACTTGGGCAGTTTGGCAATGGTGGCAGTTTGGCAGTGGTGGCGGTTTGGCAGTGGTGGCAGTTTGGCACTTTGGCAGTGGTGGCAGTGTGGCAGTGGTGGCAGTTTGGCAATGGTGGCAGTTTGGCAGTGGTGGCAGTTTGGCAATGGTGACAGTTTGGCAGTTTGGTAGTGAGGACGGTGTGGCACTGGCAGTTTGGCAGTGGTGGGCACCGGCAGTTTGGCAATGGTGGCAGTGGTGGCAGTTTGGCAGTGGTGGCAATTTGGCTGTGGTTGCAGTTTGGCAGTGGTGGCAGTTTGGCCGTGGTGGCAGTTTGGCAGTAGTGGCAGTGGTGGCAGTCTGGTAGTGGTTGCAGTTTGGCAGTGGTGGCAGTGGTGGCAGTCTGGTAGTGGTGGCAGTTTGGCAGTGGTGGCAGTCTGGTAGTGGTGGCAGTTTGGCAGTGGTGGCAGTGGTGGCAGTCTGGTAGTGGTTGCAGTTTGGCAGTGGTGGCAGTTTGGCAGTGGTGGCAGTGGTGGCAGTCTGGTAGTGGTGGCAGTTTGGCAGTGATGGCAGTGGTGGCAGTTTGGCAGTGGTGGCAGTCTGGTAGTGGTGGCAGTTTGGCAGTGGTGGCAGTCTGGTAGTGGTTGCAGTTTGGCAGTGGTGGCAGTTTGGCAGTGGTGGCAGTGGTGGCAGTCTGGTAGTGGTGGCAGTTTGGCAGTGATGGCAGTGGTGGCAGTTTGGCAGTGGTGGCAGTCTGGTAGTGGTGGCAGTTTGGCAGTGGTGGCAGTGGTGGCAGTCTGGTAGTGGTGGCAGTTGGCAGTGGTGGCAGTGGTGGCAGTCTGGTAGTGGTTGCAGTTTGGCAGTGGTGGCAGTTTGGCAGTGGTGGCAGTCTGGTAGTGGTGGCAGTTTGGCAGTGGTGGCAGTCTGGTAGTGGTGGCAGTTTGGCAGTGGTGGCAGTTTGGCAGTGGTGGCATTCTGGCAGCAGTGGCAGTGGTGGGCAATCTGGCAGTGGTGGCAGTTTGGCAGTGGTGGCAGTTTGGCTGTGGTGACACCGGCAGTTTGGGAGTGGTGGTAGTGGTGGCAGTTTGGCAGTGGTGACAGTGGTGGCAGTCTGGCAGCGGTGACAGTTTGGCAGTGGTGACAGTTTGGCAGTGGTGGCAGTTTGGCAATGGTGGCAGTTTGGCAGTTTGGTAGTGATGGCAGTGTGGCAGTTTGGCAGTGGTGGCAGTTTGGCAGTGGTGGCAGTTTGGCAGTGGTGGCAGTTTGGCAGTGGCGGCCTTTGGCTTTGGTGGCAGTTTGGCAATGGTGGCAGTTTGGCAAAAGTGGCCCTTGGCAATGGTGGCAGTTTGGCACTTTGACTATGGTGGCAGTTTGGCAGTGGTGGCACTTTGTCAGCGTTGGCACTCTGGCAAGGTGGCAGTTTGGCAGTGATGGCACTTTGTCAGCGTTGGCACTCTGGCAATGGTGCCAGTTTGGCAGTGGTGGCACTTTGTCAGCGTTGGCACTCTGGCAAGGTGGCAGTTTGGCAGTGGTGGCACTTTGTCAGCGTTGGCACTCTGGCAATGGTGGCAGTTTGGCAGTTTGAGAGCTTGGCAGTGGTTGCAGTTTAGCAGTTGTGGCATTTTGACAGTTTGGCAATGAGACAGTTTGGCAAGGGTAGCAGTGTGGCAGTTTCGCAGTGGTGTCAGTTTGGCAGTGTGTGTGTGTGTGTGTGTGTGTGTGTGTGTGTGTGTGAGAGAGAGAGAGAGAGAGAGAGAGAGAGAGAGAGAGAGAGGGGGGGGGGGGAAGAGAAAGTGAGACAGACACACACACACACACACAAACAGACAGACAGAAAACAACAAGCAGTCACCCAACTCCTTGATGCTGCGTGCATACAGTGTGTTCAAAACATGATCAGCAGAAACTGTTGCAGAAAACCGAACTGTCCTTTAGGAGAAAGGCCTCACACTTTCACGCCTACTTGCTCTTTATATGTCCATTCTTTCTTATGTCCATTCTTTGGGATAGCTGTTGCGGTAGGTGCCTTTAAAGGACACGTGACTAGTCACCAACAATGATGACTTGTATTCTTCGTGGATGAGCAGGATTGGGGTGGTAGGAGGAGGGGGGGGAGGGGGAGAGGGGAGTGGAGGGGTGGTGGAGAGGTGCGGTGTGGAGTGGTGGGTGGGGGGGTGGGGGTGGGACGAGGTATGCCTGAAAAAAAACACATATACCAGGAGCCTAATTACTTGTAAGGTTGTTTATAAGGCGAAATCAGGAATCAACAACTGCTATGAACATAATGGTTCAGGTCTTTTTGTTCTGGGTCATTTTCTTATTCAGCGTGCGTGTGACCGGTCGATGCATGCAAACTTTGAAGCAGTGTGGCATCAGTGTGGTACTTTGTGGTGGTTCGTCATGAGATGTGATTTGGTCTGATGTGGCGGTGTACTGCGGCGGTGTGATGTGGTATGGAACAGTATCATGTGGCGTGGCACTCCTTGATGGGGCGGGGTGTTAGAACAGTGACTTAAAGAACACGAAGTGTCGTGGGGGAAAAAAAAAACGATGGCAATCCTTTTAGAGAAAGTGCCCGACCTTTTCACAACTGCTTGCCCTTGTCTGTCGACTTCTCGTTTCTCTCGCCGGACTCGTAATCTTGGAGTTGCGGGTTCGCATCTCCGCTGGGCCGTTTCGGTACAGGGGGATTGTTCCCTCGGAGTTCACATTGGTTCTGACTCCATTTCTCATACAGTCCTTCGAATGAGACTATAAACCGAGGTTCCATGTGTGAACGCACGCATAACATCTTGCACACACGTAAAATCCCATCACCAACTTTCGGAAGAGAAGGTCAGTTTGGCCGTTGGTATGGGATGACACGTTACACATAGCATGCACCTTCCCCAAGTTGGAGTATGGCTGTCTTAATGGCGGGCTGAAAAAAAAAATGGTCATACACACAAAAACTCCACTCCCTTTGTTGGGCAGATGGGTGTAATACTTGCCTGTCTATACAGGGAGTGTCCGCAGGAGTATCATCCTGCGTACGCAGAACAAGAGGTATCATTGTGTGTGTGTGATGTGACAAGTCACCACTTATGGTGCACTGGTCTTCTGACTGACGAAGCAGTGTGCTGGTGTGGATACTTATCGCTTCACCCCAAGTCGTTTTGCCTGCCCTTTGATCCTGAAAGCCTGAACCTTTCCCCCACTGGTGTAAGTCTTATCGGCTGCTGTTTGGCCTGCAGGATGGGATTTATTTTGCTTAATTCATATAAAACGTCGACTTAACAAGTCGATGCTCAGTGAAAGTAAGCCGAGTTTGAAACATGTTCATATATATACACACACAATGAAGGAAGTAAGGAAATTGATTCAACGATATGGACTGGATGACACGGGAAACGACTGAATGAAGCGCTAGCTGGCAGCTCTTCAGTCAGCACTACCCAGGTAGGAAGCCCGATGTATAAACGAGTGTGGATTGTAAAACGCTTAGAGCTTGGTCTCTAGCCGAGGATGGGCGCTATATAAGTATTCATGATAATGACAATGACAATAATAATGATAATAATAATAATAATAATAATAATAATAATAATAATAATAATAATGATAATAAACAACACACATTTCCCCCCTTTCTAATCATTTTTAGCGATGTTATGACACTGCTGCCATCGTTTTGTTCAGAGGTCAAGCTGAAGGCTGTTCCCACCTGTTTCAGTATTCAAAACTCATGCTGTGCATGTTTGTTTTTTTGCATCATTTGCTTGTCATGAGGAGGCGATCAATCATCAATTATAAATTACAAATCGGGTGGAGCTTTCAGCACCCAAAGGTTAAACCCAAAATGGCATGTGTCCCCAAGTCAAAAACGTGGTGGTAATCCTTTGTTTTTTAAACAGCTACAAGCTCAGGTTTTTTTAAATCTTGAATAAATATATGATGACTGAATTGGCTTTTGAGTAGTTACCCCATCCACTACACACACACACACACACACACACACACACACACACACACACACAGATACACACACACACACACACACACACACACACACACACACACACACACACACACACACACACACACACACACACACACACACACCACACACACACACACACACACACGAAAAGAACAGAAATTACAGGAGAAATGGAACAAACCAAATTTTAGTTTTAAAAAAATATGCCCAGGGGAACTGACCTTAATCAAAATAAAAGTACGATACTAAAGTACGAAACTAAATGGAGCTGAAATGAATTGGACTCGTTTTTGTGGGCTGCTTTTGACACCCTTGTACCGGGATAACATTCTATGGGTGTAATTACTTATGATTTAATTGGCATTGTTTTACAATCTTCATTCCGGGTTCTTTTTCAGTCAGTGCGCGAGATTGTGGTTGGGAGGGCAGAGTGATTTATCGTGATGTGTAGAGGTGTGGTGCAGGTTTGCTGCTAGCGTGGTATTGACTGGTAGGGCGTGATGCTGTTGTGGAGTGGCGATTCGTTCATGCATCATCAACGTTTGCAGTATTATCGTTTATGATTCAAGTATGCATCTGTATTCTCTGTCACTGTCACTGTCTCTGTGTCTCCGTCTCTCTCTCTTTCTCTCTCTCTTTCTGTGTGTGTGTGTTATGTGTGTGCGTGCGTGGTTGTGTGTGCGTATGCCGCGCGCGCGTGTGTGTGTGTGTGTGTGTGTGTGTGTGTGTGTGAGTATAAGAGAGAGAGACAGAGAGAGAGAGAGAGAGAGAGAGAGAGAGAGAGAGAGAGAGAGAGAGTGTGTGTGTGTGTGTGTGTGTGTGTGTGTGTGTGTGTGTGTGTGTGTGTGTGAGTGTGTGTGCAAATGCACCAGCACTTTCATATTCTTTTTTGACATTTGGGTATCCCGAGAGACAGACAGACAGGCAGACAGACAGGCAGACAGACAGACAAATAAACATTCTAAGAGAGAAGGGTTGGTAGTTGGTTAGTGTTGGTGGGTTAAAAAGAAGGAGGAAACGAGAGACAAAAAAAAAGAATAAATAAATAAAATAAACATTCCACAACCAGTCTAATTCGCTTCCCAAAGCATGCAACTGTAGCCCCAGCCTGTTCAAGCTAAGACTTCAAAATCTCTGTGACGGAAACGATGACTATTCTTTCAGAGATATGTCCCAACACTTCCACACCTGCTTGACCTTAATGTCAACTTCTGTCACCTGGGTCTTGAGTTTAGAGTCCCTTGTTTCACCGGTGACTAGTCACCAACACTAGTTACTTGTGTTCTGTCTCGATGAGAGGGATGAGTCTTAATCAAAGCTGGACACGAGGAGACAAATTTATGAGGGGGTAAATTTTAGTAGAAACTCCTAGAGACAAGAGAGTTGTTAGTGTAATGGGTGTACGACTTTTAAAAGTCTGGCTCCTTCTTTTTCTTTCGTGCCATGTGTCAGTGTTTGGAAGTGTGCGTGCTAATTATGGATTCATGTGGCACAATCTGATGTGGTGTGGTGTTGCTTTGGTGTGTCCCTGTGTGATAAGATGTGGTGGTAGTTTTGTGTGGTATAGCAGGTATGGCATGGTTTGTTGCATTCTGTGTCGTTTTGAATATCTATTTTAAAGATCTGTACTTATGATTACGTGTGTTTCGTTTTCGTCGTGTGTGTGTGTGTGTGTGTGTGTGTGTGTGTGTGTGTGTGTGTGTGTGTGTGTGTGTGTGTGTGTGTGTGTGTGTTTATTTGTAAATGTGTACGTACGTTTGAATTATGCAATAATGTGCACGCGCTCGCGTGTGTGTACACATATGCATGAATTATACATGAATATGTGCACTTATATGCACGTTCATCTGTGTGGAGTATAAAAGTAGTGAGCAAATGAGTGAGTGAGAGTTTGAGGGAGAGAGAGAGAGAGAGAGAGAGAGAGAGAGAGAGAGAGAGAGAGAGAAACAGTGACAGAAAGACAGACAGACAGACAGAGACAGAAACAGAAACAGAGACGAAAAGAAAGGAAAAGGAAGGGGGGGGGTGGGGGGGGGGGGGGGGGGGGGGGGGGGGGGGGGGGGGGGGGGGGGGGGGGGGGGGGGGGGGGGGGGGGGGGGGGGGAGAGCTGATACACATATAAATACAAAAATCCAAAAAGAGAAAAACAGGAAGCAGGTACACAAATTTTCTTGAAAAGAACTCAGTGACAGCCCCTCTCAGCCTCTCTCGGCAAGGCCAGCATTTTTAAGTAACAGCTACACCAAATCTCATTCACCCTCCAAATTGTGCATAGTTAACATAATATGTTTTCAAACCAAGAACTCAATACACGATCACGGAAACGATGACTTTTCTTTTAGAGAAAGGTCCCACCACTGTCGTGCCTGCTTGACCTTTACGTCGAATCCTGTCGCTTTAACCTTCAGAGTCGCTCATTTCACACATGACTAGTTACAAAAACCGGCGACTTGCGTTCCGTCCTGAAAAAAGGGGGATAGGGAGGTATGGTTTTGAAAGCCTAACACTGGGGGGAGACAAATTTGTGCGGGTGAGTTTATAACAAAACACCCATAGGGTCAGTGGTTCAATGAGCATAATGGGTTTGTGTTTGTATTCTGGGCCCTTCTTTGATTCAGTGTATCCGTGCGTGGAAGAAGGGTGTGAGGAAGTTGTGGAGGAACGTGGCATCAAATGGTCTTGGTTTGATGTGCTTTGGTGTGGGTTTTGGTGTAGTAGTAGTAGTATTGTGTTTGTACGGTACGGTGTGTGGTGATGACCATGCATGTGGCGTGGTACAGCTTAGTGCGTTCTGTTATGTGCTAAGTTGTCTGGAATATCTGTCCATGTACATATGCTCTAATGTCAGTGTATATTTATGCATGCATGTGGGCATGTCTGCAGGAGCGTGTGTGTGTATGTATGTATGTGTGTGTGTGTGTGTGTGTGTGTGTGTGTGTGTGTGTGTGTGTGTGTGTGTACGTGTGTGTCTGTGTGTGTGTACGCGTGTGTGTGTGTTTGTGTGTGAGTGTGTGTTTGTGTGTGTGTGTATGTCTCCTCCCCCCACCCTCTGTGTGTGTGTGTGTGTGTGTGTGTGTGTGTGTGTGTGTGTGTGTGTGTGTGTGTGTGTGTGTACATACGTGTGAATTATAAATTAATCTTTACGTGTATGTGGGAGTGCATCCATGTGACGCACAGAAATGAGTGTGAACGAGAGAGAGAGAGAGAGAGAGAGAGAGAGAGAGAGAGAGAGAGAGAGAGAGAGAGAGAGAGAGAGAGAGAATGAAAAGAGAAAAAGAAAATATACAGAGAGAGAGAGAGAGAGAGAGAGAGAGAGAGAGAAAGAGAGAGACCCAGACAGATGCAAAGCTACAGAAAAGCAAGCTGGGTTGAATGTTCAAACAGAATGTTCTTGCTCAAAAGACCAGTGATGGATTTCTCTCAGCAAGGCAAACCCTCAAGAACAGCCAAGAGCCAGTCTCATTCATCTCCTAAATTATGCACGGTTAACACAGTGCGTTCAGGCTGAGAACTCTAATGGTATTGTGACGGAAACGATGACTATCCTTTTAGAGAAAGGTCCTAACACTTTTCACGCCTGCTTGACTTTTATGTCGACTTCTGTCACCTCGGTCTTCGGAATGCCCTCATTAGACACGTGGCTGGCCACCGACAATGGTGACTTGTGTACCGCCTGGACCACGAAAGGGAGAACGGTAGAGTCGGCATGGGGAAGGGGAGTGTGTGTGTGTGTGTGTGTGTGTGTGTGTGTGTGTGTGTGTGTGTGTGTGTGTGAGAGAGAGAGAGAGAGAGAGAGTACGTGTGTGTGTGTGTGTGTGTGTGTGTGTGTGTGTGTGTGAGAGAGAGAGAGAGAGAGAGAGAGAGAGACGTGTGTGTGTGTGTGTGTGTGTGTGTGTGGTGTGTGTGTGTGTGTGTGTGTGCGTGTGAGTGTGTGTGTGTGTGTGTGTGTGTGTGTGTGCGCGCGCGCGCGCGCGTGTGTGTGTGCGTGTGTGTGCGCGAGCACGCGCGCGCGCGCAAGCGAGCTTCTGAGAGCCTTACACAGAGAGCACATTGATGAGAGTTGCTTGGAAAGAAACATAGTTTGGGAGTCGGGAGGTTTCGATTAGCAGAATGCGTTTGAGTCTTTTTTCTGGCTCCTTTGCCACAGAGAGTGTGATGGCGTGGACTGCTGTGTTGTCTTCTGTCATGATTAAGTGGTTTGTTGGGGTGTAATCAGGTTTGATAATGTGTCATGTAGTGTTGTAGCGTGGTCGTGTGCGATGCCGTATGGTGATGAGTTGATGCTTTGGTGTGTTTGTCTAGTGTTGTGGTGTTATGTTGAATAGTTCTGTAAAAAAAAAAAGTGTGTTCACGCCATTTGTGTGTGTGTGTGTGCGTGTGTGTGTGTGTGTGTGTGTGTGTGTGTGTGTGTGTGTGTGTGTGTGTGTGACTGTCTGTGTCTGTGTGTCTGTGTATGCGTAAGTGTGTGCATGCGTACATGTGTGTGTGTGTGTGTGTGTGTGTGTGTGTGTGTGTGCGCGCGCGCGTGCGCGTGTGTGTATGTGTGTATGTGTGTGTGTGTGTGTGTGTGTGTGTGAGAGAGAGAGAGAGAGAGAGAGAGAGACAGTCTGTCTTCAGTCTGTATTGGTGTCTGTGTGTATGTGTGTCTGTGTGTAATCGTGTCAAGGTGAGTGTCTGTGTGTATGTGTGTCTGTGTGTGATCGTGTCTAGGTGAGTGTCTGTGTGTATGTGTGTCTGCGTGTAATCGTGTCTAGGTGAGTGTCTGTGTGTATGTGTGTCTGTGTGTCTGCGTGTAATCGTGTCTAGGGGAGTGTCTGTGAGCTGTAACAAATCAGAGTAATAGCGGAGTGGAATCTTCGAAGCTTTCGGCCCCGGGGAAGCGAAACAGAGATCTGCAGTGTGTCTGTGATACAAGTAACGAATTTTATTCCCCAGACTCTGGGTGATGATCAGACAACTCATCTTTCGGACGAGATGAATAGACTGAGGCTCCTTGTAGTGCAACCTTTTTAGCATGCTGCCAAACACAAGACAGCTGTTCCTGAAAAAAAAAAAAGAAAAGGAAACTAGGAAAAACTAGAATGGGGGCAATGGGGAGACGGCAGATATCCGCCAAAGGTCGGACAACCCTCTCAACTTCAATCAGACCTTACCAGAATCCATTCTTTATCTGTGTGGTGAAACCAGAGTTACCTGTTGGGAAGAAAAATTATGACACAAGTCCCGTTTCAGTTATTGAGAAGCTGTTCTGTGTTAAGTCTGTGAAGTATGCAACAACACATTTCAGGCTTATTTCTTATTCAGACACCTTTTTGGTGATCGTTTCCGTCAGTATGAAAAGCTTTTCTGTAAGTCTGTGCTCGACGTACAACACGTTTTAGGGCTTACTGTTTGATTTAGACAACCTTTTGTTATCGTCTGAGTTAGCACACTATAATCCAGAATGACTGAAACAATAAATGGACAGTATACATGCAGGCTTGCTCTGATGAAAGAGATTACGGCTACGGTTTTTTGCGTCGAACGTGGAGAGGTATTTTGATAAGATAAAATAGGACCCAAACTAAGAGAGAGAGAGAGAGAGAGAGAGAGAGAGAGAGAGAGAGAGAGAAGAAGAAGAAGAAGAAGAAGAAGAAGAAGAAAAATATCCAATTACCGACTCGAAGTTCCAGCATTTCCCTAGTGGCGATGATATGAGAAGTATCAAAGTTGACCAACTCGTCTGGACATAGTCGTATACCATAAAAAACTTGTGAAATAGATTTTGTGCCTTTTTTAATACTTGTGTAGGGAAATAATATGACACTTCTTCCCTTTCAAGACTATCGAACTTTGTACACCATGGCACTTCCATAGGGCATGGTCGAGTCGAGTCTTTCAAGATTTGTTAAAAAGAAACTACTTGTACACCATAGGGCACTTCCATCGATTATGGTCGAGTCTTTCAAGATTTGTTAAAAAGAAACTACTTGGAAGCAGACTATGGTATGGACGTCACAAGATGGCGGTTCGAGGGCTTACCAGCAGAGCAGTAATCAGAACTTTGAAATGCAATCCGCCCTCACTGAAAAGAAAGAAAAAACCGTTGAAACGGCTTCGAAACACCGATTGATGAAAAAAAAAGTTCAACAACAAGACAAGACCAAAAAACAAACAAACAACAAACAACAAACAAAAAAAAAAAGCCGTCAGAATAGGTCCTCGACTTGAGGGTAATAAGAAGGGACATAACTCTACTGCAGCGAAATTGTGAAACACGAAAGTCTTCGGCTTTGAATTGCTGACGACTGTGGCGGGAATGCAGAGTCGGCTTAGCAACAGCTCGTTCCGCTTTCTCATCCCATGATATACTGTGACCCAGGCTGCGGCTCACAGCCGGGCCAGCCGCTGAGCTCGAATAAATAATCAACAGCAACATCTACAGGCGACAGGTTTATGACAAGCCGCCGCAGCCAAACTGCCGGATAATGCCCAATACTGAGAAGACTCGGCCCGGATGGTGGAGGAGGATTAGGGGAGAGGGTGTGGTGGTGGTGGTGGTGATGGGGGTGGGGGAGGAGGCAGTCAGGGAGGAGGAGAGGTGGGGGAGGGGGTGTCTTGATTTACAAGGCAATATCTTGTTAACACCAACATAATTGCCGAACATATATTATCAAGTACAGCACAAACCAGACCCCTGACTCACCAGCCCTCCCTCCGTTTATTAAAAAGCGACACGCATAAAGTGCCGGGACATGCTACTCACAGCAGGAAAGAGACCTGCCTCCCCTCCCCCCCCCCCCCCCCCCCCCCCATCCCCACCACCACCCCCGCGCCCTCGGCCCATGCGTGGTCACGGGCTGACGCCAAGGTGACTTGTTAAACGCCACGCGCGATTGGTTCATTTGGATTCAAGGATAGACACTTAACATGGCCCCGGCAATGAGGGAACAGCTGCTCACACAAATGTTATCTCCCTTGTCAGAAACTGTACCTCTGCCAAGGCTAGGGCTAGTTTTGCCCCCGTCTCTTTTTTTTACGACGTCAGCGGACAGGAGCCCAAACGATTGAGGTATTCTTCGGCCCAAACTGCCGGCTCGTGACCAAGCATTCGTTGGTGGGCCCCAGACCGCAGAAGGTGATTGGGGAGACAAGCATGGGCCTATTGTGGGCTGCCGGGCCGTTAAACATGTACACGATGCGGAGGGGCAGCCCTCCCACTTGGACAGTCTGTGTACCGCATTCTTTTCTTTCGAGTGGTGCTTGAGAAATGAACGGAGAAGGCTCAACAGCAATCATAACTGATTTGGGCGAGTCATGTTTTTTTTTTTTTTTTTTCCTTTTCAGACCCCGCCCCTCCCCCCTTTCCCAGACACCCCCCTCCCCCCACCATCTCTCTCTCTCTCTCTCTCTCTCTCTCTCTCTCTCTCTCTCTCTCTCTCTCTCTCCCACGCAGAACATAACGATACTCGCCCCATTCAACCAACAGGTCGGAAAACCTTACAGTCCACTTATTTGCACAAGGTCTTAAGTGGAATTCTACGTGTCAAATTTGCGTACAGGCGATGTTCAGGGAGCGATCTTTGGTCCATGGCTGTGGAAACTTCGGAGATAGGTGGCTGTTAATTACGCATTAGCATTCGAACTTGAAACAGGTGCGTTAGCTGAGTGGTTACTGCACTGAATCTTCGATCTGTGGGTCGGGTGTTCGAAGCTAGAGCACAGCCTGGTGGGTAGAGCGTCGACAGGTTTTTATTTGCCGATTCTTCACATTAACATATTGGAGGAATTTCTCGACAACCATCCCCCCTCCCCTCAACCCCACCCTTCCTCCCGTCCCCCGATCCTTAACCGTTGGATCTTTTTGTCAAGGCAGAATGGGTTGATTCCTATGCGGTGTCAGTGAAAGGTTAAGTATTTTGCATTTTAACCTCCTTTCCTACATTGAAATTCCTACATCCTCGTCCCCTCCTCTCCCTCCCCCTACACACACACACACACACACACACACACACACACACACACACACACACACACACACACACATTTCCCGCTAAAACTTCGTAAAGTCACTGTCATCACGAACGGAGGGAGGATTCGTTTGTCTGCACTTGTTCTCATCCTTTAGTTTTCTCTGTTCTATATCCTTATAACAATACTGGCTTTTGAAAGGAGACTGTTGCTGGGTGGGACGCCTACTATAGAGATGAAAAGAAACATGGACCAACAAGAAAGGCCCCATAGACCAGCCGCCGTGGCGATGTGGCTAGTGCCATGGACTCCTCGCTGGAAGGTTGAAGATTTGACTCCTAGTAGTGCCTTTTTCATTGTGGGATTTTCTTTCTGCCCCGATCGGCTACTTCCCAAAGTTGAGGTTGCTGTGGGCTCGTATGGGAAGAGTGGGACTACGCTTGAGTTTCATCTGCCAAATGAATGCGTCTTTGAGACAGCGGCTCAAATTTCCTGGGCGACACTGTAGGTATCTGTATCTCGCGGGCCTCGTTGACGCCGGGATGTGTTATGAATGTAAGCGTAGAGACCACTCCATGCAGTCTCAGACCAGTATGGAAATCCGTAGCATCATCATCATCATCATCATCATCATCATCATCATCATCATCATCATCTTCATCATCATCATCATCATCGATCAGCATAAAACAATTTATCAAATTCTGTGGCGCTTCATGCCCTGACGTCGGGTTACTCTTCACATGCATAGCTCTGTTGGGTTCTGTCTAGGTCGGCGGTATCGGCAAATTCACAGGCACTGTCTTTGCACGGACGTGGTGGTGCCCTCTGGAGAGAAAGCTCCCTAACGCTAGCCTAGCGACTACGCCATCATTCTCCTCGTCAGTAAGGGGCTTCCTTGGGACGTGTCTTGCGTATGCTGGATCAGAACAGGCACCACTGAACACCACCGAAGTGATTCAGCAGCGGGGCAGAGTCTCCTCTGATGCGGTGTCTCAGGACGACTTGACATTGACTGCTGCTCCTTGTGGATTGCCGGTGCCGTGGCCGTGGAAGGGAAGGACGGAGCAGGATGTGGTTGTGGATGGCGGGGGATTGAACGGTGTGGTGGATTCAATGCCACTGAAGTGGCACGGAAGACGAGAGAGCAAAAAAAGAAAGAAAGAAAAGAAACAAACAAACAAAAAACAGAAAAAAAGAAAAAAAAGAAGAAAAGAAAAGAAAAAAGTCTATACAAGAGCGCGAATTCCCATCAACGTCGCACAGATTCTGGATCAGCCCTTTGATCTAGAAAAAAAAATTAAAAGGTTCTTTTTTTTTTGGTCCACATTCCCTATTTTCACCTCATTTGATTCGAACCCGTTTTATTATTTTTTCGCCGCCATCTTGGTGAACAGACCATCTTTTCGCACTTGGATCCACATCCTCACTACAAGTCCGCACAGACATTGTCAGGATTCGTTCGTCCACTTGCACCACATTTTAATGCTTCACTGAGTTCAGAGACCCGTGAAAGCTACAGAACTGCTGCAGCTGAGCAGCGCAGGATGATCAGGAAGACCAGTGTCAAGAGATCTCCAGCTGCTGCCACCATCCCCTGTCCGTACTGTGATAGATCTTTCCGGGCGCAGATCGGCCTGACCAGCCATCTACGCACTCACCCCCCCCCCCCCCCCCCCCCCCCCCCATCCCGATCCCGGATGACGAGATGGTCGAGATTCTTTGTCGTCTCGACGGACAACAAACAATAAACACAACACGAGTGCTGTTACCATCGGTTCGGTCTGGGGCACTACTTCTGCCGAAAGGCAGGCAAACCAACAAATAACCGAGAGTGAAAACGACGATGACGACAACGACAACAATAATAACGACAATACCGAATCATTAAAGGAGGAAAGTATTTTTAGAGGTGTTATTGTGGGAGATCACAGTTTTCAAGCCCCCCCCCCCCCCTTCACTCTCTCTCTCTCTCCCTCTCTCTCTCTCTCTCTCTCTCTCTCTCTCTCTCTGTGTCTATGTCTGTCTGTCTGTCTGTCTGTGATGTGTGTATGTACGTAAGGGCGCGCGCGTGCGTGTGCATTCGTGCATGCATGTGTCCGTGCATTCATGCGTGCGTACTTGCATGCGTGCGTGCGTGCGTGTGTGCGCACGCGCATATGTGTGTGTGTGTGTGTGTGTGTGTGTGTGTGTGTGTGTGTGTGTGTGTGTGTGTTCCTTTTTTTAAAACACAACCTGGAAATAACGTAGGTGATTTTTGTCCCGTTTTGATGGAACATGGAAACAAGACCATACAAATTTAGAACAAACTCTTTCCAAACGTAAAATAAATTCCTGCAAAAGTAACAAAACACACCCACGAACGACAAACTCTTTACAGTCAGTCCTACTAAAAAGAGGAAATAAAAACACTATCCAATTCGCCCAAGCAGAAAGAAATTCCTTCAAAAGAAATGGAACGTATCTACGAACGACATATTCTTTTTCCATTTCTCCCAAATAGGGATTGTCCACACTAGGAAAGGAAAACAATATGACCAACAAACCCCAATCCGCTGAAAATTAAAGGAATTCTTGCAAGAGGAATGGAACACACCAACTGACAATAAACTCTTTCAAAGTCGCCCGGACTCCAATTCCTACCGTCTCTCTCCTACCGTCTCTCTCTCTCTCTCTCTCTCTCTCTCTCTCTCTCTCTCTCTCTCGCTGTGGAAATCTTCACGTGGATAAGAGTGTTGTGTCCACACCTTTCTTATACACTGTGCAATTTTAGATGGTGAAGGAGTGCCGTGGTACGTACCTGTGTGATAACCCACTCCTTATTCATCTTCTTACTGAATGCCCGGATTTGAAGAGCTTTCTTCTCAGGTCTAAATTAACTGGCGAATGACGAGTTTCAAATGACATCATAGGCTCAATCCTTTCACTTGTTCACAGATATTATGCTCATCCCAAAGTCGCGAATCAGACCGAACGACCAACACAGACGTCATTTTCCTTTCCACGAAATGTAATGAAACAGTTCAGCAGAGCATTACACAGTTTTATTGTCCTATCCCAACAACCCTGATGATGACATCGGAAATAATCACCACCCCGAGAAAATAGGAAAGAAAGGACAACAGCACCAGAGCAACGCTTCATATAAGAGGTTAATAATGTGTGAGTGGTTGATTCGCATGCTTTTTATTGTCGATGGTGTTTACACTTTATTATTATCTTTTCTTATTATTTTTCCTTGATTTTGTACATATTTGCATTTATGTATATATGTGTGTGCAATGTATGTATGTGTGCATGAAAATAGTTGTAAATATGTGTACGTGTGGGTGTGTATATTTTTGTGTGTTTTATTTATTATAGTAACTTTAACAGTCTTCTGCCATTTCCTTTGTCACACATCTAATTAGAAGCATTTGAACACACACTATAAGCACTAGCTTGTTCAAATTTTGACATTCATTGTAAAACTATGTGACTGCAAGGTAGGAGAACATTCATTTAAACCAACACCACCAGAACGACAAAACGTGAAGATGGACAGCGAAAAAAAACACCTCATTGTGTTTCATGTCCGACGCTGCCGGGGAGTTGAACTTCGCAACACCCGATCGCAAACTCAGTGCTTTTACCACTGAGCCAACCAACCCAACCAACCCTGATCCCGAACGAGCGGCAGCGGGCGGCTGAAATGAAACAGACCAAGCCACAGGTGCAAAGTGATTAAATGCTCCCCTCTTGCTTGTTGTCCTCCGGTGAAAAAAAAGAAAGAGGCCCGGCCAAATGTGAGCCCATTGTCCACGCGTGGTGAATGGCGCGGGCAGTCAGCCATGCAGGGAGGGGCCACGCTCTCCCACACTAACAGCGGAAGTCATTCCCGACCAAAAGACAGTTTACGACTGCGTGCTCTTGTGAGCAGGGGTGGGGGGTCAGGGAGGAGCAGGGGAGAGAAAAAAGGCAGGGGAGTGAGGGGGGACTGGTGGGAGGCATACAGGTGTTAAGTCGTAATCCTGATAAATGTGTTTCCATTGATGCGGCCATGATCGCCTGAAAGCATAACAAGCGTAGCGAATAGGGTATGGTGTGGCGATCCTGTTCACGTCTGTCTGTCTGTCTGTCTGTGCGGCGATCCTGATCCTGTCAGCCTGTCTCAGTGTCTGTTTTTATCTGTCTGTCTGTCTCTCTCCGTCTCTGTCTGTCTGTCTGTCTGTCTGTCTCTCTCTCTCTCTCTCTCTCTCTCTCTCTCTCTCTCTCTCCCCCCCCCCCCCCCCCCCCACCTCCTCTCTGGCATTAAAAAACTAACAGTTGTGGTGTATCCGAAACGCTACGGCTCGATTTTGCCTTTATTGCGTTAACGTGTGATCACTGATGATCAACGTTACATTAAAACCATTTGAAGGACAATAAGTTGCCCCATATTGTTTTTCCTCGTCATGAAGCGTTTTTGAAGCGTTCACGTCCGGCGGCAGAGTGTTTTAACTCTCCAATTCACCTATGCCGGAGTCTTGAAGACCGTTGGGACGCCGCAGAAGACTTCGCAACCAGGTTCCTCCACCCCCTCCGGTTCTCAGACAGCTCTTAGGCAGTTGCTGAGGGTGAGGCCCGTCCATGCATTGATGTTGTCCTCCCATCTCTTCGTCTGTCTTCCGCTCTTCCTGCCTCCTCGGACTGTTCCTTCTTGAATGGTTTTGGTAAGTCATGGTGATCTTGATACATGACCCTACCATCTCATTTTCGTTCTTTTTCACCGTGGACAACAGATCTCCGTATGGTCCAATGGCTGGTCTCACTCTGCTCTGACCATCAAGTTGGTAATGTGGTCTTTGTTTGAGATGCCAAGGACCTTGAAGAAGCACCTCATGTCTAATGCCTTCCTCCTTCTCTCAAGTTCCACTGCCAGAGTCCACGTCTCAAAGGCAGAGAGAAATATGGAAGTGACCAGGGAGGGGAGCGCATCAGTCTGATCTTGGAACTGACTGTGATGTTTCTGTCATTCCAGATGGGTCTTAGTCTTGCTGCGGTCGTTTACGCAACTCTGGACAGCACTTCAGGTTTTGGTCCCTCATCTGAAAGCTATTTCCCCGAGGACCTTGAACCTCTGAACTATGACTCTTTTTTCTCCCTTGATTGCGCTGTCAGCGCTGATGCCGTTGGTGTTGTTGGTCACCAGTGTTGTCTTGTCGGCGTTGATCTCTTCAGTTATGCTTGTCATAGGAGGTGTCTCAAGTAATGACTCTTGCAAAGAGTCTGTCAGCGTTGACTGAAGGTTGTGACGGCTGAATGTTTTAAGTCTGTGAGTGGTTACTTCTTAAGAGCAGTACGTGCGTTTTTTTTCTTTAAACATCAGTGCGAGTAATGACTTCTTAAAACGTCTACAAACGGGGACCTCTTAAACAGGAACACATGAACAGTGATTTCTTAAGAGAATTTGTGAGTTCGAACTCCTTTAAAGGACTCTATGGGTATTGACTGTTTCAGAGGAATTTATACGTGATGACTTCATGATCAAGAAGAATATGTAAGAAGTCTGTAAGAGGTTTCTCCTTCATTAAGAGGAGTATGTGAATAGTTACTCCTCAAGAAGAGTCTGCGAGTGGTGACTTCGGAAGAGGAGTGTATAAGAAGGGACTTAGGGTCAAAAATCTGTTAGCGGTTACAGCTTTAGAGGAGTCTATGAGTTGTGGTATCTTTACAGATGACTCTCAAGTGATGACTCCTTGCGAGAAGTCTTGAGTGGTGATTTCGTAAGAGGAACCTGTGAGTGGTGACATCTTAAGAGGAGTCTGTGAATGGTGGTACCGTGAAAAAAAATGTGTCTGGTGACGTCTTTAACAGTAGTCTGTGAGTGATCTTGACATCTTAATAAGAGGAGTCTGTGAGTGGTAACATCTTGACAAAGGAATCTGTGAGTGATGACATCTTAACAGTAGTAGTCTGCGAGTGGTGACATCTTAAGAGGAGTCTTTGCGTGATGATACTGTGAAAAAATTCTGTGACTGGTGACGTCTTAACAGTAGTCTGCGAGTGGTGCCATCTCAAGAGAAAAGTCTGTGAGTTGTGACTTCTTAAAGGAGTCTCTTAGTGGTGACTTCATAAAGAAGACTCTGCGAGTGGTGACATCTTAAAGGGATCTACTTGCATAGTGAGGCGACTGCAGGCGGAAATCTAAACAAATTTTAAATGTTAGTAATAGCGCACCACAAAAAAAAAAAAAAAAAAAAAACACCGTAGACAAACGAATCTCAAGACAAAACACGACGCGTTTCGACCTCTCAGATCTTCTTCAGGCAAGATACAAGACACTTACGACAACGAAAATGAACGAGCAATCATTTGTCTTCATCCTCTTTAGCGCAAAATGGGGTGTTGAAGATAAGTGATTGTTCGTTCATTTTCGTTGTCTTAAGTGTTTTGTATCTTGCCTGAAAAAGACCCAAGAGATCGAAATGCATCGAGTTTTGCCTTGTGATTCGTTTGTCTACGTTTTATTTTTGGCGGTGCGTTATTACTAACATTGAAAATTCATCTTGAAAGGAATCTGCGAGTGGTGACATCTTAAAAGAAGTCTGCGGGTGGTGATATCTTAAGGTTGCGGCGGAGGGGGGGTGGGGGTGGGGGGTGAGTAGTGAAAAGATTCTGTGACGGATGACATCCTAAAAGTAGTCTGTGAGTGGTGACATCTTAAGAGCAGTCCGTAAGTTGGTGAATCCTTAGGAGGACTGTGTGTGTGTTGACACCTAAACGGGAATAAATTGCGTGTGGTCAATTTTAAGAGGAGCCTATGAGTGGTGATTTTTTAAAGAGGATATGTAAGTGACTTTTAAAGAAGAGTATGTGTGAGGTGAATTTTCAGAGGACTCTGTGACTTTTGAAAAAAAAAAAAAAAACCTGTAAGAGGGACTTTTTTTTAAAGATACGTTTGTGTGTTGTGACTTTTTTTTTTTTTTTTAAAAGAAGAATCTCTAAAACGTTCCTTTTTCAGAGGACTGTATGACTGCTATGTTTTAAAAGGTGTCTGTGAGAGGTAACTTCTTGAGAGGAGTCTGTGAGTGGTGACTTCTTAAGAGGTGTCTGTGAGTGGTGACTTCTTAGGAGGTGTCTGTGAGTGATGACTTCTTAAGAGGAGTCTGTAAATGGTGACTTCTTGAGAGATGTCTGTGATTGGCGACTTCTCAAGAGGTGTCTGTGAGAGGTGACTTCTTAAGAGATGTCTGTGAGTGGTGACTACTTACGAGATGTCTGCGAGTGGTGACTTCTTAAGAGATGTCTGTGATTGGGGTGTGACTTCGTAAGAGATGTGTGTGAGTGGTGACTTCTTAAGAGGTGTCTGTGAGTGGTAACTTCTTAAAAAGCGTCTGTGAGTGCTGATTTTCTAAAGTCGAGAAATGTATGTGGGCAATGACTTTCTCAGAGAGGACGTGATCAGTGACTTTACAAAGGAATCTCTGAGCAAAGGGTACTTTGGGACATTCTGTGAGTGCTGACTTCTGGAGGAGAGTCCGTGTTTGGCAAATGGGACTCTGTGAGTGATGACTTCCTAAGAGACGAAAGCGTGAGTGGTAACACCGTGAGAGAAGTCTGAGAGTGTTGAATTTCCATTAAAGAGGATCTACGACTGGTGACTTTAAAGAATCGCCTGTGACTTTTTATGAAGAGCTTCTGAGTGGTGACTTTTTTTAAAGAGGAGCTTGTGAGTTGTGACTTTTAGGAAGAGTTTGTGAGCGGTGTATCTTTAAAAGGAGTCTGTGGCTGGCGATTTTCAAAGCGATGTTCGTAAGTTGCGATTTTCTTTAAAGAGGAATCAAAGTCAGTGATGATATTCATAAATGAATCTGTGAATGGTGACTTCTTACAAGGGGGTGTGTGAGTTGTGACTTCGCAAGAGGAGTCCTTGAGTTGTAACTTTGCAAAGGGAGAGTCTTTGAGTTGTAACCTTGTAAGAGGAGTCCTTGAGTTGTGACTTCGTTAGAGGAGTCCTTGAGAGTTGTAACTGTAACAGGAGTCCTTGAGTAGGAAGCATGAATGGTGACTTTTTCAGATCAGTTTGTGAATGGTGACTTTTATTAAGTTGTCTGTGAGTGCTGACTTCTTAAGAGAAGTCTGCGAGCGAGTGGTGACTTCTTATGAGGAGTCTGCTAGTGGTGACTTCTTAAGAGAAGTCTGTGAGTAGTAATTGGAAGCGTCTCAGATGCACCAAAAGTTATCCGCAGAAACACATTCATCATTCTAAGCGCCGTTCACGATTCTGTCATCATTTCTGTAAATGTTATTTTAAGCCTGACAGTGAAATGATTTTGGTATTTGACGAAGTTTTTCACTGATTGTGATTTTGCTATGATTGTAAGTTATCAGGAAAATGCAATGAATTTTGGAAGTCGCTTTGACAAGTCCTTCGCTTCGGTCTGAGCCAGAGTGGATGTGTTCTTGTTAATATATCTGCTTGTATGTGACAGCGTCTCATTGTTTTCTTCAGAAGCTACAGCCATGAAAAGAAAACTTTTGCGTTTCTCTATTTATTTGTGTCTGCCTGTCTGTCTGTCCATCTGCCTCTATTGCCTGAACCCCCAGCGCCCCCACCCCCACCCCTCCCCTCCCCCATCCCCCTCTCTTTCTCTCTCTGTTTCTGTCTCTCAGTATCTGTTTCTGTCTCTTTGTCTGTCCGTCCGTCTGTCTCT
>JADBJO010000769.1:155000-172500 GCA_016801955.1 Conus betulinus | reverse complement strand
TTTTAAGTGATCCTGGTAATAGTTCCCTCCCTTCACCATGTTTCTAATGTATCTTGGTAATATTTGCTCACTTCACTATCCTTTTATTGTAACTTGGTAATAGTTGCTCACGTCACTATTTTTAATGTAACCTGGTAATAGTTGCTCACTTCACTATGTTTTTAATTATTCCTGGTAATATTTGCTCACTTCACTATGTTTTTAATTATTCCTGGTAATATTTGCTCACTTCACTATGTTTTTAATTAATCACTGGTAATATTTGCTCACTTCACTATGTTTTTAATTAATCCTGGTAATATTTGCTCACTTCACTATGTTTTTAAATTAATCCTGGTAATATTTGCTCACTTCACTATATTTCTAATGTGACCTGGTAATAGTTCCTCACTTCACTATGTTTTCAGTGTATCCTGGTAATAGTTTTCTCACTCCACTGTGTTTTTAAGTGTGTGTGTGTGTGTGTGTGTGTGTGTGTGTGTGTGTGTGTGTGTGTGTGTGTACGTGTGTGTGTGTGTGTACGCGCGCATGCTTACGCGCGTGCAGGAGCGCGTGGGCGCGCATGCATGTGTGCAGGTATGCGTCGTGTGTGCGTGTGTGGTGTGTGTGTGTGGTGTGTGTGTGTGGTGTGTGTGTGTGTGTGTGTGTGTGTGAGAGAGATGAGAGAGAGAGAGAGAGAGAGAGAGAGAGAGAGAGAGAGAGAGAGAGAGGAGAGAGAGAGAGAGAAATGAAAATACATACATGACAGAGACAGAAAAAAAAATCTCCGAACTCTCTTCGTCACGGAAGAAAACATTTCTCCACGAATTAAACTCACCACATACTCGGAAGAAACCATCTCTCTCTCTCTCTAATATCTCTCACACTCTCTCTCTCTCTCTCTCTCTCCTCTCTCTCTCTCTCTCTCTCTCTCTCTCACACACACACACACACACACACACACACACACACACACACACACACACACACATGTGCAGGCGTGCATGCATGCACGCACGCACGCACGTACATACATACACACACACATACTACACAAACGCGTGGCGCGTGCGCCCCCCCCCCCCCCCCCCCCCTCCCGTCACACACACACACTTCTTGTGTATTATTCCCATCCCTCAACCCTCCACCCGTATCCTCATCCCCTAGTATATCAATCCCTCCCCCCCCCCCCCCCCCCGCCTCCCCCCCAACCCCAACCCCTATTTCTATCCCAGACGCACCCAACCACCCATAATAAACACACACACACACACACACACACACACACCACACACACACACACACACACACACACACACACACACTCGTGACTGTCAAAAAAAACAAACAAACAAACAAACAAACAAACAACAACAAAAAAAAACATCAATGAGTGGTTCCGGAGCTCGCGTGCTAAACGCGCCAGGAAGTTGAAAACATCAATGATGGTTTGTCAGCCGCCAAAGCGTAAACTACCGCCTATTAGCATAAGAGCGGGGTATGGGGGGGGGGGGAGGGGGGGGGGGGAGGATGGGAGGACAGAGAAATAGGGGAGGGAGGGGGGGGGGGATGTAGGGGATGGATGGAGCATCCAGCTCCAGGTTGATGGCAAAATGATGACATATAATAGTTTGTTCTGTTCCGACCCGCTTTGTGCTTGGGTGGTGTTGAATTTGTTTGTTGCTAAGGGGCGAACAGTAGGCAAAATGCTTTCGTTTTTCCCCTTCTGTTCTCTCTCTCTCTCTCTCTCTCTCTCTCTCTCTCTCTCTCTCTCTCGTTCTCTCTCTCTCTCTCTCTCTCTCTCTCTGTGATGCTTTCTATCTTTATTAACTTTTTCTTTCTTTCTTTCTTTCTTTTTTTCTTTCTTTCTTTTCTTTCCTTCTGTCTTTCTTTCCCGCTTTCTTTGAGATTTGTCCTCATTACTCGTCTTGTCGATTTGTATCTTTCTTTTATTTTTTCTTTTCCTCTTTCTCTTGTTTTGTTGTTTCTTATTTTCCACACCTCCCTCCCTCTCTCTCACTACCTCACCCCCTTCCTCCTTCCCCCACCCTCTCTCTCTCTCTCGTCTCTCTCTCTCCTCTCTCTCTCATTCAGAACGATTTCTGAATAAGATATTGAGATATTAAGCCAGCAGAAGGGGAGGGGGAGAGAGAGAGATGAGAGGAGAGAGATATGATTTTTATCTTAGTGAGAGATGAGGGAGAGAGAGGAGAGAGAGATGAGAGAGGGAGAGAGACAGAGACAGACGAGACAGAGACAGACAGACAGACAGACAGACAGACAGACAGTTGTGCACAAACAACTATCCCACAATGGCAAAATAGCTTTAAAAATCATCAAGCATATTGATTTGTTCGTCCGAACGCTGAAACAGATGTGTTCACTTCCACAAATGGCTGGGAATGACTATGAACCCAACAAAAGCTTTAGGACCCTTTTGACACTAAACGAACAAAAGAGACTAGACTATATGCTGCAACCACAAAGAGTAATCCCGAAGGATGTTAGATCCAACCCTTGGGACTCCTGTACAGTCATTCCAGACCCCAAATAATGGTATTCAGTCAAAGGTCTGTTGGTTCTGATCAAGAACCACACAGCCTGCATAGCTCAGCGTCGTAAAAAGAGACGAAAGGGTGGTTCTTGTTACTGCCGTGGCGGCAAATTCCAATTTGAACTGCTTGTTCTGCCATGCTGTGTGTGGTCAGTAGAGTCACTTTTGTCAATGGTCTTTCTGTCCCCTTGCTGCAGCACAGGAACTTTCTGACAGGCCAGATGCTATTATATTTAGAAAACTGTACTGAGCAGCAGCCAAGCACAGGTCACATCACACACCCACAACCATACACACACCACACCACACCAACACACACCACCACACACACACCCACACACACATATAGATACTATATACCATACTATATCTACCTATATGCATCTCTACTATATCATATCACTACTATCCTAACCTATACTATATATGTCATATATAAATATATACTACCCCATATATATCAGCTATACACATATACACTATAAAAAACTATCATCAATGCAACATCACTTCCACACACGCTCACCATACACCCACGCCGCGCGCGCGCGCCCACACGCGCGCCCGCGCGCGCCCACCCCGCACCACCACCCCACACCCCACACACATTCACCCCACCCCCACAACACACTCCCCCCACCCACCCTTATCGACGGGCGCGCTTGCACAAACCCACTGCGGTACTTCTTCTGATTCGGATGTTACACGAGCATTTAAACCTACGTCATCATCTTCACCGCTTTCCACAAACCCTTTCGCAACAATATGTGCTCGTCATGTTTATCAACCATTCTTTTTTATTTATTAAAAAAACCCCCACACAAGTTGATCGACGTCTTTCCACACCATTTAGCATGTGTCTTTACAACGTAAACAAAAGAGCGTCCGCCATCCTCCTCCAAGAACCACACCACGCAGACAATGGGGGCGACGATTTTACCGGCTGGTAGCACTAGAACCATAGTTTACATGTGGCAGAGCAGGAGCCCCAGCACCGAGAGACAGAGCGAGGACACCATAGATTGCAGAGACCCCCATCCAGAGACAGAGCAGAGAGAGAGAGACGAGAGCAGGAGAGACGAGAGGCCCCGCCCCAGACCAGACGCAGCCACGTTCGCGAGACATGACCCTTCCTCTCCGGCATTGTCCCTGCCCACTGCGCGCCTCATGACCACACGACTTGACGAGCCCCGACTATTTTCTCTTGGTGTTACCCCCTTTCACGCAGACGAGGCTTTCGACCCGCGGGAACTCGAGCAGTTTTTTTCCTTCTCTTTTGACCGCGCCCGCCCATCCCCTTTGCTGAGCCAATACATCCGACGCGGTTCGAAGACGCCCCGCCGACCCGTGCTCTTCGCCCCCCGCCGTAACTCGATGAGGGAAGTTGAGCGACCGAGATGAGAGAGAGGCGGCATCCAGTGGAGCCACACTTTACTGCTGGAGACCCTTCACCCGCCTACGACTTTTCACGCGCCGGAGCTTTTGTGTTTTCTAGACAATAGGCAGTACATGCTTCGATTGTCTTTTTCCCCACAATGATGGCTTTGCCCACCCGACAAGACTCCCCCCACACCGCCCCATCCACTATTCGGCAAACCCCAGACACCCCACACAACGGAGGAGACACAGCACGGGGGGGGCGTTGGGCCCAGCAGAGGCGACGGGGACTGGTTGGACACGGCCACACAGCGACGAGATGGAAAAAACGCATGGGGGAATGCGTAGGACCTCAACAGACATTCGACTGATGGCAAAATAATGACGATAGTTTGTTTTGTCCTTTTTTGTTTTTTTTTTTTGACCTGCGTTGTGGCTACAAAACAGGCCAGGAAGTTGAACGGACATCAAACGTTGAATTTGTTTGGTCTGTGGGAACGAACTGTATTGACAACGGGCTTTCGATTCGTTATGGTGATGAGGATGATGACATGATGAAGGGGATATTATTTTATTCTCGCCCGGGCGCGAGGGAGGGACTCCACCTATCCCAATCGACACCTTAGCGCCATGAAAGGGGGAAAACGACAGCATTTGCGCAGCGGGCAGCGGGCGGAACGCGGAGAGTTATAGGGACGATGACGAGGGGCGCGCGCTGACACGCAACAAGTACAACCCGCCGCGCAAGCCAAACAATCCCAACGGCCCACACAGAAACAGGGATGGGGTAGGGGATGATGGGTGAAAAAAGTAGGGGGATGATCGTCGCATAGATGGCAAATAATGACAGAGTAGTTTGTCCTTGTTGCAGGATTTTTGATGCCGACTTTGTGCTACGGATAAACAAAAAAAAAACCTTTGGTCTGTTGCTGATGGGCACCCGACCCACCACTGTAGCCAAGTGATTCGATCGTATGGTGCATGATGCTGATGATGCCATCTTTTTTCGTATGTCTATCAGTATTATTATTATCATCTACATTATTATTATATTACTATTATTATATCAGTCATTATATTATGTTTTGTGATCCTCTCTGCTACATTTCCCCGACGACGAGGATATATTTGGATGACGATGATGATTGAGACGATAATGGATTATAAAATAAAACAAATAAAGAATAAGGCCAGATGATGATGATGATTGATTGAGCCCTGATCTGATGATGGATGATGGTTGGTTGGTGTTTGTGCGTTTTTTTTTTTGATTGATGAGGATGAGATGCGTTGAGTTTATTAAGAATGAAACAGAAAAAAAGAGATAAGAGCAGGAGGGATGATAATAGATGATGATGATGATGTGATGTGATGATGATGGGTCTTCTCTTTCGTTTCTTTCTATTTGAAGCTTTTCTTTGTTTCTTTGTGTCCATTTCTTGTTTTTTCCCCCTGTTCATTTTATGTATTTTGTTTTTACCGTGATTCTTCTCTACCTATCTCCTCTCCCCGCCTCTCTCTCCTATCTCTCCCTGTCTGTCTGTCCATTATTTTCTCTCATTATTGTCGGTTAACTCCCCTTCTTCGCCCTTGATCTTGTCAGTGTGTCTCTCTTTTTCGAATGATTTTTTGAGTGATGGGGTGAGTTTAAGACTGAAGAAGAGAGACCCCCCGAGAGATGAGAGAGAGGAGAGAGGAGGGAGAGAGAGGAGAGAGAAGACGAGAGAGAGAGACGAGAGGAGGGACCAGGGGGAAGGAAGGGAACGGATTATGAGGGAGGGAAAGAAAAGGGGGAAAGACGAGATGATATATATGGGAGGAAATTATTGCAAGAGAGCGAGAGAGATTCAGAGGAGAGGAGATGGAGAGAGAGATGAGAGACGATGAGTGCGGAGAGAGGAGAGAGACTTGACGATTGAGAGCCAGCTATGTTATAACAAAATGATCAAACATCAAAAAAACAGTAATTCACATGCGCAACACAAACACACACACACACACACACACACGCGCAAGACAGACAAACAGAGAGAGAGCGAGAGAGGACCAGAGAGCGGAGAGGGAGGATGAGGACGAGAGAGAGCGGGAGAGAGACCGACTGAGATCGAGGGAGACGAGAGGAGAGAGGAGAGAGAGGAGCGGGAAAGAGGAAGAGAAGAAGAGAGAGAGGGAGAGAAGGAGCGATGAGGAGGACTGGAGAAGTTCACCCCTTACCCAGCACCCCTCCCATCCCAGCCCCTAACCCCCCAACCCCCCCCACCCCCCACCACCACCAACGCCCTTCCTCTCCCATTCCATTCTGCAATGATCACTCCCACCCCCCCCCACCCCCCTCCCACCTCCCCAACCCTCCCCCCCCCCACCCCTCCACCCCCGTACCTCCTTCCTGTTAACTCCGTCCCACTGCCAAAACATACACCCATCGATGTCCATTCATCATCCCAGGGATAGGTTATAAATGAGAGGAGAGCCTGACGCAACAGTGTTTTTACTGTCCCCCTCCGTCCAGTCTCCCAAGACCTCCAGCCTCGCGCTCCTTTGTGTCTTTTGGGGGGTGCAGTAGTTAATGTCATTATGCATGAACACCCCCCCCTCCCCCCCCCCCCCGACACCCTCACCCACCACAACCCCTCACCACACCCACCCCCCTCCCCGCCGGCCTGTCTCTCCGCGGGTTCCTACCCTCCCCAAAACGTCCTTTCATTCTGACTTGTTCCGAGTCTATGATATATGTTAGAGGGGCAAACACACGTGTACATACATACATACATACCCTAGCAAACAGACATACATACGCTAGCAACACACACACACACACACACACACGTGAGCGCACACGCGCGCGCGCACACACACACACACACACACACACACACGCGCGCGCGCGCGCGCGCGCGCGCGCTCACACACACCACACACCACACACACACAGAGAGGCATATATGAACACAATAAACACAAAGATAAGATGACACACAAAAACAAAGAAAGAGAGAGAGAGAGAGAGAGGGGGGGGGGGGGGGTAATAGGAAGTGACTGACTGCAGTTAATATTATTTGTTGGGAGGAAGGGGAGAGGAGCATGCGGAGGGTAGGGGCAGAAGGGTGAGCGGGGGTGGTGGGGGTGTGTGTGTGGGGGGGGGGGGGGGGGGGGGGGCAGGGTGGTGTGGTGACATTTTCTACCCTGGACCGGAAGTTATTCAAAGCCGAGTTTGCTATGGGCTTAACGAGGAAGACTGGAACCACGCAGTCGAGTTTCATCCGCTTGATGCGTGCGTCTCTGACAGAGTTGCTCAATTTTCTGACCATCACTGTAAGTATCTGTATCTCTCGGGCCTGGGTTGACGCCGGGGTGTATTATAAAAGCTACGCAAAGTACAACCCTATCTTGCAGTCTCAGACTACAATGGAAAACCGTAGCATAGAAAATGACTCAAATTACGTGGCTCGTCATTCCGGCTCTCTCATGGTGACCTCAATATCGATTACCTCTCCACGCTTTCGTTTAATTCTGTAAGGGGGGGGGGGGGGGGGGGGGGGGGGGGGGGGGGGGGGGGGGTCACCGGTACTGGAAAGTTCATGGGGACTGTCATCGGACGAACGGTGGTAGCGCCCTCTGGGAGGGAGCAGCACAGAAACACTGGCTCCGCGACCGAGCAAATCTTGTCGTCAGTAGGAGGCTTAGTAGGTGGTGGGTGGCCCTGCTTATATTGGATCAGAACAGGCGCCACTGAACACCAACAAAGTGACTCGGAAGGCGTGCAGTGTCTCCACTGGTGGGTTGCCTCTTGACGACTTGCCATTGACAGCTTCTTGCGGATTGCCGGTGCCTGAGCTGTAGCTGTAGACGGGGAGGGGAAGAGGGGGGAGAGGGGGAGGGGCGTAAGAGTGAGCGGCGTAGGCACAGTGCCATTGAGATGGCATGGGAAAACAAAAACAAGCTGAAATGCTCCGAACTACTGGACTATTCTGAAACTAGTCATTGCTGATCTGTCACACCGTCAGTCTCATGCTTTCTGTCAAATGCCAGCCCTATACCTGGCAGTAACACACACACACAACACACACACACACACACACACACACACACACACACACACACATGCATACATCACCACACACACACCACCACCAACCACTACACCCATCACAGCTGGTCCCTTGTCCCTTCAACTCTCTCACCTGTTTCCTCTCCTTCCCCATTTCTTCCCAACTCTGTTTCCCCTCCCTCCCCCCCTCCCTCACTCCTTCTTCCTCTCTCTCTCTCTCTCTCTCTCTCTCTCTCTCTCTCTCTCTCTCTCTCTCTCTCGGTTCACTGCACCTGTTATTTGTTTTGCTTACTGGCTCTTTTTTTTTTTTTTTTATTTTGTTTGATCGACTAAAATCTTTGACTTAAAGCTTCACAGCAACGGTTTCGTTCACTGATGTTCTATAGTAAACGGAATTCCGAAGTGAATGTATTTGCACTGTCTTGCAGTCTGGAAGGAAAAATTTTCATGCTGTCGTCATATTTTGTTTTAAAAGATTTATGTAGACTGACTTCAGGCGATTTTGGGTATTCATTTACATACTTATGTACAGTTTTATATAGTTTAAATATAGCCTGATGCTGTTGCAGTGTTCTGGTCAGCGCACAAGTGCGCGCGCGCGCGCGCGTGTATGTGTGTGTGTGTGTGTGTGTGTGTGTGTGTGTGTGTGTGTGTGTGTGTGTGTGTGTGTGTGTGTGTGCTCGTTCGCGCGCCTGCATGCGCGCGTGTGTGTGCGTGTGTGGGAGCGTGAGTGCGTGTCTGTTTACGTGTGTGTGTGTGTGTGTGTGTGTGTGTGTGTGTGTGTGTGTGTGTGCGTGCGTGTGTGTGTGTGTGTGTGCGTGCGTGCATGCGTGCGTGCGTGTATGTGTTTTGTGTGTGTGTGTGTGTGTGTGTGTGTGTGTGTGTGTGTGTGTGTGTGTGTGTGTGTGTGTGTGTGTGAGTGGGTGCGCCCGTGTGTACGTGCGTGTATGTATATGTGTGCGGTGTGTGTGTGTGTGTGTGTGTGTGTGTGTGTGTGCGGTGTGTGTGTGTGTGTGTGTGTGTGTGTGTGTGTGTGTGTGTGTGTGTGCGTTGAATACATGCGAGCGTGCGTTAGTGTGTGTTTTTTGTGTGTGTTTGTTTGTCTGTAAGTGTGTGTGCGCGCGCGTGCGGGCGTGCCTTGAAACGATCTAGGCTTCCCGAGTGTGCTCTGTTAGTTTATTTTTGGTATATTTTGACTTCTTTTTCTGTCACATAATCACGGTCGGATTGATCCCGTTGATCGGAAAAACTGGTTGTCTCCACTTTTTCAGGATTTTTTTTTTTTTTTTTACGTTTGAGTTAACGGGTTCTCGTTCGGTGCCGATAGCTACGCTCCATCGCCAAAAAGACGTGCACAAAATCTAGATCTAGATCTCGGTTCAGCAGTGGTAAGACCTGATGCATTTTGAACACAGAAAAAAAAAAGCAATTTACTCACTGAGCTTTCAGAATTTGGTGATGCATCCATTTTGCCCGCAAAAACCTGCCTCATTCGAGCTGGCAGCGAGTGGTAGAGCCCCTGAATGTAGCCTGGAGTGAGGTGGTCCCAGATGTCAAGCACAGTCCTGATCAGTTCTGTTTACAACACTTGCGGCTATCGGGAGGGCGTCAGCCAGGCACCGGTTGGTTGAACCTGTGACCTATGAATAATCTAATCGTGTTTACAACCTCGTGCACGCTCCTCTGTAACCGGCTTTTGAGTTCTCCACACATTTTCAATAATGTTGATATCTGGGCTTTGCGAGGGCCAGGTCATGGTCGGAATTCCGTTCACCTGTTTCCAGTGGGTGGTGAATCGAGAGGGTGTGGCATGGCGCATTGTCAACTTGGAAGATCCATGGCTCTCGTGGGAACTCTGGCTACTACAGGCCAAAGATTGGTGTTAAGGACTTCTACGTACTTCTGAGAGTTGATTGTCCCTTCAACAGGCACAAGTGTTCCTATACCGTTAAATGTAACACATCCCCAAAACATGGCACAGGCCTTGCATCTTGGGTCTGGATCTGCATGCACTCCAAAGACACTGAGATTCGTTGTAGATTTCGTTGTCTTTTTCGCCACACATACACTTTCCGGTCCTTACCATCACAACCTGGGTCTCGTCACTAAAAAATCATCATTTTCCAGTACTGTTGATCGGCACCATGCCCTGCGACGTTTTCTGTTCATCAGTGATACCACTGTTTTCTTCTTCACAACTCTTCTTTTGCAGCCCACAGCCTTCAACCTCCTACACACAGTCCTAGCAGACGCCTGCACATGTTGTTCTTCATTGAATTTGATGCACAGCTCCTTCAAAGGCTTTCTTCTCTCTCTTTTCACAAGACGAAAACAACTTTCGATCTTAACGTTCATCTGTCTTCTTTGGCCTGCCGCTTGATTTGCTTGTTTCGAGCGATCCTGTCTCCTTGTACCGCTTGAAAAACTTGTAAACAGCAGAAAATGATATCTGCAGCAGCTGGACGATCTGTCTGCCTTTTAATCCATCAGAAAACTAATTGTAAATTAATCTCTTTTGCTCGATACTGAGCCACACCCTCACATTCACTTCAAAAGCAGACGGAACAGTTTGGAAGAGATCACTCATACAGATTGTGAAAATTAAGCCAACAGGAGTTGCCTCCCATATTGCTATTTTTTGGCATGTTCTTCCCTTCTTTGCTTCTTGTGTTTGGGATAATGCAATTAGGGAAAAGTTATTGCACTGGGGTCCAATCACACTTAATATCAGCCATTTTGTGCACTTCTTTTGGGCAATCGACTCTGTACTCTTTACGTCCGGCGCATTCTACCTCAGCATAATCACATAGATCGTCAGCATGCATGTCAACGTTAGTAAAACAAGCTTTTTAAAAGATTTCACCGATCCCTGATAGTGGATAGTAGGAAAATCAGGATATTGCTATTTGGAAATAGCGGCTATTACAAAACAGCTACCTGCGGCGTATTCGCGTGTGAGTCTTTCCCCAATTTTCACAAAGAACAGAAACTTCAGAGTGCGCTCTTAATGTTTAGAATTGGTAAATCCACACGTCTATTTCATGGTCAGTACTGAGACTAACTGACTAATAATATCAACTATAGATCGAGATTCTACAGCAGACAACACGTGACTTTACATTCAGAATTGAAGACGTCCGCAAGCTTTTATCCTTTCATTTTTGCTGTGTTTTGAAGGGCATCCAAGTTTGAAGTCTTGTGACGAAATGTGTCAAGCCATTTTGACGTCGTCTTACGTAGGACTTGCATGTTTAGGCAAGAGAAAACGAGTTGATATCAATCTATCCTCTGGAACTAGGGGCCTATGTGGGTACTCCGTGACAATTTCGTCCCCCAAGCGATTTCGTCCGTTTCGCCTGATACTAATTTTAAAACCACAATCCTTCCCTCCCCCTTTCAAGAATGGACTCGTCCAACCGGTATAAGGCTTTAGGGAATACCCAATTACTAGCATAACGTATCCAAAATATCACTTGCTAAAAATAAATGTCCACACGCCGCCGCGCGAAAAATAGGCATACGTCACAGCGTCTGTCTGGCACCACTCTGGAAGCGAGAACGAGAACTCGGACTGCAACACGTGGATCTTTATACTTGTGAGTAAAGTTCTTTTTACTATGATAGATGTTGTTGTTTTTGGTAAAGTAATGTTTTTAAGTCAATAATGTTCATAAATACAATGTGTTGTTAGCAATTCAATGATTTAATTAGGAGTAATTAATGATTTTTATCTGGTGGAAATTGCATTGTATAAAAAAACACAGTATGTATACAAATTCGTCCATTAGCCCAGAAATGTAGGTTACGCGTGCCTAACTGTCCATTCTTATGCCAGTAACGCATTTTCCTTTGAGGGGTGTGTGTGTGTGTGTGCGGGCATGTGCGCACATTAGTGTGTGTGTGTGTGTGTGTGTGTGTGTGTGTGTGTGTGTGTGTGTTTGTGTTTAACGCGCAGTTTTCATTCAGAGTAACGTATTTGATTCAGAGCGCGCGCGCGCGCGCGCGCGAGAGAGAGAGAGAGAGAGAGAGAGAGAGAGAGAGAGAGAGAGAGAGAGAGAGAGTGTGTGTGTGTGTGTGTGTGTGTGTGTGTGTGTGTGTGTGTGTGTGTGTGTGTGTGTGTGTGTGTGTGTGTGTGACTGTGAGGGGTGGTGACAGTGGTGGTGTCACGGGTGTGCGTGCGTACGCATGTATACTTTTATATACTTAACTTTTTTGCTATGCGTATTTCAGCTGCATCAACCTGACCATGCCTGCAAGAAATAAAGGTATATACACCCGCTACACCCAGGAGGCCCTTCAACAAGCCCTGGAAGCGATTTCTGACCGTGGCCTGAGCTATGGTGCTGCACCCAAGCAGTTCACTCAAGGAGCACGCTAAAGATCATGCCAGTGGGCACTCTAAACTTGGGGAAAAAAAAAGCAGGTCGTAGCCTGAGCATCCCACAGGAAGTAGAGGACCGGATCGTCGAACAAGTGATCCATGCGGCACAGTCTGGATTTCCTCTAACCAAGAGGCAGTTTCTTGCTAAAGTAGGCCTGGTGGCACAGAAACTGAATCTGAAGACTCCGTTTGAACACAGCCTGCCTTCAGAAGAGTACTGGCGGTCACTGAAGAAGAGACGCCCAGAGCTCACCATCAGGAGTCCTGAACCGTGTGGCACGAACAGGATGCGTGGCATGAATCCAGCCCTTGTCAACGCATATTTTGACGACCTGGAAACATTCATGGCCACGCACGACGTTTGTTTCGAAGCCACACCTTGTGTGGAACGCTGACGAGACTGGCGTTCAGTTTTCGCCAGCTGCAGCCAAAGTCATCGCCAAGCGAGGAACCAAGCAGCTGTTGGCTAGGACGGCCAACTCCGGCGACAGTGTCACCACCCTCGTCTGCCATCAATGGTGATGACAGGGCCATGCCTCCCCTTTTCGTCGTGAAGGACAAAACCATGAGATCGGTGCAGTCCTTTGCTACCCATGATGCTCCACAAGGATCTCTTTGGACTTACCAGACAAATGCCTGGATGTGTGAATGCCATCGGTGTGGAGTGGTTCCAGAATGTCTTCCTAAAAAAAAAAAAACTGTGGCCAGGAACGACCACAAGTCCTGATCATGGACTCGCATGGAAGCCACGAAGTTCTGGAGCTTCTGGAGTTGGCACGTCAGGAACAGATCCATATCCTTGCGCTTCCTCCCCACACTACCCACTACCTCCATCCATGGACCAAGTGGTCTTTGGACCGCTTAAAAAGGCCTGCAAGCGGCTGTGCACTGAATTTATGTCTGCACACCCAAACACCACTGTAAACAAAGTGACGTGGCCCAGTATCCTCCGACAAGTGTGGGGAGGAGGTGATGACACCTGACCTGCTGAAGAAGGCTTCCCAGGCAACAGGTATCCTTCCCGTGGACAGGAACAGGGTACCACTCGAGGGCTTTTGCCCCATCTGCTGCCCAGGACCGTGTGGAACCCACCCCTGATCAGAACAACGTACCCAACATGAAGGTTTCAGCAGCCACTGCAACAGCAGAGGAACCACCAGCTGCCAGTCCTCTGGCTCAGGACCAGGGCTGAATTCCTGCACTTCCAGCATGACATGGCCACGGCCATTGCAGCTGAATCCGCTACAGAAGAGCTGTCAGTGGACACTCCTCCTGTACCTGAGGCCATGGACACAGACGACTGGTAACGCTGCCCATCACAGCCGAGGAAGTGGCAGGATTGCAGGGACTAATTACTGAAGTGGAAGGTGGTGATCCCATTTGCCTTGATTTAAACAGCATTGAGATCTTCCAGTCGTGTGCTGCGATCCAGATTCTTCCCATCAGCATGAGGTGGAAGACATCTTTGGTGTTAAACGACCAACAAAGCCTGTTGCCAGCAACAGACCTCAAAGTTCGCTGAGTCACAGTCATCATCGACTGCTGACAAGTGATGAAGTCTTTTGAAAATAAGATGGCCCAGAAGGCTGAAAAGGAGAAGAGAGAGAGAGAGAGAGAGAGAGAGAGAGAGAGAGAGAGAGAGAGAGAGAGAGAGAGAGAGAGAGAGAGAAACAAGCCAGAAAAGACAAAGCAGAAGAAAGAGAAAGATTGAAGGAAACGAGGATGTCTTCCACCACTGCTTCCACCTCGTGCTGATGGGTAGAATCTCAGTGAACTATCATATGATGCAGTTGAGAAACGGGAATTCCCCAACTGCATTTGATGCAAGAAAAGTGACTTGGATTACTGATGTTGATTCTTGTTGATGTTTTTGTTGTTGTTGTTGTTGTGTTGTTTTTTGTTGGTTTTTTTTTGTTGTTGTTTTGTTTTGTTTTTTATTATGTTTACCGGTTTTTAGTCTTGCAGACTTTCATGAAGTTTTCAGATTATGTTGAAGAACTTGATAATTGTCTTGAATGCATTTTGCGTATCTCTCTTTTTCATGTGTGTGTGTGTGTGTGTGCGTGCGTGCGTGTGTGTGTGTGTGTGTGTGTGTGTGTGTGTGTGTGTGTGTGTGTGTGTGTGTGTGTGTGTGTGTGTGTGTGTGTGTGAGAGAGAGAGAGAGAGAGAGAGAGAGAGAGAGAGAGAGAGAGAGAGAGAGAGAGAGAGACAGCAGCAACAATCACAAAGTAAACCTTCGCTTTCAGTTCTCTTATACAAGTACTCACACTCGGCCTACTATTTAAAAAGAAAAAAAAGCAGAGAAGCAGCTGATTTAGAGTTTTGTTTTCAACTTGTAGCACGAAGAGTTAGCTTCAATTCAATTTCGTCCAAAAACATACAGTAGTACTCTATGTCTTTGGACGAAATTGAATTCGCGACTTGGACGAAATTGCTTGTGGGTTGGGCGAACTTGTCACAACAACCGTTGGGATTGTTTGAGTCATTCCCTGATGAATATTCATGAGTTAGCACCAAAGCGATCTGCTCAGGCTCTTGCTGATTGGTTAATGGTATCAAACGATCTAAAAAAAAAAAAAAAAAAAATACTCGCAAAGACGGCATCTACCAGTCAGAACCAGTTATAACGTAAGACGACTGTCTGAATTGGGCCGAAATTGTCACGGAGTACTATTTTGCTGTAGGGGCCTAGTCTATCCACAAAATGAGACAGAAACCCAGTCCAGAAAACCACAGCTTAGGGAACATGAAGGCTGTCCGCTGCTGAAGGAGACTGACCAGTTGAGAATATGCTGTTGTATGTGCCTAAATCGAAACTTTCCAAACTGTTCTTCGATCATCAAATCATTAAAACGGATATCTTGTGTTTCAGAATATTTCCTTAGAGTTTATGCTTTTCTCTCTCGACTGGAGGCCAGCCGTATTTCGGCTGTACGCGGACAGGCAGCCTATTCGACCCTGACAAACTCCAAAATTTTGTCCAGCTGGCCAGCCAACATAGGCAGTTTTTCTTTCTTTTCTTCTTTTTTTCCCCCTCTACACCACATCTGATAAAGCTTAATCACAAATAAAACTTGCTTCCAACCTTCCTTTGTGCCACCCTGAATATTAGCAGTAACCTTGGGGATTTAATGCTCAACGCCCGTGACGGAAAAGGGAACGGAAAAGGTAAGGCGAAGAAGAATCCAGACGTCACTAACTACGATGCAATGGCTATTCTTTAGCAGTTACAAGTTAAATGTTATGAAATATTTGTTTCCGTTGAATAGAGAGGTACTAAGACTCACATGATTTATGGTGAAAATGGGGTCTATCCACTTTCAGTTTTAAATAACTAAATGATACAGTTTTAGTGTGTATTATCATCTGATAAATTCGGTGATTTAATCTCTCCAACGATATGAAAATTGGTACGATTTGCATATAAAAGGTGTCTTATTTCTTGCCATAGTTTCATCACGTACAAAATCGTATAAATGACCATGGGTTTCATTGTGTACGGGATATTACGATACTCAAAATTTTTCAGTCCGAGTCTTTGATTCGCAAAATTAGAGATGTTTCGCTCCGACAAAAACACGAGGAGGAATATCGTCATACCCTTGAAAACAGCACCAAATGCAAATGTTACCTTTTACAGAGAATTTTTTAAAGATCCATTTTGGAAAAGAAAAAGATGTGTATCACAGTTACCTCATAGTTATGTATTCGCATTCATTAGGCTCAGATGCAGTTGTCATTGAAATTGAACGTAATTTAATAATAATCGTTACTAATTTACCTCGCAT
Source organism: Conus betulinus (assembly GCA_016801955.1). Classification (NCBI taxonomy): domain Eukaryota; kingdom Metazoa; phylum Mollusca; class Gastropoda; order Neogastropoda; family Conidae; genus Conus; species Conus betulinus. The sequence continues at coordinate 156,373 of JADBJO010000769.1, read as the reverse complement.
TGTCTCCTTGCCAACGGCCTCGTTTTTCATTCAACGCCCGTCTTCAACGCCCAAACTCGAGAAGGTAAGTGACTGCTTGGTCTCATTTTCATTGTCCTCAATCTTGTCTGTCTTGCCTGAAGAAGACCTAAGATGTCGAAACGCGTCGTCATGTTTTGTCTTGTAATGTGTCTGTCCATGTTAACTGGCAGAGTTACTTAAAATTGCTTTTGAAATTAGTATAGTTTGAAAAGTGTGTGTGTGTGTGTGTGTGTGTGTGTGTGTGTGTGTGTGTGTGTGTGTTTCTTTTCTTTTCTTTTTCTTTTCTTTTCTTTTAAGCCTCTAGCCCTTTATTGTGTTTGTATCGACGACAACGCAAGTTTTCAACGGACAGGAGTTCACATTTGAAACTAGATTTGCAAAACTTAAAGTCAGTGTGTTTATATAATCGACTGCGTGATTTTTCAACATTGTGTAAATTTCCTTCCGACTGGTCGAAAGAGCCGTCGGTATTCACTTGTCTGTCAGAAGCTGAATGGGTGACGTCACTATGACCGCCCCCCTGCACTCTGTGACCCGGATGTGTCATGTCCCAGAAGGCCTTTCATAACACGTTATGAGCTGATGTGTCATGATGTAAAAAATTAGGCCAAAGGCCGAATGAGACGCTCAAAACTTTTCAAACTAATTAATTAAGTGTGAGAATAATGCAGAGAATATAGTGTTGTTGTCTAGGCCGCTCGAAAGAAAAATAGTTTGAGAGAGAGAGAGAGAGAGAGAGAGAGAGAGAGAGAGAGAGAGAGAGACAGAGACAGAGACAGACAGACAGACAGACAGACAGGACAGGCAGGCAGACAGACAGACAGACAGACAGACAGCACATGCAAGAAACATGAAAGACAAGAAAAACACCCCATCCTTTAAAAAAAAAAAAAAAAAAAAAGAAAAAAAAAAGAAAAAAGAAAAAACAAAAGGAAAGAAAAGAAAGAAAATGAAAGGGGAAAAAAGACAGAAGGAAAAAAGAAAAGAAAGAAAGAAAACGACTTGACACGCTGTATCTCAATTTGCTGCAGAAGAGAGAGCAGAGCAAAGCAGAGCAGAGCAGAGCAGAGAGAGAGAGAGAGAGAGAGAGAGAGAGAGAGAGAGAGAGAGACACACACACACACACACACACACACACACACACACACACACACACACACACGCTGAGAGAAAGAGATCGCTAGTACGTACCTCCACGCTTCACGACCCGAGTCGAGCCGAGCCGAGCCGAGCCGAGCGGAGCCGAGCCCCCGTGAGCCGTGAGGTGTCAGGTTCGGATCCCCCTGAGGGCCGTGTGGCGGGGGCCATGGAGATAGCCCGAGGGACCCGCGCCTCTTCTTCTGCACTCGTTT
>JADBJO010000769.1:120000-122500 GCA_016801955.1 Conus betulinus | reverse complement strand
TTTCTTTTTTTTTTTTTTTTTTTTTTTTTTCTTTTTCCTTCTCACAACAAACCTCACGTTCTTGGACACGTGCACCTGTTGTGTGTGGTCGTGGGTTTTGGCGACGACCTTGGAGCCCTTACAACCTGGGTGGTCAACTGTGATGGTGACTGGATGAAGGACTAACTACTAGGAGGGGTGGATTCGGGGGGGGGGGGGGGTGAGGGATGGGTGGGAGAGAGGGGAAGGGTGTGGAAAGGTGGGGGTGGGGGGGTAGGGGGTGGGGTGGATGGAGTTGGGATGAGTATTGTGAGGGGGAGAGAGGGACTGGATAGAAGGGGACAGCATCTGGGATACCTCGGGGGTCGGTGGCGTGCAGCCCCAGCGGCGTCCGAAGTGATGAGACGGGTTGCACGTGCGAGAGTGGGCGCACGTGTATGCATGCAAGCTCACACACAGGCGCTCTCTCTCTCTCTCTCTCTCTCTCTCTCTCTCTCTCTCTCTCTCTCTCTCTCTCTCTCTGCGCTGACTAATCATCCTCTAGAACAGATTTCACGAAGTTGTAAATTGTACCTCAAAGAATGACTTCAATGATGATGATGATGATGATGATGATGATTTGATGATTTAATGAAACAATTCTATTCAACTATTTCAGTTTCCTTTTCTTCGCTAAATTGCTAGCCTGCCTTTTACTATTGCCATTATTTTTTTTTTGCACCATATTGTTATTTTACCAAGAATCTCTCTCTCTCTCTCTCTCTCTCTCTCTCTCTCTCTCTCTCTCTCTAGTAATCATGTTTAATTTTCTTCCCATTTCTCTGGTGCACACAGCTAAGGCTGTTTGGAAGTCGGAGATGGCCATCCCAAGGGAATGGGGTACGAAGCCGATCTCACACCACCAGAAGACTAGACAGCGAAAATGACGATTTTTTTTTTATAAATGTAGCCGCCAGCAGAATTCGATCATACAACAACTGACTGTGAACTCTATGCTCTATCCACTGAGCCAACCCGTTACGTGATGGTTGAGTTCTACCTCTTCACAGCAGATGCTTTCTAGGGACAAGTTGTAAGCTGCAGAAAGCTGCAACAAGCAGAGTTCGTTGACTGACGAACTTGGTAGCTGCGGGCTTGGCTGAAGTCTGTATATGCGTTGGGGGAAGGAGGCACACAGGCTAGTCGCTTCCTTCAAGCAGAAGTCTGGGTCAGCTTGTTCATTCGAAGGCAGTCGATGTTTTCTGTCTCTCGTAGTCAGTCGTGATGGTGGTGCGCGCAATCCCCTACTATATGGTAAAATTACAGCATCTGGATGCTACGCTTAGAAAGTGTTGTTGTTTTTCTTGTTTTATATGACGGTGCCCTTCTTGTGCGCTTATGTCTCCGCCAGATCAAAGATACAAAGTAGACAGGAGCAGTATCTTCGCCCTTCGCTAGTTGGAGCTGCATTGCGCATGCTAAGGGCATTTACCACTTCCTGTTAACCTGATTGGCTCTGTGTTTGTCTCCTGTTCTTGGGCTGGCTGGTTGTATAACCACACTTCACAGCGGAAAGTGTCAAAACTGTAAAGTTCGATGCACGCCCCAGGGTGGTTCGTGTGCTGACAAAGACTGCAGACACGGTGCAGACAGGGAAGGGGGCCCACCTCGCTGTACAGCGACACAGAAGCCAGGATAACCAGACGGATCTGTCGTGCCACTATCTGAACAGCAGTAAAGAAGCCAGCCTAACTAGTTTCCCCCAAAGGGCCGTTTCTTGTCACTATCTTGGTCCTGGACTGGATGAAATCAAAGCAATAGCTATTCCCTAACGACCTTGACCACCGAGCATGTGCAATGTACACATAGCAAATAACATCCAGGTACGGAAGCACAGTTTCAAGATTCGCTCTGATTTCCGCGCTCAGCAGAAGAAGAGTAATAAGCTAGATGAAAATAACAGGTATATGTCCTTTTTGGAGCGTGGTCAAGCGTGCGCTTGACTGGTATTTCAAATGTACAACAAATACTGCTTCTTTTTCCTCGTTTCATTCAAACAGAAATTACATGTCATAGTAATCTCTAAAGGGCTTGTAACCTTTAAAAACCGCTGCAACATCGGTATCATGCTTAATTCCAGTTAGCGCTGGGTGGACCAGTCAGAGTTATGAAAGGTGAACAAGTCTGTCGTCTGTAAAATGTTTTGTCACCTGCGCGAGGGAACGGGGCACTAACCAATGTGAAGACGGGGAGGTATACCCAGCTTCTCCTTACTACATCTTTAAGATGTAAGGTAACACAAACATTGGAGTAGCAGATACTTTGGGTGGATAATTTCCCCAAATTAACCTGTGTGTTGCCTATCCCAAATTAGTCTGCCTGCCTGCCCTTTCTATCAGAGAGAGAAGTAGTATTTCTTAGAATTGCACAGGATAATATGTCAGCTCAAGGGTTTACGCATTCAGATAATATACCATGGTTGTGCGACGGGAGAATTAAGAGCGGTAACGGAAGGGATGTGGATATGAGGAGAACGTTACAG
>JADBJO010000769.1:107500-110000 GCA_016801955.1 Conus betulinus | reverse complement strand
GTTAGGAATTTAAGCACTAATCACATAATATTATGGTCTGTCAACACGAAAACAACCATGCTTTTAAATCACACTGTAGCTACACGTCTATATTTCACAACCTTTCTTCTTCAGAATCTTTACCTATTCTCCTCAACATGAAAATTCATACACGTTTCAAATCCGGTCCATTCATACAACATTCTACAAGTCGTGACAATGCACACAATACCTCTTGTCATGACAAACACGTTTGGCTTTCAAGTGTTTGTTCATTATATCCACTGGTGCCACTTTGCCACGCATGATTTTCATGGTCCTCGAGGACTTCGTGACTCGTTTAATGCCCAAGTACAACGCTGAGACAAGAACAGGAGTGTAGTACATTATGTGTGTGCAAAGATTCTGTCTGCCAACACACATCTCCCCAACAACTGCACGAAGCCCGCACGTCTCAGATTAAGACAACAGAGGGCCAAGTGGGCCACCCCGGTCGACCCTCCTGTCGATAGCTGCAGAACCAACTAAATAACAAATAAGTAGGGTCACTCTTTCTCCCATGACAAAATTAATTACAGGCCCCTAACTCCAAACGAATGTTGCCCACAACAGCAAATCGCCTAGCAGAGATGACAATAGAACACAGAACACACAAGGAGACGTCATCAAAAAAAAAAAAAAAAGGATGTTCCATGCGTGTATCTGTATACCCATACCTGACACATATACACAGTAAGAACAACTGGGAAAACGAACTCACACAAATCAATGTATATTCAAGACTGGCACAGCCTTTCTGATCTTGAATGTTGTATTAGTAAAAAAAAAAAAAAACCCACAGGGACGAACCGAAACATATACAGATAACCTCGGTTTGACTGGTATGAAAGGAAACGGTAAATGAGGCAGGGAACAGTAAACAGAACAAGTAGTTGGGTGTCCGCCATCACATGTGCAGTCAACACAGGGCGATTGTTGCGGTTCTCCCAGTCCACTGAGCATCTTGATTGATGGCTACGTCCCGACTAGACTACTGTAACTCTGTGTTAGCAGGACTTCCTTCAGAACAGCTTGCATGATTACAAAGGGTGCAAAACAGTGCAGCTCGGAATCTTCTCAAAAAGCGTGAAAATGAGCATATTACACCTTTGTTACGTCAACTCCACTGGCTTCCCATCAAATATCGATGGCGGTTCAAAATCGCAGTTTTTTGCCTATCGTTACTTTGATGGGACACTCCCCCACAGTATCTTTCTGCTTCTCTGTCCACCTATCAGACTTCTCGGTCTCTTCGCTCATCTTCTCAAAAACTTCTGAAAATTCCTAGGCGCTCGTTAAAAGACAGTCGGTGAGAGAGCATTTAGCTTTAGTGCGCCCACTCTTTGGAATTCTCTTCCTGACAGCATACGTGACCTGCCCACATGATCTAAATTCAAGTCAGAGTTAAAAAACATACTTCTTTAGGAAAGCTTTTTCAAACATAATATCTGCCTGACTATTATTCTATCTGACTGCATGCAAAACTGCATGCAAAAACTGAAGAAAAAAAAAAGCACCCGAAGGTGCTGGGGAGGACCCAGAGAGAAACACTGTCTTCACCTGCCTTTAGAGCAGTCCTGTACCACCCTTGGAGGCCTGCGCTGTGTTGACGATGGGTACAGTATGTTTTGTATCGTTTACGCTTGAATCGATGAACTTGATAAGTGCGCCTGTGTTGGTAGGTGTGTGTGCGTGTGTGTGTGTGTGTGTGTGTGTGTGTGTGTGTGTGTGTGTGTGTGTGTGTGTGTGTGTGAACACATGTCAGTGCGAGTGTTTGAGTGTGTGTTGAGCGCAATGAGTTGATCCCAAGAATTGCGCCATATAAAATCCATCCATTATTATTTATTATTACTATTATCATCACCTGCCCAGGTAACAAGCACGATCGGAACCAACCCCACCAGCGTCACGATCAACTCAGATGCGGCGGCAAGAGCGGAATGACAGGGTGGTCTCAGTCTCTCTTAAACTCCTCACACCTCCTCGAACTATTATCTATCTATCTATCTATCTATCTATCTATCTATCTATCTATCTATCTTTTTAAGTCTTGTTCAGTTCACTGCCATTAACAAGAATAAGATATTGAGAAACGCTTTGCTGTGTACTCTTTTTTTTTTCCCCTCCAACCTCCACTTTCTTTCTATAGATTTTTTCACGTTCTTTCATTTTCTCTTTTTTTTTTTTTTTTTTTTATTGTTTTTCATGTATTTTATTTCTTTGTTTTCTTTTTGTGGTTTCTCCATCCTCTCATTTTTTCCCACTTATTTTCGGTTTATCGACTCTCATTCACCTTGCAAATCTGTGTGTTGTTTTACCGATGGACATTCTCATGTGAACTTTAATATTTTCGTGTTCATACAGAGCGTTCTAGGTTTTTTAATGTGCTAATGCTTGGTGTGCTGACATGTGTTCATTCTCTTTATTGCAAACAAAGAAAAAAAGATTAAGAGAAACGAGGAAGGACAGATAGACAGACAGA
>JADBJO010000769.1:95000-100000 GCA_016801955.1 Conus betulinus | reverse complement strand
TTTAAGTGTCTGGAATATGACTATGACGCAGTGTACTCCTAGAAATGGCTATGGCTCCCTGAGCACCTGAAACATAGCTGGATAGGATTTCTGAAATACAATCCTAAGTACCTTAGGTCTACGGCCGGAATGTATACATCATTACCTAATAGAAAGCTAAGACAAATCTGGCCTCTGGAATACAGTCGGAATACATCGGGAGTTCCGGAGTAAAGCTGATGTCAACTTGTGCTTTGGACCAAATCATTATCAAGCGCGTTTGGGCCTTTGTGGTATCGCTAGAGCCACACGCTGTTTCCGGTCTCTGAATATTGCTAAGCATCACTGGATCTCTGGAATACTGCTAAACGTAAGCTTACTTAGATCTTCAGAATGCAGCTAAAAGACATTGTGCTTCTAGTATAGAGCACTGACTTGTTTGGCCTTCAGCGTATAGCCATTTGGTATCGGTCGTTTGGGATGTGTAGATTATAACTGTATGATACTGGGCCTGTGGACGACAGGTAGAGCTCATTGTGACTCTAAACTAAAAATGAGGGATATTTGAATTGGTGAACTAGGCAGGGTATGTTCTGCCCTCTCAGTACAGCCACTGAGCCCTCTCTATATAAAATGTTCAGCCTCTTATTCCAACAGAACCAGGTCTATTGGCAACTGGGGGTACATCACGTTGCACTTAATCCCCGTTTCGCTCGATCCTTGTTGTCTTGCGTCGTTACGAGAGTTCCCTACCCGCCGCTATAAGAATCTCAAGTGCAACATTTCATCCAAATACTAACTCAGAGCTTTGCCTTGAAGTATTTGTAGTGCATTTGAAAAGAAAAAAACATGACGGTACATAAGGCAAAAAGACAATCCTTCAGACCTGCAGAGACATTATCGTGTTTGAACTGAAGATGAATGAATTTTAGATGGAAGTAAACTGACTCAGAAACTTGTAATATGAACGGTCGATTTTTTTTTTTTTTTTTCGCATTCCCTCTTGTTTACATTCACATAAATATCGTCGGTAGAAGCGATTCACCGAATTTGTAAACTCTCCACGAATGGCGTTTGTCAAGAATTCTGTTCACCTTGTGTCAGGCCTCCCTGCCTCTGTTATCATTTGGTGTGTGTGTGTGTGTGTGTGTGTGTGTGTGTGTGTGTGTGCGTGCGTGATATAACCGATTATGTTATTCAGCTTTATTGCACCTGATCTTAAGCGCGATGGATACGTGATAAAAAAAAAAAAAAGACGGACTGGAAGAAAAGTGTTTGGCCAAAACGTAATTGGGCCAAAACGTGACTGGGCAAAACGTGATTCGGTGAAACGTGACCCATGGAGCACCATGCATCAGACCTAGTAACATTCTAGACTAATTGAATATCAAAATGTCATGCGCTAACAAACGTTTGCCTATATGAGCCATAAGGAAACATTAACCCTCCGATACAACTGGGCTTTGAACGCACCAATAGCGGCAGTTCACATGGTTGAGCAGTAGGCACCATCAGCCATTGAGAACATGCCTTCCTTTCCCAGTACAAAACTTCACAAATCACAAGTTATTGGAAACGTCAGAGCTAAAAGACACCTTCGCTTCGGCCGTCAGTCATACACCCGCCGAAGGTGGCATCACTAGCGGAGGACGCCTAGGTGACAGACAAGCGCAGGGCGGCACAGCCAACCTTCCCCGCCTCACTAACAGCGAGGACGGCTTTAGCCCGGGTCGCCGGGAGACGACTCACAAGGCTGTGGGGCAGTTCGGCGACGAGGTGCTGCCAATGAGCAATTTGACCGTGGCCTGCATGACTTGCAGGCCCACGTCTTGGGGGGGGGGGGGGGGGGAGAGAAGAAGGGTGGGGATGGGATGGCCCCTCATGGCCTCACAGTGGTCGTGGATCGTTGCTGCGGCTTGGCGACGGCTCTCCTGCTTATTTCCTGCGTCGGTGACACGGTGCAACGGGACCATCGCCGTTCGGGATGAAGACGGCAGCCCAGTAATCCTGAAGACGGCCTTGGCGGGGGGGAAACAAGGCCAAACCTGATGATCGACACCCAGACACCCGTCTGGGACGACTGTCAACGTTGGAAGAAAAGCTCGACAACAGAACAGAGGAGCAAGTAGACCCGGACCACTGCCAGAGAGAACTGACTACCCTAAATGTCTCCTTCCAGGCTCGAATGCTCGCCACGTCCAAGCTTGCCAGCTCCCAAGTCCACCCAGACAACTGTTGACAGTGGATGCAACTTGCTACAGTACACGTCTTGTCTATAAGAGTTATGCGATGAGGACGTAAACACAACCTCTAACAAATGACCCTGAAGTGATTAAGGCAGTGAAAATGCACAACACATACGTTTCAGATACACCAACTATTGAGGGGGAAAGGCGGGGGCCGGAATAGCTCAGTTAGCAGAACGCCGGACTCGTGATCCTGGGGGGTTGCGGGTTCGAAATTTCGGTATAGGGGGATTTTTCCCTCGGAGTTAACATTGGTTCTGACTCCATTCCCCATACAGTCCTTCAAAAGAGACTCTAAACCGAGGTTCTGTGTGTGAACGCACGCATAATGTCTTGCACACACGTAAAATCCCCATCACCAACTTTCGGAAGAGAAGGCCAGTTTGGCCGTTGGTATGGGCGACACGTTACACATAGAATGCACCTTCCCCAAAGATGGAGTATGGCTGCCTTAATGGCGGGATGAAAAACGGTCATACACACAAAACTCCACTACCTGTCTATATAGGCAGTGTCCGCAGGAGTATCAGCCTGCGTACGCAGAAAGGAAAGAAAGAAAGAGGGGGAAAAGGGGGGATGTGGGAAATCGAGACTCCGTTATTGTTCTCTTGGGGAATACAGAAGTTCGTGAGTTTCAGATCTTCTTCAGCCCACTTTTGAAATCAACTGTCTTGACGTCAAATCTGTCCAATCAATCGTTCCCTTTTCGACTTGAGATTTTCAATGTCATATCCACTCGCATTGCTTGCATGTAGAAAACAGCAGAAGAGCTTTTCTCTGAGAGTATGTTTGTAATGCAATGACCAGACTGATTTTTTTTAAAAAAGTCAAGGAAACGCAAGTAAAAGAAAAAGGAAAACGGATACATTTAGTCTTCCCCCCTTCCCCCCCCCCCCCCCCCCCCCTCTCCCCTCCGCCCTCTCCCCCCCCCCCCCCTCTGCCCCCCCTCCTCCCTTCCCGAATGATGAGTATGACAGAAGGGACGTGTTTCAACACCTTTTCGACAAAACTTCAACTTTGAAAACGCTGTGACATCCCTTACTAAACGAGCAACCATACCAAACTGAACGAGCAACCATACCAAACTAAACGAGCAACCATACCAAACTAAACGAGCAACCATACCAAACTGAACGAGCAACCATACCAAACTGAACGAGCAACCATACCAAACTGAGAACAATGCAGAAGGAACGATACTCAACGTGTAACCCCCCCCCCCCCCCCCCCCCCCCCAAAAAAAAAAAAAAAAAAAAAAATCGTCTTGCAAAACATAGAACACAAAAATGCATGACAAATGTTTTCGTATTCTCCATGGCAATCTGAAATAGTTCCCAGTTTGAAAAAAAAAAAGACCGGTTTATGAAAAGAAATTCTTGCAAATAAATTTTACATGAAAACACGACATGTAGATAGAACAAAGTTAAGATGGTCTGGGGGGAAAAATGGTAACACGCTTTCTTTTCATGATGATTGCTGTGTGCATGGGGATTCGTTTCGACGAGTCAAGTTAGCCAAATAAATTTCCTACCTTAACAGGACGTAACAAGGATAATGATCAAGATATCGATAAATATATCATTCAAACTCACATTGTGTATGATCTATACAGTCACTGGTGAGACTGAAATAGCCATATTGTTACGAACCCCCCCCCCCCCCCCCCCCCCCCCCCCCCAAACTTAAAAGTTAGGTTCTGTATGATAAGTTGAACGAGTGCACGTGTGAAGTATTCAGCGTACACAGACAGGTGATTTCATAGTTGTTTATTGTCCTAATATCACCTGTGATGGAAGAGAGGGTTAAAAAAAATAGCGGACTAAACTAATACGGGCAAACATTGATGCCAAAGAGCGAGATACGACATTAGAATGCAACTGGAATGACGGGCGCCGTAGGACAGGGAGTTGTTGGGGGGAGGACAGGACGAAGGGAACTCGGAGGAACCAAATAACGGAGAGAGAGAGAGAGAGAGAGAGAGAGAGAGAGAGAGGGAGGGAGGGAGAGAGAGAGAGGAGAGAGAGAGAGAGCGAGAGAGAGAGAGAGAGAGAGAGAAACAGAGGGAGAGAGAGAGAGAGAGAGAAAAAACAGAGGGAGAGAAAGAGAGAGAGAGAGAGAAACAGGGGAGAGGAGAGAGAGAGAGAGAGAGAGAGGGAGAGAGATAGAGAGAGAGAGATAGAGAGAGAGAGAACAGAGGGAGAGAGAGAGAGAGAGGTGGGGGAGAGAGAGAGGTGGAGAGAGAGAGAGAAAGAGAGAGAGAGAGAAAAGAGAGAGAGGAGAGAGAGAGAGGGAGAGAGAGGAGAGAGAGAGAGAGAGGGAGATAGAGAGAGGAGAGAGAGAGATAGGAGAGAGAGAAAGAGAGAGAGAGAGAGAGAGAGAGAGAGAGAGAGAGGGAGAGAGAGAGAGAGAGGAGATGAGAGAACGAGGGAGAGAGAGAGAGAGAGAGAGGGGAGAGAGGAGAGAGAGAGAGAGGGACAGAGAGGAGAGAGAGAGAGAGAGAGAGAGAGAGAAGAGGAGAGAGCGAGAGAGAGAGAGAGAGAGAGGAGAGAGACAGAGAGAGAGAGAGAGAGAGAGAGTCGAGCTTAGGCAGAGAGGGAGAGAGAGAGAGAAGAGAGAGAGAGAGACAAACAGGAAGAGAGAGAGAGAGAGAAGAAAGCTGCGACTCCAGAAAGCAGATATGTAAGGACCTGTAAAGAGAAATAGATAAGACTTATGGAAGCAGATGATTATGAAAATACAATGTTAAAACTAATGAAAACAACTCATGAAAAATAC
>JADBJO010000769.1:80000-85000 GCA_016801955.1 Conus betulinus | reverse complement strand
CTCTCTCTCTCTCTCTCTCTCTCTCTCTCTCTCTCTCTCTCTATCCCCACGCCCTTTCTCTCTCTGGCTGGATCCAATTCTTGTCTGTCAGTGCTGTAGTCAGCTGATACTATTTAAAGCACAGTTTGAAAGTCAATATCTGTCAGTTTCAATTCTGGTTCATGAGGTATACATACATACATACATACATACATACATACATACATACATACATACATACATCAAATATACGTACTACATGTGTGTTGTGTGTGTGTGTGTGTGTGTGTGTGTGTGTGTGTGTGTGTGTGTGTGTGTGTGTGTGTGTGTGTGTGTGTGTGTGTGTGTGTTCGAAAGGTCTCGGAGCAGGCGATATGAATTATTCTGTTTTCAAGATGGATTACGATAGTCCCCATATGCGCCCCCCCCCCCCCCCCCCCCCCCCCTTTTTTTTTTTTTAAAAAAGTATTTGCCAAGTCATCAAAGTAATGACACTACTAGCCTCTGTTTCTCTCTCCTAATAAATCGTTCAATATATATACATACATACATACATACATACATACATACAAAACACGCTCAAGACGACTTGGGCATCACTACAAAGCAACTACACCACCACCAAACACATTCTCACCACTGTTTTCCAGTTTCGTCACCTGATCGAGACCAAAAGCAGCACAAGCAGCAACAATACGCATGGCAACGACCTCTAAAGAAACACACACACACACACACACACACACACACACACACACACACACACACACACACACACACACACACACACACACAATGCCACCCCCCTTCCACCGATCCAAACTTCTCTCCTATCCCCCTCAACACCTCCCCATCCCCACCACCCTCAGCCTCCTCTCCTCACCTCCACTCCCAAACGCCACCCCACCCTACCCCCCCCCCTACACACACACACACACACACACACCCCCACCACCACCACCACCACCACCATCTTCTCCTCCTCCTCCTCCTCCTCCTCCTCCTCCTCCCGCCCCTCTGGCTTACCTCCCTTCGTGTCTCTCTACCCCCGGGGTCCCTAAAAAACAAGTGGCAGGGGCAGGGAAACGATTGTGAATTAGGCGGCGGGACAGGGCCGGGATAAGATACAGGCGATGATGAACAGCTCCGTTCGTGCTCTCCGGGTCCGGACATGTCTTATCAAGGAAGGAGGGAGGAAGGGGAGGAAGGGGGTGGAGGAGGGGAGGGAGGGAGGGAGGAGTGGGGAGAGAGGCACAGGGGGAGGGGGGGGGGCTGAGGGGGAGGAGAGGGACGACGATGTGAAGGAAGAAGAGGGTAGGGGTGGAGGTAGGGTGGGGGGTGGGGGGGTGGTGGGTGTAGGGGGCAAGGACTTGCAAAACACCGAGCTTTAAACATGATGCATGGGTTACTTACCTATACCTGCTAAGGGTACCCTTCCCCCCCCCCCCCCCCCCCCACACACACACACACACACCCACCCACCCCCCGCTCTCCCTTCTCTTCTTCCATTACCTCCTTCTCGACTTCTGCATTTCTCTGCCACCCAGCTCAGTCTTTCCCCCGTCTATGTTCCACTCTATCTCCTGCTAGTCTTCCTAGACTGGACGTCTGCTCGGTACAGTCTGTATCTCTCTCTCTCTCTCTCTCTCTCTCTCTCTCTCTCTCTCTCTCTCTCTCTCTCTCTCTGTTTTACTTGTCTTCTTGTCGTTGTTGTTGTTTGGTGGGGTGGTGGTGGTGGTGGTGGTGGTGGTGTCGTCATCGTCGTCATTGTTGATCTTGTTGTTGTCGTCGTTGTCATTATTGTTGATCTGTTGTTGTTACGTTGTTGCCGTCATCGTCGTTGTTATTGTTGTTGTTTTTCGTTCTTTCTTTTTCTTTCATTCAATCTTTCTATTTTCGTTCCTTCCTTCCTTTTCTTTGTTTCTTGCAACATTTTTTTCTTTCGTTTTTTTTTTTCCCTTCCTTTCTTTTTTGTTTCTTTGATTCTTTCTTTCTTTCTTTCTTTCTTTCCTCCTCCTCTTCTTCCTTCCCCTCCTCCTTCTTCTTCTTTATTTTTTTTTTTTTACTTCTTTTGTTTATTGGTAGGCAGAATTGTAAAAGGCTTTAAATGTGCCCAGTTCGTTACCTATTAAAGATTCAATCAGTCGATTAACAATCAACCACTCTCTTCTTCTTTCTTCTTTCTTCTTCTTCTTCTTCTCTCTCTCTCTCTCTTCTGCTTTCCTTCTCACCCTGCCCTCCTTCTCTCTGTTGATTTATTCACCTGCCTGTCCAATTTCATTATTGAATAAGTGTATATAGATACATCATTGCATTGGAGAAGATCAAATGGGCACGTTTACAGCGCTGCCAAACCCACGTCCACGTCCGATTGTGCCATTTTGCCGGTGTGCCGAACGTGAGAAAGATAAGTGGTTTCTCGTTCTTCGTGTTCACTGTCCTAGATGTTATTTTTTTTTTGCCTGAAGAAGACCCAAGAGGTCGAGATGCATTGTGTCTTGTCCTGTACTTTGTTTGTCTATGTCCTTGGCGGTAACTAACCCCCTCTCTTTCTAAATGTTGTCCTAGTCATTATAAAAACCAGGAAAATATTGAGCCTGCGGCATGAAAATACACTACCAACGTTGTTACCGGCCACTTTGAAACCAAAATGTCTCTAGGTGGTAGAAGAGAATGATGTTGACGTGGCAGTTTTGGGGTCCCCTTTGCTGAAATATTCTCTCTCTCTCTCTCTCCCTCTCTCTGCTCTTCTCTCTCTCTCTCTCTCTCTCTCTCTCTCTCTCTCTCTCTCTCTCTCCCTCCCTCGTCTCTCTCTCTCTCTCTCTCTCTCTCTCTCTCGTCTCTCTCTCTCTGTCTCTCCCTCTCTCTCCTCCTCGTCTCTCTCTCTCTCTCTCTCTCTCTCTCTCTCTCTCCTCTCTCTGTCTGTCTGTCTCTCTCTCCTGTTCTCTGTCTGTCTCTCTCTGTCTGTCCTCTCTCTCTCTCTCTCTCTCTCTCTCTCTCTCTCTCCTCTCCTTCGCGCTCTTCTCAGGGTGGTGGAGGTGTCCTCCTCTCTCTCTCTCTCTCTCTCTCTCTCTCTCTCTCTCCTTTTCGGGGTAGAGGGTGGTGGAGGTGTGAGGGGTATAGAGGTATGATGAGGGGATAGGGGGGGGGGGGGGTGGAGTGGTCGATGGGGCTGTTATCGTCCTGCTCCGTGTGTGTTTCCATGATAATAATGCGGATGTATTTAGCTGTGTTGTTGTCGTGTGTCTTGTGACCTTCCGCTAAGAAACATAAAATTTCACTCACATCCGTTTGTTTGTCTGTTTGTTTGCTTGTCTGTCCACAGGATTACCCCCAAGAACTACTGAACCCATTTCTAACGGAACAGGGCTGTGGCTGAAGGGTAGTGTTGTTGTCTTTTGCGTAGTCTTGGACAAAAGTGCTGACAGGTAACTCAGGGATCTTCCGTCTTCTTTTACTGTGATCTTGGTGTTCCTGGTGTCTTCATTATTCTGAGCTCTGGTCAGTATCGCAGCTTGGTGATGTCTCTTTCCATGCTCAGTCGTGTTGTCTTCCTTCTCCAGCTTGTGCGTGTGCAGTCCAGCTTGTTCCCGAGGCACCTGGCTTCGCTCTGTTGCAGCTGGAAGTTGTTCTCTGGGCACGGGTCAATCTCTGCCTCTGGTCTTTTCTCAGCTGTCTGGTCACGAGGTTCTGGAGCTCTGCTGACGGACGCTTGGGAGGTGTGGTGTTCCAAGATCCCTCTGAGAATGGCGTTTCTGGCTGCTCCTAATGATGCTGGCGTTAAAGTCTTTCATCACGTTGTTGATGTTTCTGTCTTGAACAATGAGGTGTGTTGTCAGTTGATCGGTGCGAGTATACTGAAGGGGCCGACCCTGTTAGTCCATCATGCGAACTATGGAGGACGATGACTGCAAGAGAGTGTGGAAGAAGGACAAAGATCGCTTCCCCAAGGTGACTTCTTACAGTCCTGTTGATGTTTTCCTGTGGACGTCATCAACGCAGAATGCCAGGTCTGGTGCTGTTATTGTGTGCCAGCGGCGCCAGCAGACGGTGGATGGACCTGAACGGTCGTTGACAAGAAGCAGGTGTTTGTTGTTTAACTGTTATTTGATGTCTTTTCCATACATGATGAGGGTGTTGTATCCCTAGGCCTAGGGACTGGTTTGTGAGGTCTCCAGTGAGGCTGACGCTGTTGTTGGTGACATGAAATGTGTTGAGTGACAACTGTCTGTCCCTAGCGTGGTGGTTTAAACTATATATCCACGATGCTGTCACTGGTTATTGTCACCTTGTACTCGGTTTACTCTACCTTTCCCATGCAGTTCTTTTAAAAACAACACAGACACACAAAAAAAAAAAACAGAATTTTTGATTGGCACATGTAACGAACAAAATTCCAATAACCGGCATTAATCATGTACACAAACATCATACAGGGAAATAAAACGCGTTACATAAATTATTACCTCAAATCCATCGAATCATGGCATTCGAAGAAAGTAAATTATACAGACATAATTCAACATCCAATTGTTTTGTCAAGGCTTTAGGGTCGCGGACGACATTAAAGAGAAAGCAAAGAAAGTATACAGTACATATCATTCACACACACACACACACACACACACACACACACACACACACACATACACACACACACACACACACACACCACACACACACACACACACACACACACACACACACACACACGCACACGCACGCACGCACGCATGCACACACACATCTCTATCTATCTATCTATCTATCTATCTATCTATCTATCTATCTATCTATCTATCTATCTATCTATCTATCTATCTATCTATCTATCTATCTATCCATCTATCTATCTATCTATCTATCTAGACACACACACACACACACACACACACACACACACACACACACACACACACACACACACACACACACACATACACACTTATACACATACATACAGAAAATAATATAACCATTAGCCCATATTAGTTTAATATATAGTGACCATTTTGTTTAGT
>JADBJO010000769.1:60000-75000 GCA_016801955.1 Conus betulinus | reverse complement strand
GGTCTGTGTGTGTGTGGGGGGGGGGGAGAAGGTGGAGGAAAGTGCAGCTGGGCTGATTCAGACCGAACGTGGGGTGCGGGTGGGGTTGGGTGTGGATGGAAGGGGGGGGGGGGGGAACAGGGTGCGGGGGGGGGGGGGGTGGGGGTGGGGATGATGGGAGTTATGGAACTCTCCCAAGAGTTTGAAATTCGAGTCAATGTGGGATTCTTCATTGACATGTTTGTGTGTGCGTGAATATTCGGCGTTTCAGAGATGTCGTACCAGACATTGTTCAAGTCAGTTCGTGTTGTTCGAAGCCCAGTCGATCACGAAACGCATACAAGGACTGTTCAATGTTGTGAACGTCCCTGCCTGTCGTTGAAGCCATGCCACTTCATTTCATGTTGTTATAGCCTTGTCGACCACAAGAGACCACCTCAGGGTTGTTACCACATCAAAATCAATATCAGACATAGGAGTTAAAAAGAAAACCTAGTTTATTCCAAACACGCTTAAATGTCTTCTCATACAGAAACCACATTACCGACTTACGTCTTCTCATACAAAGACCACATTACCAAACCTTGAGATCCAGACCAGAGTAAGGCAAAACCGTTTTACCATAGGAAGACCTGTTGTCCACAGTGAAAAGAAGGAAAATGAGATAGTACGGTCATGTACCAAGATCAAAAGGGCTTGCCAAAACTACTCTACAATGAACAGGGCGAGGAGCAGGAGAGAGGAAGACAGAGAAATGGGGGGGGAGACAACATCAGTGCATGGATTGGCCTCACACTCAGCAACTGCTTTCAGAGCGTCAGAGAACCACCGGAAGGAGTGGAAGAAGCTAGTTGCGGAGTTTTCTGTGGCGCCTCAACGCTCTTCAAGACTCCGGGATAGGTCATAGGTGACAGGTTAAAGGTGATTTTCCAGGACGAGCTCTAATCCTATCATTGGTATGCTTGTTGTGTAAAGTTTGTCCATTTGCTTTTCTTCGACGTCCTGAAAGATCATCGACTGACAGATCTTTAGTTGGTAGATGTCCTGGTCTCACTCTGATGGGTGTTCCTATGGATTACCACTGTGACAGTAATTGGAATCTGGGCACAGTGGCAGCTGCAATGGTGACCAAAGAAGCGGCACCCGTAGTGGTTGTAGCACCATTGACCTCCTCATGCATTCGGGACATTAATGGGTGTGGTACCAGCGAAGAGGCTGTAGGGTAAACTGAGCGAGTGTAGTGTAAGTGCCAGGTGTTGATGGGGCGGTTGTCGCACCATAGCCTTGAACAACTGGGTTCACATGAGGAAGAGAGTGTGCGGCCTAGATCGCAAACAGTAATGCCTATGTCAGAATGTTGGCTTTCACTAGAAAATGGCTATTATCCTTCAGTCAAACAGGGTTGAGCTGTTATCCCTGACGATTGCAACTGTCTTCCTCTAGATAATAGCTGGGTTTTTTTTTTTTTGTTTTCCTGTTTTGTATTTCATAAGTGTTCATAAGTGTTCCCAACGAAAACAGTTATCATTGGTGTCATTCCTCACGATAACGAAAACAGTTGTTATTGGGCGTTCTTCCCAACGATAACGAAAAGCAGTATTATTGGCGCTATTCCCACCGGTTACACCATTTCCCCCCTTATTTTCGCGAGAAAAACACAGTTGTAATCGGGTAGAAAAACAACGACAATAGAGGAAAACAGTTACGATCGTCGGGATCACAGCTGTGTTCCCACTTTTACAGACCCCATACATGAGCTTGTCATGATAAACACCGATCATAGCTGTTTTCCCCGTTAGCGACGTTTTTCTCTGGATAACAAAGGCTAACAGTGAGTGTGCCCCAAGAAAAACAGGGAAAACAGTTGTGATCTTCAACAAAGACGGGGAAAACAAATATCATCCTCAGCGAAAACAGTTGTTTTCCTCAGGAAAACAGGGGAAAACAGTGATTATCCTCAGGAAAACAGGGGAAAACAGTGATTATCCTCAGGAAAACAGGGGAAAACAGTGATTATCCTCAGGAAAACAGGGGGAAACAGTAATTATCCTCAGGAAAACAGGGAAAATAGTGATTATCCTCAGGAAAACAGGGGGAAACAGTGATTATCCACAGGGAAACGGGGGAAAAAAAAAAAAACAGTGATTATCCTCAGGAAAACAGGGAAAAACAGTTATTATCCACAGGGAAACGGGGAAAACAGTGACTATCCTCAAGAAACCAGGGAAAAAACAGTTCCTATCCACAGGGGGAAACGGGGAAAACAGTGACTATCCTCAGGAAACCAGGGAAAAAACAGTTCTTATCCACAGGGAAAACGGGGAAAAAAACAGTGATTATCCTCAGGAAAAACAGGGAAAAAACAGTTATTATCCTTAAGAAAAACCAGAGAAAAGACAGTTATCATCCCCGGGGAAAACAGCTATTATTCAGAGAAACACAGGGAAAACAGTAATTATCCAACAGGCAAAAAATTGAATACCTCAGGGAAAACAGAAAGAAAAAAAGAACAGTTGTTATCCTCAGGAAAAAACAGAAAAAAAAAAAAACAGTTACAATCCGCGCAGAAGAAGAAAAAAAAACGGGGGAAAAAATTATTATCCGGAGGAGAAAGAACAGAAAAAAAAAACCCAGTTAAGATCCTCAGGAAAAACAGATTATTATCTTCAGGAAAAGATGGGAAAACAGTTACGATCTTCAGGGAAAACAAGAAAAAAAAAAAAACTCAGTTATTATCATCAGGGAAAAACAACAAAAAGAGAAAAACCAGTTGCGATTATTAGGAAAATAGTTGTAATGCACAGGATAGTAACTGTTTTTCCCTCTTTTCGCTATTTTCCTCGAGGATCACAGCTGTTCTACTGAGGAAGACAGGTCTAAGGGCCTTTAGACGTTAATATTCTCCCATAGACGCTCCCTTGATAACATTATAACTGCGAAGAATGAATTATTCAGAATGCAAAGCAAGATAAGCAAACACTGTCAATGTTTCAGTATTTTTAACTTCCGCTGCTTGCAGCTGAGCTAAAAGTCAAACTCCCTCATTCTACCGAGTTACCAGTTTTTTTTTTTTGTTTTTTTTTTCAGTTTCTGTTGATAGTTTTTCCTAAGTAAGCGGCTGGGGAGATTCTTTTCTTTCAACTGATGGAGGGAGATGAGAAGAGAGAGAGAGAGAGAGAGAGAGAGAGAGAGAGAGAGAGAGAGGGGGGGGGGAGGGAGGGACGGAGGGAGAGAGACAGACACAGAGACAGACAGACAGACAGACAGACAGACAGACAGACAGACAAACAGACAAACAGAGAAGAAGAAAGAAAGAAGAAGAAGAAGAAAGAGAAAGAAAGAAAGAAAGAAAAGAAAGAAAGAGAAGAAGAAAGAAGAAAGAGAAAGGAAGAAAGAAAGAAGAAGAAGAAGAAGAAAGAAGAAGAGAAAGAAGAAGAAGAGAAGAAGAAGAAGCAAGAAGAAGAGAAGAAGAAGAAGAAGAAGAATGTTTTATGGGGAGAATTAAACGGCAGGGGCAGTTAGATTTCGTGGGCTGCCTATTTACCTTCGTACAGCCGTAGATGAAGCCCCCAGACCCCAACTTCCCGGTTGCTGCCGCTGCTGCTGCCGCTGCGCGCTGCTGCTGCTGCTGTAGCAGGCAAATGCCCGCCACAATGGGCAGACAACTTCTTCATTTCCTGACAGTTACTTCCCTTGAACCTCTAAAATCCCCGCGCTAATGTTCTTTGCCTAGGAACAGATGTCTCTCCTTCACAGTGCAAGAAAGAAGAGGAAAAGAAAGCAAGAAAGAACGAACAGAAAGAGGTCCACACTTTAACACACGTGCCGTGCAATGCTTTACGAGCACGCGGGAGAGGTGTCCTCAAGTATGGGTGCTATTTCAAATTTCCATCACCCTTTCTTACCTTGTTCCAGCGCCGTTAACACGCAGACCCGAAGAATTGGGTCAGACACCTAAAGGCCTACCTTCACGAGCGGAGGCGCGCGTCAGTGAAAACTGGAAGCGGCAGATTGGAGCAGCGGCCCTTCCGAGGGGTTGTATGTCATTTTTCAAGCTCGAACAAGAAAAGGCGGGGCGGGCGAGGGGGAAGTTCGTTGTATAATTGTCTGCCTCTTGCTCTCGACATAAGTTATAATTAGGCGGACTGACAGATACAAACCTTCGCGTGCGTGTGTGTGGCTGACTCATGCGCCTGTCGATAATTAAGTGAGATGGTGCGCATTTTTTTTTAGAACTTCCTTCGTGCTGAATCTCTCTCTCTCTCTCTCTCTCTCTCTCTCTCTCTCCTCTCTCTCTCTCTCTCTCTCTCTCTCTCTCTCTCTGGCGATGTCATTTTCTAATTACACAGCCAAAACTAAAAGAAAAAACTGCCAGCTCGCCTCTATGTCTTGCTGAGAATGCCTTATCCTCTGAAAATCTAAAGGGTTGGATGTTGGTCAATTCAGATTTCACGTTACGTCTATCTCTAGGCGATATGACAGACAGGGAAGAGAGGGGGTGGGGGAGAGAGAGGAGAAGGGGGGAACAACCATAAGAGAAGAGAAGATGAGTGCCACGTTGCACTGGCACTGAAAGAAGAAGAAGAAGAAGAAGGAGGAGGAGGAGGAGGAAGAAAAGAAGAAGAAAAGAAAGAAGAAGAGAAGAAGAAGAAGAAGAAGAACAACAACAACAACAACAACAACAAGAGGAGGAGGAGGAGGAGGAGAAGGAGGAGAAGAAGAAGAAGAAGAAGAAAAGAAAAGAAGAATGAGAGAAGAAAAAAGAAGAAGAATAACAACATCAACAACAATGAAAACAAAAATCAAGAACAACAAAACAACAACAACAACAACACTGGTGGCGATAAAACACGAAAAAGTGAGTAGCAAGAATACCCGATTTTTATGCTAGGTACTCGGGATTGGAACATCCAAACCTTCTAAGAACCACCTCAGTGCTTTGACCAGCTGAACTATTCATACGCTCAAGACGTAAATACATCTGTACTGGCATTCATGATTCCTCTGATCGCAGAGTTAGTAGAGCCTGACGACTTGTCATAACCAAATGATGCTCACGATCGGATCTTGGTATGTCGTCAGAGTGTGAGTCCGCTCTCGGCTCTGCGTGACGCCCAGTCCTGGGGCATGACCCCTGCACTGCCTTGCATAAACTTGAATGCGTCATAAGTAGATTAAGAAAAAAAAAAAAACATAAGCATGAGCGAGCTCTGTCACCTCTGTGGTGGACTCGTGCTACTTCATTTTTCAGATAATGTCCTGGAGGTGCTGCCCCGTGTCTATTTTAAGACGGGAGTCCTAGGACGTTGCGAAAGCTCTGTCACTGTTGTAGATTGTATGCTGCTTCCTTTTTCAGATAATTTCCTGGAGGTGCTGCGCCCCCGTGTTTATTTTAAGACTAAATTCTAACATGCTGGGATTTTTTTTTGTGTGTGTGTGGACGATATGGCGGCGTTTACAATAGCGGCAACTAAGTGTGAGATACGAGCAAAAGTTGAGGTCTAAAGAGTCTGCTTCATAAGAATTGTGCAAGACAGAATTACTTGACAAAGTTATTTCAAAGATGGTCATGGAATCCGAAATGATTGTCATATCTTATCCCACTGATGCTTGAAGCTGCCAAGAGGTATAAGTTGTCAGGTTTTTCGTACCTTCACTTTGAGGCCTCTCAAAATTCTCTGCGATTTCAGCAGGCTTGGGAAAAAAAAAAAAAAAAAAAAAAAAAAAAAAATAGCTTGCCCGTCGCAACATGGGTTGTTAGGCGAGTCAAAGGCCGCAACTTTGTGACAGTACGTGTCATTAGGAATGTCTTTTTTTTAATATGCTTGTGATTGGCCTTCAGTTAAATTTCTCCTGCTTTCGATCCTGTCGCGTCCTTTCAACGTCATATCTGCGCTCACACTTTCGTCTTTGACCATTGTGTCCTTTTCCCAAATGTGAATATTAAAGACAGAGAATCTCTCTCTCTCTCTCTCTCTCTCTCTCTCTCTCTCTCTCTCTCTTTCGCGCGTGTTAGATGGAATAAAGTTCTCTCTCTCTCTCTCTCCTCTCTCTCTCTCTCTCTCTCTCTCCCCCACCTCAATTGTTGGGTCAGCTAAACGCTCTGTTGCGTTTCCCTACTCTCAGTCCAAAAGTGCTGCAGTGGGTCTGGCATTCATGCTTTGGCAAATCGTATCAGGTTCTCCCTTCGCGTCACCAACGACCCTCAACCGTTAAACCGGACCACCCACTTTTTAGGACAGGTGAAGAAGACATCTTCTTCTTCTTTCTTCGCTTCTCTCTCTCTCTCTCTCTCTCTCTCTCCTCTCTCTCTCTCTCTCTCCTCTCTCTCTCTCTCTCTCTCTCTCTCTCTCTCTCTCTCTCTCTCTCGTCTCTCTCTCTCTCTCGGGAGAGCGGGTAGGGGAGGGAAGAAATGAGAAGGTTATGCCGGTCGGGTTTTTTGGGGGGCCGGGAGTGGGGTGGGGGGGGGGGGGGGGGGGGAATGGGGGAAGGGGAAGGGAGAGTGGGAGGAAGGGGAAGGGAGGAGGACAGGAAAGGGATTTGGGAGAGGGGGAGAGGGGGGGAGAGAAGAAGACAGAGTTTTATGAGGACAATAATAAAAAGGATCTGTATGGCCGCTCAGGTGTCGGGATAGTTGAAGATCGACTCCGGGGCGGTGGGCGAAAAGACATGCATGTTGAAGTTTAGCATGCACGCTCACAACAAAGAACCTTCGTCTTCTCTCGTCACTTTGACTGCGGCAATGTACTGGCCTCTTGTTTTCCGTCCGTTGACTTTCAAAGAGTATGTGTGTGTGCGTGTGTATGTGTGTGTGTGTGTGTGTGTGTGTGTGTGTGTGTGTGTGTGTGTGTGTGTGTGTGTGTGTGTGTGTGTGTGTTTGCACGCGCCTGTCTGTGTGTGTGTGTGTGTGTGTGTGTGTGTGTGTGTGTGTGTGTGTGTGTGTGTGTGTGTGTGTGTGTGTGTGTGTGTGTGTGTGTGTGTGTGTGTGTGAGAGAGAGAGAGAGAGAGAGAGAGAGAGAGAGAGAGAGAGACAGCGTACGTTCTTGAGTACGTGCGTGCTTGGGAGGATAAAAAGAGAATTGAACAAGAACAACGACTACAAAATAATGTTTTTCATCATCGGGTTTTCGGCTCCAATCCACTGAACTCTGAGTTCATACCAAACTGGTTAGTTTAACAGATAAGTGAAAAGAAAATCAAAGAAAACAAAATCCGTCCGAAAGAAATCTGAAGAAAGAAAGAAAAAAAAAAAACACCTGAAAATAAGAAAACCTCGACAAAGCCCTTCAGATAGCGGAAACTCATCTCACCTGTAATGATTTGTAAATAAATGTAGTCCAACTGTAGCCTGATCAAATGTTCTCATTTGAAAAAACAAATGTATTTTAAACCTTGATGAGTGTGTACTGAATTTTGCTGGAGTGTATGTTTCCCTAAAAACCTTAACATTTAGAGTGTGCTAGTATAAAGAAGAGGGATCCGTGGGTCACGTGGTACAGCATTTGTCTGCAGAGCTGACAATCCTGAGTTCAAACCATTCGTGGGATCGGATTGTTGTTGTTGTTGTTCTGGCTTGAAGACCCTCTCTGTCCACTGTGGGTAACTGAATAAGGTCAAGAAGAATGAATGGAGATGAATGGAGAAGGATGGGCTCCGCCTTCAGTCATGCCGTGCCCTAGACACGGTGAACCTCTGACAGTTCGCTGTCTCTGCGGCAAAGAAGCTGTGGGAACTTCATCCCCCCCCCCCCCCCTTTTTTTTTTTTTTTAGCCCAAGTATAAGATGTATTTTTGTTTCAGCACAACAAGAAAATGGACATCTTTTTTAATTTCCCAATCAAGACACTCTAAATATGTCATAATCGATGAGAGTGCCTACGTAAGATCTTAGTCATAAAATGCTGAGACTTTAGACCAAATCAAGAGGCCGGGGAAAGGTCCAGACAGCTCTCCGTGTCAACCATCATCTGCAGACGGCGCCTCCGCTGGCTGAGTCATGTCTTGAGATTACCCTCATCAAGATCTCCAAACCAGCCACTGAATGGACCCCAGCAGACCAGAAAAAAAAAAAAGAGGACGACCCAGGATGAGCTAGCGACAGACAGTGGAGACAGACCTCCGACGTCGTTGACAGAGGATGGCGTGACGCCAGCAAAACTGGCTGAGCACCGTGCACAGCGGAGCGCCTTGACTACCTCATGCGTCGCAAGACGCGGGAGTATTTAAGTCTATGTCTCAGTAAGATGAACTTCAAAGGCGAGGAACCGGATCTTAAACCTTAACACGACGTTTAGCGCGCGGGAATACTGTCAAGGGAGCGAAACCTCTCAGAAAGGGCATTAAGCGTTTTTGACGACACGAAATAGGTAATTGTCCGATTAGCAGTAGCGCTCCCACCTAGCCCATATGGTCGAACCCCTGTCCCTCCTCGCTCTGACTCTCTGCGATGCTTCGTTCAGCTTTGTACAGGAACGAAGCTTCACGCAGCCAATGTAAAATCTTACAGTGCGCATGTCAGAGGAAAATGTCAACCGGAAATAGTCCAGAAATGAGCATAAGTCCGAGCGGTTAATGTAAAACGGATTCGAGGTCTACCTGCTCACTAAATTTGAAGTCAAACGGTTGATCGGTTCAGGAGGAAATTCGCATTTTACATAGAAAATGGTGGTCGTTTTTCCATATGGATGATAACGATGACGATGACGACGACGACGATGATGATCAAGATGATGTGATGATGATGATAATAATGATGATGAACATACTGAAAACTGTATGCGCGTGAGAGACAGTAAGGCGGTCAGGCACAGGCAGAGACGGGATGTGTGTTTTTTTTTTTCTTATACGAATCTGTTTGCCATAACCCTAAACATTTTTTTTTGTGTCTAAAGCAGTCTTTTCTTGGTCTAAAGTATCTGGCATTTGTGTCACTTACTGTTGCAGCTTCAACAAAGGATGAGAGCATCTTCGGTCTGTCTTATCTCGCAACCTCCGCTGAAGCGCAACATTGCGACAGAACGTATTGTAGCGTATTTGGAGAGAGAGAGCGAGAGAGAGAGAGAGAGAGAGAGAGAGAGAGAGAGAGAAGAAGAAGAAGAAGAAGAAGAAGAAGAAGATAAGATGAGTGTGTGGGGGGAACGAACGAAAAAAATAACGAAACTTTTAACCGAAACTGAACCCCTCAACTTGATTAAAGCCACTTAGATGCAGGCCTTGTATGTGCTTGACAGAAACGTATGTCCTGTATGAGCAGCAAACGTACTCAAGATGTCGGCGTAGCACCCTGCGGCGAGGCATGCGCAGTGGATAAGTGTCTCCACTTCCGCTCTGTCAACCGGAATCTGCCCTCTCAGGCTGCCATGATAGGTTCAACGCGTTTCTCTCCCTTTTAATATCCGGAGAGGGAAAACTGCCGAAGTGAATGATCTCCCGTTGATTACATTATCACATCTTTAATAGCGGGTGGAGGAGGCTGCTCTCTCTCTCTCTCTCTCTCTCTCTCTCTCGGTCGGTCTGCCCCCTTCCAGCCGAGGAGCCAGTTAAAATAACGGATACTTCGTTGTTATTCACATCATCATCGATCAACGTCAACATGACTATTATTCCCATTATCGTGTCTCGGGTCGTTTTCCCTCCAAGGAAGGGGAGCGCACTTGCCAAGATCGGAAATCATCATCATAAGCGAATGCTCAAGCCAGCGCGGGCTCTCATTTTCCTAAAAAAAAAAAAAAACTCTGTACGTTGAAGAGTAGAGTGCCTTTTTTTTTTTTTTTTTTTTTTTTTTTTTTTTTTTTTTTTTTTTTGGCTGGTTGTGATCGGTGAAAATCGTAGAGGTCGAAAAGAGCTCGCAAGCGACAAAAAGCAGACAAACAAACAAATCCACACAAAACTAGAAAAAAAAATAATCACACACTTGTAATCATCAAGAGGCACCAGGTTTAAACAACAAGTGCAAAGTGTCGTTCAGAAAAGAGCGTGGTTTCACTCAGAGTTTTAAGGGCAAACCAGTGCAAAGGTCTGTTTGCAAAAGTGCACAAAACTTGAAAAAAAAAAAAAAAAGGGGGGGGTGGGGGTGGGGATGGGGGGTGGGGGTGGGGGTAGGATCTAGAACACGAACATTTTCAAAATTATTTCAAAGAACTTGTGCTTGATGAAACATACATACATTTTTTTTTTTTTTTTGTCTTCCCTTCTTTTTTATATCTTGCTTGATTCCCCTCATCATTTTTCTTTTTCCAAACACTTTATTTTGTTTTCAAGCTTTTTTTTTCGGCATTTTTAAACCCACCCCTGCACGATGCGCCTTGCGGGCATAACAAATACCAGTCAACAGAACAATGTACGAGTTCGTCTTATTGAAACATCACCTCCATACATTTTTTTTTGAACGAAATAAATGGTCAGCCATAAAGGAGCGCTAGAGAGAGGACCAGAGGAGGGCGGGTAGGTGGGAAGACGGGCTGGGTACGGACATAGAACATTATCTGAAGTTTAGACTTCTGTATACATTTATCAATGAAAATACTGAATTCTTTCTCTCTCTCTCTCTCTCTCTCTCTCTCTCTCTCTCTCTCTCCTCGTCTCTCCTCTCTCTCTCCTATTAAAACCACCACAACTCTACTACCAACAACAATAACATTGAGGGGATGAGGAGGGAGAGGGGAAGGAGGAGAGAGAGACAGCCAGCCACGCAGAGAGACAGAGGACAGCGGAGGAAGTGGGGAAGGAGAGAGAGAGAGAGAGAGAGAGAGAGAGAGAGAGAGAGAGAGAGAGAGAGAAACAAAAACAAACAAACAAAAAAGGACACTCCATTGGGAATCACCTCCACTGAACACAGGCGGTCCTTTTAGCAAGCCCGCTCGGAAGAGGAAAACATCCGAGTATCAATGTTTCCCTCCCAGACCCGCGCGATAAGGTGGTAATTGCCACGACCATAAGATGAAGATGCAGCCGTTTCTCTCTTCCCGCCCTTTCTGCTCTTTAGGGCCCTCGGGCAAACACGGGCGATTGTGTCTGTCTATAAATAAAGGTACCGTAAGGCCCTGTGCCTGTACCCTCCTCCCCTCCCCCCCACCCACCCCCCCAACACACACACACAACACACCACACACACACACACACACACACACACACACACCGTACCCTCTCCTCCTCCATCCTTCCTCCATTCTGTTCCCCGAACCCACAGACCCTTCTCCTTGCCCACCCACACCCCTCCTCCCCCCTCCCCCTCTGACACCTCTCTCTCTCTCCTCTCTCTCTCCGCCTCTCCCCCCTCTCCTCTCTCTCCTCCCGTCCTTCTCTCCTCTCTCTTCCTCTCTCTCTCTCTCCTCCTCTCATCTCTTTCCCTCCTCCTCTCTCTCTCTCTTCTCCTGCCTCCTTCTAATCCTGCCTAACCCCTTTCTTCCCCGTCCCGCTCCCCAGTGTCCTCCTCCTCTCCTCTCCCCTCCCTCTCCTCCTCCTTCCTCGCTAGCGCTCCCTCTTTGTCTGTCTGTCTGTCTGTCTGTCTGTCTGTCCGTCCTGTCTGTCTGTCTGTCTGTCTGTCCGTCTAGTCTGTGTCTGTCTGTATCTCTCTCTATCTCTCTATCTCCTCTGTCTGTCTCTGTCTCTGTCTCTGTCTGGTCTGTCCTGGTCTGTCTCGTCTCTCGTCTCTGTCTCTCTCTTTCCCCTTTTCTCCTCTCTCTCTCTCTGGCCTGACCCACACCGTGTTTTGTCTGCTTGTCGCTGTGCACCCCCTCCATGCCCTGTCCTTTCTTTCTCTCCTTCCTTGCCTGTTTTGCACCCCCCCCCCCCCCCCCCCCCCCCCCCCCCCCACTCTTCATCCCTTCACCCTCGCAGGCTTTCACCTCTTCTTTCTCTCTCTCTCCCAATTCTCTTTTTTTCTCTCTCTCTAATAACTCGGTTGTCTGCTTGTCTCTTCGGCACCATCCCTCCCCCCCCCTCTCTTCTCTCTCTCTCTCTCTCTCATCTCTCTCTCCTCCTCTCTCTCTCTCTCTCTTCTCCTCTCTCTCTTCTCTCTCTCACGCTCTCTCCTCTCTCTCCTCTCTCCTCTCCTTTCTTCCGCTCCTCCCGACCTCTACTCTATTCTCCCTCGCTCGTTTCTCCCCAGGTCACCAGCACTCTCTCTCCTCTACTCTCTCCTATCTCCTCTCTCTCTCCTCCTCTCTCGCTCCTCTGTCTCTCCAAACTCACTCTCTCGCTCCCCTCCTCAGCCTCACATCTCCTCCCCTCTCCTCTCTCTCTCTCTCCTCTCTCTCTCTCTCTCTCCTCTCTCCTCTCTCTCTCACTCACATCCCACACACACACACACACGCGCGCGCACGCGTACGCGCACCCGCGCTCGCCGATAAGAATTGGTGCTGAAAGTTTGCTGGCATGCGTCACTTTTGTTTGTGATGCTTTCAAAAGCAGTATATCAGAAGGGGAAGATAACGAAAATGAAGACTGGTAACTATATCTGGTATGTATTTCAGACATGCACCCTTCGTCCGTGGAATTTGGCAGATAATCTCTGGAAGTGTCGCGTCGCGTTTTTTTTATCAGTGGAGGGGTGAGTTTGTTTGTTGCGGCGTTGTTTGCCTGTTCTTTCCACTGGAAGAGTAGATGTTTGGTTTTTTTTGCCTTGCTATGTCGGTTTTCAATCATTGTGTTATTGGCTGATTTAGTATGTGTTGTTGAGTTATAATTTATGTTTCTGTATTTTTCTTCTTGTATTTATCTTTCTTTAACTTTCAGATAAACAAACAACATCAACGATAAACAACACAACAACAACATTACCAACCCTTCCATACTTACTGTTGAGCGTAATTACTCTCTGTATCTACTTTATTTGATTAGTTAGTTCGTGGTTAGGTGGTTGGTTGGTTGGTTGGTTGGTTGGTTGGTTGGTTTAGTGGTTGGTTGGTTGGTTGGTTGGTTGTTGGTTATTTGGTTCATTAGTCAGTCGTTAGTTAGTTAGTTAGTTAGTTAGTTAGTTAGTTAGTTAGTTAGTTTAGTTAGTTAGTTAGTTAGTTAGTTAGTTAGTTAGTTAGTTCGTTCGTTCGTTCGTTTCGTTCGTTTCGTTTCGTTCGTTTTCGTTTCGTTCGTTCGTTCCTTCGTTCGTTAGTTAGTTAGTTAGTTAGTCAGTCAGTCAGTCAGTTAGTTAGTTAGTTAGTTAGTTAGTTAGTTAGTTACAATTAAGTATTCATTGTGCAAATGCATATCACGATGACTTTCTGGTTTCACATCCATCCCTCTCATGCCATTCTTGGCTTCATCATTGATCCATTAAAGGTCTATCATCAATGTATGAGTAGCAAAGAACTAGTTGAGTACAAGAAAACGAGCAAAAAAGCAAAACAGAGCAAAAAACAAAGAAACAAAGGTATACACACACGAAGACATACAGAAATGTCAGTATTACTACAACAACACCAGCACAATTTGTGTACATGTTAGGCAAGGCAGTTTAAGACATTTGCATGAATATATTTTTTTTGTTGTTGTAATCATAGCCGTTTTTTAATTCGGGTCATATTGTTTTCCAAATGGCGTTTTGTTTTTCAATTACATATCTCAATGCTAGTTGTTTTCTAAATTCATGTGAATCTAAGCACGACGGAGACAGAGACAAACAGACAGATAGACAGACAGACAGACACACATACGCACACACAAACACACACACCACACACACACACACACACACACACACCACACACGCACGCCACACACACACGCACGCACGCACAGCACAAGCACGCACACACGCGCGCGCGCGCACGCACGCACACACACACACACACACACACACACACACACACACACACACACACACACACACACAGACACAGAAGTCAGACAGACAGAAACAGAGACACAGAGAGACACCACCAGAGAGGCAGAGAGTCAGAGAATACAGAGAGAACGGAAGAGACGGGAACGCTGAAAAAGAAGTTTCCAATTTACTGCCCACTTGAACTTGGAGGTCTCAGCCGTCCAGAAGAAGCGAGCGAGCATCATTCCCTCAGGCCCCTGGGCCTGAGTGCCTCTGCACAACGAAACAGACTAGAGGCCATGTATGTCCGACTAAACCTTTGTGATGCGGCGATTATTCACCCCGTTATCTGCCCGCCGCTGAAACACCCTGTGCCTACGAACATCAGCCTGCTCCTTGACTTCGGGAGATCTACTCTTCTAGCCATCATCAAACAACAGATCAAGCCATCGTGCTAGCTTCTCTTCCGCTCTGCTGGTAGATTTTTTTTTTTTTTTCAGAAGACATTCATCATCGTCGTCGTTGTCGTCGATGCCCTCATCGTTCATTTTATCGTCGTCGTTGTCGTCGTCGTCGTCGTCGTCTTCGTCATCACCATCATCATTATCATCGTCGTCATCGTCATCATCATCATCGTCGTCATCGTCGTCATCATCGTCGTCGTCGTCATCGTCGTCGTCATTGTTATCATCATCATCATCATCATCGTCATCGTCATCGTCACCTCATCGTTGTTGTCGTCGTCATCATCATCGTCATCGTCATTGTCGTCGTCGTCGTCATCGTCATCGGCGTCGTTGTCGCCATCATCTTCATCATCGTTGTCGTCGTCGTCGTCGTCGTCGTCGTCGTCTTCATTGTCACCATCATCTTCGTCGGAACGCCATCATCATTATGATTCATACATCATCATCTTCATGGAAAGGTACACGCAATAATACATCATTTCTTTCCCCCCCCCCCCCCCCCCCCCCCCCCCCCCCCCCCCCCCCGCCGGACTTGTTTGGCTGTTAACCCTGCCCAATGTTGTCATGGGTTTTAGCAGGTAGGATGCAGCGTATGTGGACTTGTCAACATGCAGTGACATCGCTTCCATAAGACTGAAAAACCGAACTCTTTCTTCTGTAAGGGTTGACACACTCCCTTGATTAAGCTGACGCTGCGACTGAGCGATGTCGGGGAGGAGGGACAGGGTTTTATAAGTGGCTTCACTGCTGAGCAAAGTTGGATCAAAGCGGACAGCATTGAACGCCACCGGCAGCA
>JADBJO010000769.1:30000-45000 GCA_016801955.1 Conus betulinus | reverse complement strand
GGGAAATGAGATTTCGGACATGGAATTGGCAATGTAGTATTTGTCACCAAGAAATGGCGCAGCACCATTTTGTGTTGAAAGACGCTGGGGGGGGGGGGGGGGGGGGGATCTTTCAGTACAAACAGCTCTTCCTGCAGACGTGAATGGGTTCAGTGGCTACCACCTCTTGTTCACCCGTTGGCTGTATCACTTCACGGGTGAGAGTCAAATTAGTGAGTTTGAAGCGCACACACGGTGGGTCACTAGCGGGCAAAGCCTACGCGCAGGCAGCACGCCGCCCTTGACGAACAGAGGGTAACAAACAAAAAAGCTGGCAATTGTGGTTACCTGAACGGGCAGCCAAATCAACTGAACACAGACTGATTGCCTTCGAGAAGAGCAGGACCCCTACAAAGAAAACGAGGGGAGGTCCTGTTCCTGTCCTTTCTATACTTCTTTTGCATAACCGAAACAGCAAGCTGGCTCTCAATTCTTTTGCACTTCCTGCAAATGTGGGTTCCACCTGAAAACATGTCGTCTGAACTTTGGCCTTAAAAAAAAAAAAAAAAAAAAAAAAAAAAAAAAAAAAAAAAAAAAAAAAAAAAAAAAAACCGGGAAACTTTTGGGAAAAGGTGAGGGAGAGAGTGTGGGAGTAGGGGGGAGGGAGGAGGAGGGGGGGGGGGGGTGGGGGGAGCGGGCATCTTCGTGAGGATCTGTTCACACATTCCTCGTAACGTTCGTGAGAGTATGTTGCTTGGTAGAGGCGCTGGGTCTGTGAACTTTTCTGCTGTAGTAAACCCCACCATAAATGTCTACGGTGACATGATTCTTTTCCTCCCCCCACCCTCACCCCCCCGCCCCTCTGCCTCCACACCCCCCCCTTCCCTCCCCTCCCCCTCTCCCATCTTCTTCCTCCGGACGCATTACAGGACAATCAAAACCCTTCGCACAAAATTCTACAGCAGTTTCATGGCGGCGAGGAGCAGTAAACATGTTCTTTAAGTGACAGGTTCATAAACGTTTATGGCTGTGAGCATGTACATACGCCCATGACAATATCCCAAAGCCTTTCTAGTTTTGTTTTCTGTGTGTGTGTGTGTGTGTGTGTGTGTGTGTGTGTGTGTGTGTGTGTGAGTGTGTGTCTGTTTTAGCTTGTTTTTGTTTTTTTTATGTTGGAAGGCGTGGCATTATTTTTATGTTAAAAAAACAACAACAACAACAATAACAGCAAACAATCCTCTGCATTTTTCAAGTATGTATACGTAAAGAAGAGACAAAAAAAAAAAAAAAAAATAGGGGAGGGGGGGGGGGAGATAAGGGGAAGAAGGCAGGGGCAGATGACTGGGGAAATGAGAGAGGGAACAGTGTTGCGTTGTTTGATTGATGTCCATCCTTGTAGTCAATAGCTTTGACAAATTAAGGTTCACTGGCTAGCGTCCAGGGAAGCACGTGTGGATATGGGACAAAGTTAGGGTTTTAAAACTTACTCCCAGATCACGATATTGTGCAGACGTGCTTGTGTCTAAATCCTCCTCGTGCGCTGTGCTTTCATACGCACGGCAGAAGATCCAACTCCCAACAATTAAGTCGTTCGTAAATCCCTATCCACGATCAGCATGGCTAAACAGCACACACACTAACCTAAAAAAAAAAAAATGAAGTATTAATGCTTAATTGTAAAATGAAAACAAAAGAAACATCCACCTGACCATCTGTCTATTCATCTATCTATCTTTCCACCCATCTATGCATCTATCTATCTATTGATCTATCTATCTATCTGTCTGTCTGCCTGTCTGTCTGTCTATCTGTCTGTCTACCTTTCTTTCCTCCCACCTATCTAACTACCTGCCTACCAATCTACCAACTGACATACGTACCTGTCTGTCTGTCTGTCTGTCTGCCTACCTTTCTTTCTTCCCATCTATCTAACCACCTGCCTACCAATCTACCAGCTTACCTACCTACCTACCTGTCTGTCTGTCTGTCTGTCTGTCTGTCTCTCTCTCTCTCTCTCTCTCTCTCTCTCTCTCCCCCCGTCTCCCTTTCTTTCTCTCTATATCTCTGTCCAGAGGCTTTACGAGAAATACTTACATGACTCTGGAATTTACAGCACACATACATGAAATACAAGACAAGGGTGGAAGGAAATCCGTTACTTCGTAACAAAAGTCTCAGAAGCAGTCACGGAAACGTGAGAGGCTTACGCCACGCATGTCGTCTTGTAACCCGACAGAACAGAGGTAAGAACTGACGGGAATTAATTGTTGCTTTTTCGTCGTAGTTGGTTGTTTTGTCTGTCTGTCTGTTTGTTTTTTTGTTTTGTTTGTTTTAGGGCTGGTCGGCAGGTCCCCTCATTTTTTTTATGCAGATGAGACATGCCGTTGTACTGGCACGTTCAGTTAAGAAGATGCGCACTACATTTTCAAAGCGCTAGTTTCTGTGCATTTCATTGTTGAAAAGCATGACCCTGTCACAGGCTTCACAAAGGGGCTTAAATACGAGTTATTGTGAACAGTTGCGCGTGGTAATAGAGGAAGGGGAAACAATCACGTTTAACACTTTCTCTTAAATCTAGAAGAAAAAAAAAGAAAGGTCATTCTTCATGCTGTCCATATTAAAGATGACGATACAGCCTTGACTATGAGTTTTTGTATGCTGCACGCAGTTTGCGTGATTGTACTTGCTACGGCTGGATGTTGTTTTTTTAAACGTTCATTCCAAAAAAGACAAAAAAAAAATGACTACTATGTAAAATGTCACTTTGTGGCCCTCTTTAAGTCAAATTACATGTTCCATTGGCGTGATGATAATGATGATGATGATGGGGATGGTGGTCGTGATGATCATGCATTACGATTGTAATTAGTATTGTTGTTATTATTGTTATTACACTTTCTGTTCCGCTCTTTTCTCAGCGAGGGAATAGAAGTGACCGTGCGTAATTCTTTGAACTAGCCTCGGACATTTGTAGGACAATAAATACCATACCACTGTCATCGAATTGTATACATCTCTCTCTCTCTCTCTCTCTCTCTCTCTCTCTCTCTCTCTCTCTCTCTCTCTCTCTCTCTGTCTCTGTTTGTCTTCTCTGTGTCTCTGTCTGTCTGTCTGTCTGTCTCTGTGTGTGTGTGTGTGTGTGTGTGTGTGTGTGTGTGTGTGTGTGTGGCAGGCTCACGATCTCTTAGTTTGTTTCATTGTGTGAGTAAGCCGGTCCCGCTCTGTAAATGTATTTATTGGTCACAAAGGTAAGTACACTCAGTGTCTAGTTCTACACACACCGCGTCAGATTCAACCTCCGCGTCACCAGAAAGAGCAAAAGCAAGAATCTCTTCCTAACACCCAGAACACGGATACGTACCTACTTCATTCCATGGTTGTGTTGGTTGGAACTAGCAGTCATGAGCTCGGCTTGCAAAGAAGATGTGTACCCTGCCTTCTCCATCTCCATCTTGTTGACATTTCTCTCTGCCTCTCTCTCCTAGCGACGTGTGAGCGTGTGTTTATTCAAGTGCCGTACACACAACACAATGCAACCATTCTTCTTCGCGGACACTGGTCTGCTTTGAAAGGGGGAGACCATTCTAGACGGGCCAGCGAGAAGGCAGACAACTAACCGTGATGATCTGATACACTCTCTGTCCACCAACACGGATTCAGTTTCAGTCCACAAACACGGCCTCTCTAATCGGTCTATCGGCGACGAGAGCGCTGAGGGTTATTCCCCCCCCCCCCCCTCTCCACCTTCTTTTTCTACCCCCTCTCCCCAACCCATCCCCCACCCCCACCCCCTCCCTGCTTCGTCCCTATCTTCTCCACCTCGTCTGTATACCTTCTATTACCTTCAGCATCTTCTCACCCACCATCCTTCCCTCCCATCCTTTTTATTTATTTATTTATTTATTATCTTGGCTTTCCGCGTCCTCCGTTTCAGTTTCACTTTCAGCAAGGGGGCGTCACTGCCTGCGGACTAGTCCATAATATTATACGCTACACCTCATCCGCTAAGTTTTGAGACCGTACTGCGCATGGTTTTAAGCTGATGGATAAATGAATTAATGACTAAGATGAGAGTATTTAAGATGAGGGCCTCGTGGCTACGACTTGGCCGATATCTGACATACGCCCAACGCGCCAGTCCGTCAGTGCCTACCTAAAACACACGCGAACACACACACACACACACACACACCACACACACACACACACACACACACACACACACAGAGGCACGCACGCACGTACGCACTCACGCACGCACGCACGCACGCACGCACGCACGCACGCACGCACGCACGCACACACACACACACACACACACACACACACACACACATATACACGCCGTCCACCATCTTTACCAGAAATCCAGATATGCGTTTAGCTTCTGTTACTTTTCATTATTTAGCCTGATTAAAGCATCAGCAAACTAATAAATGGGCGGGATTCTCTTGCTAATTTCAACCAAGTTTTTAGGCTTCAAGACATAAGTATTAGAGGTTTTTGTTCGTTTGTTTGTTTGTTCGTGTTTCTCTCTCTCTCTCTCCTCTCTCTCTCTCTCTCTCTCTCTCTCTCTCTCTCTCTCTCTCTCTCTCTCTCTCCTCTCTCTCTCTCTCTCTCTCTCTCTCTCTCGTGTGTGTGTGTGTGTGTGTGTGTGTGTGTGTGTGTGTGTGTGTGTGTGTGTGTGTGTGTGTTTGTCTTTCTTTACCGCCAACCACGTGTTTTTTTTTTTTTTCCTTTTTCTCCCTTCTGCATCAAATTGAGAACAGGACATTATTATGCTAAAAGATGAAGGCCTGTACAGAAAGTGTCCGGCATTCGTTGACTCGCTTATTTCCTCCGACTCTTCTCCAACACACACACACACACACACACACACACACACACACACACACACACACACACACACACACACACACACACACACACCACACACACACACACACACACACACACACACCACACACACACACACACACACACACACACACACACACACCACACACACACACACACACACACACACACACACACACACACACACACACACACACACACACACACACACTAAATACAGGGGAAGACGGAAATGTAATGAAGGTGGGAAGGAGAGGGTGGGCAAGTAGGGAGATCTAAGAAAACATTACCAACTCAGGAAAAATAGGGAAATGGGGAATGAAATCTTTTAAAAAAAAAGAAGAAAAGGAAAATAAAGGGGGGAAATGTGGGGGAAAGCAGGACACAGAATCGGGAAATATGGGAAAAGGCAGCGAATGACGGGGAAGAGCAGGGAAATGGGGATAAAAACCCGTAGGAAAGAGTTAGAGATATGCGACAAGAAAGACGAACACGGACGGGAAAGTATGGGGGAAAGTAGGGGAAATAGAGAGATGTAGGAAAAATTTAGAAAACGCCGGGGGGAAATGTAAGGAGATGCAGCATAGAAAGGTAGGCTGGAAAATAAGAGGGGGAAAAGGGAAATCTCAAAGAAAAAAAAAAAACTGTTAGGGAAACAGTAGGGAAATGCAGAAAAAAAAAGTGACCAAAATCTGCAGGGATATACAGATTGGGGGAAGGGGGGGGGGGGAGGGGAGGGGAGAAGAACTGTGGGGACAACATGTGGGAAAAGTAAAAAAAAAAAAAATGTCTGAAATGGTCGTGGGAAGCGCAGGAATTTGGAGGGAAAAAGTATTAGGGATACACAGCAAGCACAAGCAAAGACAGAAAGAGAAAGGGAAGGTAGGCGGAAAGGTGTATGAAAAAAGTAGGGATATGCTGAGAAGAGAAAAAAAAAAGTAGTAGGAAAAGTAGGACTATGTGGGAAACAGTAGTAGGGGGGGGGGGGGGGGGGGGGGGGGGGGGGGGGGGGGGGGGGAAGAGACTGTGGTTAGGAAAAAGTAGGGATATGCAGAGAAAAAAAAAGTAGCAGGAAAAGTAGGTCTACGTAGGATCCAGCAGTAGCTAAAAAAAAAAAAAATGGAGGACTATGTGAGGAAAAGTAGACTGGAGTTATGACAAAAACAGTTGAAGGAAAAAGAAGGGGCAGGTAAAGAAGGATGAAGAATGAAAAGGTAAAGAAGGCTGAAGAAGGGAAAGGTAAAGAAGGCTGAAGAAGGGAAAGGTAAAGAAGGCTGAAGAATGAAAAAGTAAAGAAGACTGAAGAAGGGAAAGGTAAAGAAGACTGAAGAAAGGAAAGGTAAAGAAGACTGAAGAAGGAAAGGTAAAGAAGGCTGAAGAATGAAAAAAGTAAAGAAGACTGATGAAGGGAAAGGTAAAGAAGGCTGAAGAATGAAAAAGTAAAAAAGACTGAAGAAAGGAAAGGTAAAGAAGGCTGAAGAATGAAAAAGTAAAGAAGACTGAAGAAGGGAAAGGTAAAGAAGGCTGAAGAATGAAAAAGTAAAGAAGACTGAAGAAAAGGAAAGGTAAAGAAGACTGAAGAAAGGAAAGGTAAAGAAGACTGAAGAAAGGAAAAGTAAAGAAGACTGATGAAGAGAAAGGTTAAGAAGGCTGAAGAATGAAAAAGTAAAGAAGACTGAAGAAGGGAAAGGTAAAGAAGTCTGAAAAAAGGAAAGGTAAAGAAGACTGAAGAAAAGAAAGGTAAAGAAGACTGAAGAAGGGAAAGGTAAAGAAGACTGAAGAAAGGAAAGGTAAAGAAGACTGAAGAAAGGAAAGGTAAAGAAGACAGGAACAAACAGGCAACTGTGGTGGAAAACAAGAAAAAAAAAAAGGGGAAAAAATAGAAAAACGAAAATAATGGAAAGGGGTGGGGGGGAAAAAAAATAAGCAATTCTCGGAACGATTAGAGAGGGGTGTGAAAATAAGAGCAACGGTAAGGCAAAGAAAAAAAAAAAAAAAAAAAAAAAAAAACAAAAAAACACAGAGCAAAAAACAGCATGAGCTGAACCCAGCCCTGCATTCCTCCTTCTCCCCTACCTTTGCCACCCCCTCCCCCCACCCCCCATCCCACCCCCACCCCCCCTTACCTCTTCCCTACCCCTTGGGCAGAGTAGGGAGTATACATCAGCTTATCTCGTAGACGGACCAAAGGCGATCCCAGAAGACTTAACCTGTCAGGCGCTGAGGACAACCCTTGCAAACAGTGTCCAAGTCGAGTGCTTTGCTTGGGGAAGAAAAAAAAAAAAAGAGGTATCACCCAGTTCGTTTCCGTCGCCGAAGGGTCGAGTTTTTTTTCCCGATGACCCCCCCCCCCCCCCCCCCCCCCCCCCCCCCAAGCTTTTGTGGATGATGACTGACGTCTGTCTAGTGAAGACACTGATTTCACACGTATGGCCTGTTGTACGACTTGGGGAGATAAAGCGGATTGAAATTCTAGTGATAAGTTAAAGGCGGGGGCGGGGGGGGGGGGGGGGGGGAGGGGGAAGTATGGACGGGAACTGCGCTGGAGGAAGACGTGGGAGATGGGGGCGGGAGTGTGGGGGGATGGGATTGGACAAAAGGGACAAGGAGGTGGAGGTGGGGAAGGGGGAGGGGGTGGGGAGTATGAAGACGGGTGGATAGTACCGGAGACGGCGGGTACTGTTTTCAGACACAGCAGTCTGTCCACACAGCACAAGCAAGGTCGGCAGGAAGAAACTCTAGGAAGAGCTTGACAGCAGAAGGTCTTCAGAGATGAAAGCCCCGTCTGGCGAATATTTCGGCTCTGAACTCTTTCAGCTAAGGGAACAGGGCCACATCCAGGTCATGGCACCATGTCATTCTGCTGTTAGAACTCCCCATCCCCCACCCCCACCACCCGAGCTACTGGGATTTGAGCCTGCATCTGCTGAATATGGGTGAACGTCTCTTAAAGTGTTACCTTTTTTTAGACGGATGTTTTACCCTCACGGTTCTTGGACGCATCTTCAAAGTTGGGAAATTTAAGTCTTATGTCATCAAATTTTGCCACTCCTCGACCAGACTCCGCTGGGAGTGTATGATTGCCTTTAGGGTTCTATTCCTTCGTTACCAAAAATTGTGAGTTGTTTTGTGAGATCGTAGTCTGATGCCTCGACACCCCTCGCGGTAACTTGCTTCTATGGCGAGGACTTTTTTTTTTTTTTTGGCTTGGAAACAAGATTTCCTCAGCCTGCCTGCTTGCTACCTTCTTTTCAGTCTCGTAGATGTGAGCTAGCTACATTTCTGCTTTTATGTATTAGGCACGGTAAGTTCCATCAGAATCATTTGGTTTGAGGACCCAGAGTGTCGTTCTACATCCGGTGTCATGCCCCTCTTCCCTGGTCATCTCTGGACGGCTTTTCCTTCCGATTCTGGAGACTCGAAATACAAATAACACACACAAAGCAAGACGTAAGGTAACGCAAATTTTTTAGACTGTTACAAAACAGACAAGTGCATTTTCGACACAAAGTCTTCATAAGACTGTGACAAGTTGCAAACAAAACATGAACGAAGCAGGCTGCAGGGAGAGGTTAAGGTAGGGGATGGGAAGGTAGGATCTGAGAAGTGAAGAGAAGAGATCAGATAAAAAAAAAAAAGAAGGGGGGGGGAGAGGGGGAGGGGGCTCTGAATGTAGGTATGGTGTCAGCAGATTCTGGAGAGTCTTCTGCGCGCTCCCAGTCCTCCAGTCGAACTAGTAAACCCCGATTCCAGTTGTTCTAGACTATGACTTCTGGCCTCCTGCCATGTAGGTGGTGCGGCGTAGTGTTTCCACCAGAGGTGCCCACCGCATATGCAACCTCTACTCATAAACCACAAACTTACACAGCGCCCTGTTACCGTGACTATTTTCTACGGTATGCTGCATTACAGTCACGGAAACTAACCCAACCCAACTCACCCCCAATCAAAACCAACACACCCAGAAAACATGAGCCCTGAGTACACCCATGAATGCACACGACCTATACCAACCATGTAAAAAATTTGTGTTGAAAGAACCACTTGAAAACATGCCCCCCCCCACCCCCCTCCTCACGGCGTCACATATAGGGAAACAATTATAATAGCTTAACAGTTTTCTCGTACAGACTTGCACCTAGACACTTCCACATATCGGACAATTACAGAAGGCAGGAAAGATGTACGTGCGTATACTTGACCCCTCCCCCCCCCCCCCCCTTATGTATTGCACATTTACTTATAACCTGAAAATCAGAGCACAGCGGAAAAGGTTTTGGTTATTACTACTACTACTACTACCTACTACTACTACTCTGGTTCTCTACTCTCTCTACTCTCTCTACTCTCTCTCTCTCTCTCTCTCTCTCTCTCTTCTCACTCAGAGTTCAGGGATCAAAATAATTATTCGTTTCACTCCTGACGGGGGGGGGGGGGGGGGGGGGGGGGGGGTAACAAATTTATGTTTGCCCGTTTTAATGCAAAGCAGCATACAGGTTCATTGTACTCCAAATGTAGACAAAACCAAAACACAGAAACACACGCGTGTGCGTGCGCGCAGGCTCTCATATTTTCACGCGCGCGAACACACACACACACACACACACACACACACACACACACACACACACACACACACACACACACACACAACACACTACCACGCACCGCGCACCACCACACACCACACACCACACACACACACACACACACACACACACACACACACACACACACTACCACCACCGTTATCACCACCACACACCACTCTCCACACACCACCACCACGCGCTCCACAACGCACGCACACATGCACACACACACACACACACACACACACACACACACACACACACACACACACACACACACACACACTACTGACGGAAACCAATTATTGTCATCATTAACTCAAAGTTGTACTCACACACACACACACACACACACACACACACACACACACACACACACACACACACACACACACACACAACACACACGCACGCACGCGCTCGCGCGCGTGCACGCACTCATGCACGCACACACACACACACACACACACACACACACACACACACACACACACACACACACACACTGAAAACTGCGATGGAGCCTCTGCAAAGAATTCACCCGTTCATTCTCACACAAAGAAAACAATGAGGAACTTCTTCGTCGCAGACATCCTGACGTACCTTCGCCACAGTCAACGTCCTAATTACAATGCTCTCCCCTTACGAACCACTTCTTTCACACAAGTTCTCTATTCCCCTCGGCCACACAGACAACAGTGGGCCGGGTAGGGGGGGGGGGGGGGGGGGGGGAGGAGGGGGGATTTCCACCAGCGAGGTGATAAAGTTAATAAAGAAAAGAAAAAAAAGGGTAAAGAAAGAAAGAAAAAGAAAGAAAGAAAGAAAAAAAAAGTCAGCTCCGAAATGTCTGGTTGGGAGATAGCATTGTTCCGTAATGTAACAGCATAACTCTTCTGCGTTTCTGACGGTCTTCAGAGAAACCTTTGTACCCCCCCCCCCCCCCCCCCCACCACACACACACACACACACATACACACTCTTTACCATCATCATCATCACCACCACCCCTTTCCTCCGTCCCCCTCCCCCTCTTCTCTTCCTACCCTCCGCTCTCCCTTCCCTCTCAGCGAAGCCACAGTGCCCAAAACGATGACCCTTGTTTACGCCTATCGTGTAATGTCTGTAAACTGCGATGTTGGGCTGTTGTCATGGAGGGAGGGGGGGGGGAGAGAAGGTAGTGGGGGTGGGGAGGGGAGCAGGGAGAGATTGCATAGCACAGAAGAAAAATTCATTCGAGTTATCACAGAATAAGAGAGCCAGAGCCCGCAGCACAGACCCTCTTCATAATCAGAACCTGATACACACAGAATGCCCGTGTCTGTCTCTTTTTTCTGAAAAAAAAGGCCGGGGAGGAGGGGGAGGGGGAGAGGATGGAGGATGAGGATCGGGGGGGGGGGGTCGAAGAAGAAAGAAAACGCTATTAAAAGCTATTAAAAGCTGGCTATTTCCAGCCGGTAGGGCTTCAGATAAGCGGCGGATACAAGACTCCCAGAGCCGATAATACCAGAGATAATTCGCCAGATTAGTTTCATTCAGACAAGATAAACATATGTACAATGTGCTGCCGTCGCTCTCTCGTCTTTCATCTTGCCCGGGTTTTCTTTTTTTTTTTTTTCTCTTTTTGTCTTCAATTCAAAACCCACACACACACACAGACAGACACACACACACCCTTCTCACTCCCTCCCTCATTCTCCCCCCCCCCCTCCCCCCCCCCCCCCCCCCCCCCCCGGCCCTCATCTAGGGGGCCGGTTCCGCTGTTGAATGAGGGGTACATTTGTTCTCAGGTGACGGCGGAAGAAGAAGCAGCGGCGGGTTCAGCTTTGGAACCATCAGAGAAGGTGCGGCAGCTGTTTTTATCGAATGAAATACTGCCTTGAATTGGATGGTGGTCGTGCAGGCGGGCAAGAGGGAGGGTGGGTCGGGTGGGTGAAGAGGGTGGGGGGAGGTGGGGAGTGGGGGAGGGAGAGGGGGGTGGAGGGAGAGAGAGGAGAGAGAGAGAGAGAGAGTGAGAGAGAGAGAGAGAGAGAGAGACGAAAGAGGAGGTTGAATCACAGAAAGCTGATGGTTTCTGCAGGTCTGGACAATGGAGTCTGCTGGAATCGTGTGTCTGCCTATCAGCTACCTTTTGCACCGAGTCAAAGGGTCTCGTGTTCGCTTCATATTTTCATTCTCCCATGTAAATGTACGTGAGGGATTTGGATTGGGGGTTGCAGGGCGGGGGGAGGGGGGAGGGGGGGATGGGAGAGGGGAAGGAGACGGAGTAGGTGGGTAGTGGGTGGACGGGTGGTGTTGTTGGAGTTGGGGGCGGGGAGGTTTTGGGGAAGGGGTTGTGGGGGTGTGGGGGTTGGGCTGTAGGTCTACAGGGTGCGGAACAAGAGGACGTCCTCCAACTGGGAGGCATGGGAGGATGTTGCTGTCTGTGTCTTGGTAGGCTGGGCAATTTATTTTTTTTTTTTTATTTATAGTTTTTTTTTTAATTTATTTTTTAATTGGTAGCTTTAATCACTCTGATTCGTTTTTGCCATGAATTAACTGTACTACTGGATTTGCTGTGGTTAGCTGCTTAGTGTTCGGCAAAAAACTACAGTCCAAGTGAGAGAGAGAGAGAGAGAGAGAGAGAGAGAGAGAGACAGAGACAGAGAACAGACAGACAGACAGACAGACAGAGACAGAGAGAGAGAGAGAGAGAGAGAGAGAGAGAGAGAGAGAGAGAGAGAGCATGAATTGAACGCGTTTTCTTTGATCTGAGCTTATACATGTATGTACCGATATAAGAACAAAAATGATGTCTTTTTTCACTTACTTTCACTTACGTAAACCTGAGCAGTTATATTTGTTATGATTCTTCTCTCTCTCTCTCTCTCTCTCTCTCTCTCTCTCTCTCTCTCTCTCCTCTCTCTCTCTCTCTCTCTCTCTCCTCTCTCTCTCTCTCTCTCTCTCTCTCATTAGGCTGTTCTTAGTTAAAATCTCCTCAGTGATGTCTTCCAATAAAAACTTAACCGTTTTAATTGTTGATACGTGAGGAATGATCATTTTAGAAACAGCAAACCATTATTTGTATAGACCCCCCCCCCCCCCCCCATATATATATATGTGTGTAC
This sequence comes from Conus betulinus, assembly GCA_016801955.1. Lineage (NCBI taxonomy): Eukaryota > Metazoa > Mollusca > Gastropoda > Neogastropoda > Conidae > Conus > Conus betulinus. The sequence continues at coordinate 32,468 of JADBJO010000769.1, read as the reverse complement.
ATATGCATATACACACTACATATCCATGTACATAATATATCGGATTATATTTGTTTACATTGCTTGTTTGCCTTTTTACTTCAAATATATATCCATATATATATATATATATATATATATATATATATATATATATCTATATATATTATATATATATATATACTTATATGTCACACACACACTCACACACACTTATAACACACACACACACACACACACACACACATATATATATATATATATATATATATAGAGAGAGAGAGAGAGAGAGAGAGAGAGAGAGAGAGAGAGAGAGAGAAGAGAGAGAGAGAGAAATAAGTTCGAAGAAGCCGCATATCAACGACTGTAGATCGGTTATAGTCCACACAGACACCCACACGACTGTAGATCGGTTGTAGTCCACACAGACACCCACAGTCTTGTATACACGCCGACACAAGACATCGTGTCGCCTTTCCCTCACCTCTACAACCCCATCCCCCCCACCCCTCCCCCTCTCATTGCCCTCCTCAAAACATCCCCCCCCCATCCCCTCCATCCCAACCACACGCCCCCAACCCCCCCCCCCCCCCCCAAAAAAAAAAAAAAGAAAGAAAGCAACAGTCATCTCTCATCGTTCCAATAAAAAATATAACAGTCCAAACATTGAAGAATGGCAGCCTCGTCTGGGAGTTGTGGTGGTGGTGGTGGTGGCGTGGAGGGGAGGGGAGGGTGGTGGTGAGGGCGAAGGGGAATGGGAGCGGGGATGGGGGTGGGGGTGGGGGTTGAGCTCCAAGCAGTCTCCTAAATTCCTGATAGCTCAACAGCATCCAGGTACAAAAACACAGTCTGTTGTTTGAGAAGAGATGTTCCATCAGTCCCAGCATTCATACCACCAAATGAGGAATCCCATTCAAAGAGATAGCGGGGTCTCCCAGACTAGACAGTTCCAGTCGATGTCTTCTCTCCTTCCCCCTCCCCCCCCCCTCCCACCCCTCTCCCCCTCCCCCCCCACCCCTCTCTCCTCACCACCCCTCACCCCCTCCCCACACACACCCTCCTTTGCCTCCCCCCTCTCTCCCCCCCCCCCCCCCTCCCTCTTCTTTCCCCTGCCTTTCCCCGTTCGTCGTCTCCTCCACCCCCCACCCCCCTTCCTCCCTCCGGGCCACGACCCCCCTTCATCCCCCTTTTACATTCATACCCGAAACTTGGACCTATGCAACCTGAGACAGGGCCGCGTAAAAAACAACCCGTGTTTTGTTGAGTGCAAAAAAAAAAAAAAAAAAAAAAAAAAAAATATATATATATATATATATATATATATAAAGAACAACCACAAGGCAGTGTTTATTCTGGGGTTCTCATCCAAAATCATCCCTAGCCCCCTACCCCCCACCCCGTCCACCGCCACTCCCCTCCCCCTCCCTCCCCCCCCCCCCCCCCACACACCACCATCCCATCCCCCCCCCCCCTCCACCTACCATCCTCCTCTCCCCCAATCTCCACCCCCCCCCCCCCCCCCCCTCTCCCCCGTAATCGTATAATTGAAAGCGTTTCTTTCCGACACATAGTGTCTATTGTGTGAGTCGTGTGGAAGACCCCCCGAGAGCTGAATGTTTGGCTTTGTGAGCGCTATCGGATAACACGGTTAAACACGTGTCTTTCGGCAAAACATCATTTCAAGTTCGACTGTGTGCGTTTCCGACTGGGGCTGCTTGTAATAAATAATCTCTCTAATCGCTGTCTGAGTGAAGTTTCCGGGCGAAAGTATGTAGGCCTATGTGCGGTTATTAATATCTCAGTTTTTTTTTTTTTCCCCTTTCTGTTTATTTTCCTGCGTCTCTTGCTAGTTGTGTGTCTGTCTGTTCTCCTTTTTTTTTTTTACCCTCCCCTTTCTCTTTCCCACGTCTCTCCTCCTCCCCCCCCTCCCCCTCTTTTGCCTCAACACCATCCTCACCGGGTGGTTAGTTGGTGGGAGGGTGGTTGAAAACGGTTTGTTCAAGCCAGTTCGTTATTTCTCTCTCTCTCTCTCTCTCTCTCTCTCTCTCTCTCTCTCTCTCTCTCTCTCTCTCTCCTCTCTCTCTCTCTCTCTCTCCTCGCTCTCTCTCTCTCTCTCTCTTCTTGTTGTGGTATCTGTTGCTTTTCAGTTCTTGAAGTTTTTCGTCTTTAAGTCACTATCATCGTTTCTGGAAAAAAAAGAAAGTCACAAATAGAAAGTGTTAGCATCACTGCTGTTTCTAACAGTTGTAACCAGTTAGCAAATTAGATGACACTTGCAAAGGCGTAACGATGCAATGTTTTTTGTTGTTGTTGTTTTTTTTTTGGCCTTTTTTTTCCCTAAACACTCCCACTGCCCAACGCCCCCTCCACCCCAACCCAACCCCACCCCTCCACTCCAATTCAAAATGAGACAAAAAAAAAAACAAAAAAAAACCCCCCTGAGTTACGTTCTTGGTCAATTTCCACATCAGTTTACCTTGAAGGATTAT
>JADBJO010000769.1:15000-25000 GCA_016801955.1 Conus betulinus | reverse complement strand
GATGACGATGAAAATTTGCGAAGTGAAAATGTTGATGATGTAATGACACTGATTATGACCATGATGTCATATCAGCGAAGCCGACAACAAAGTTGATATATATGGACATGATGATCATGGTGATGATGGTGGTGCAGGAAGTGGTGGTAGCGGCAGCCGACAACAAAGTTGATGATATGGACATGATGATCATGGTGATGATGGTGGTGCAGGAAGTGGGTGGGTGGTAGCGGCAGCGGCGGCGGAGGTGGTGGTGGTGAGCAGGGGGGGGGGGGGGGGGCCAGCGTTTGATTTGCTACAACATTCAAGATCTCTGTCATTATTACATAAATGAAATGGGGATAAAAACACATACATATGTGTTATATATCTATACATACATACATATATATTACATATATGTATATATGTGTGTGTTGTGTGTGTGTGTGCGTTGTGTGTGTGTGTGTGTGGTGTGTGGTGTGTGTGTGTGTGTGTGTGGGTGTGTGTGTGTGTGTGTGTGTGTGTTTGTGTGTGGTGTGTGGTGTGTGTGTGTGTGTGTGTGTGTTTGTGTGTGTTGTGTGTGTGTGTTGTGTGTGGGGGGGGGGGGGGGGTGTGTGTGTGTTGTGTGTGTGTGTGGCTGTGGTGTTTTGTGTGTGTGTGTGTGTGGTGTTGTGTGCGTGTGTGTGTGTGTGTGTGTGTGGTGTGTGTGTGCACGTGTGTGGTGTGTGTGTGGTGTGTGTGTGTACGCCATGGCCTCCGTAGAGGTGTACTGAATCCATATGTCTTTATCTCTCAAAAACTACAGACACTCATAAGATCCCGGTGATGTCTTGCGTATCACACTGGACATTCCGGTTACCCCAAGCCAAAATCTCTCCCCAAGACCTTTGGCTGAAAAACTACCGTCACTGGAATCCTTCGTCCAAGGGGACACACACACACACACACACACACACACACACCCACACACACACCAACACACACACACATGCACAGAAAGAGAGAGAGGGAAGGAGAGAGAGAGAGAGGGGGGTGGGGAGAGGAGAGAGTAGAGAGAGAGAGCGCGAGGAGAGAAGGGAGAGAGGCGAGAGAGGAGAGAGAGAGGGGGAGAGGGTTGCCAGTGGAGAGAGAGAGCAAAGATTGCCATTAAACAACTAAAACTGTGTTGGCAAGTACAGCATGAATCAACCACTAAACCATATAATTTAAAAGAAATAAAAATGTGTGCGAGCGCCAGGCGTGTGTACATGCGGTGCGTGCGTGCGTGCGCGCGCGCATGTGTGTGGTGTGTGGTGTGTGTATGTGGTGTGTGTGTGTGTTGTGTGTGGTGTGTGTGTGTGTGTGTGTGTGGTGGTGTTGTGTGTGGTGTATTGGTGTGTGTGGATGAGGGAGGAGAGTTGGAGACGGAGAGAGAGAGAGGCAGAGAGAAGAGGGAGAGAGGAGAGACAGGAGAGAGAGACAGAGACAGATGAGGACAGAAAGAGAGAGACAGAGACAGACAGAGAGGTGCGGGGGGGGGGGGGGGGGGGGGAGGGGGGACTGGAGAGTATGAGAAAAGAGAAAGAGAGAGATAGACAAACAGACAGATGTACAAACAAAACTTTCAGACAAACAGAAAGCGAAACAAAACTAGTCACAGAGTTGTCTGTTGTCCGGAAAAAAAAAAAAAAACTACGAGAGAGAGAGAGAGAGAGGAGAGGAGAGAGAGAGGAGAGAGAGAGAGAGCGAGAGATGAGAGAGGAGAGAGAAGAGAGAGAGAGAGGAGAGAGAGATGTTACGTTTCCTTTGTTGGCTCAGTACATTTACGTTGTACACTAGTTGTAGTCACTAGATGACGTTAGTTATCTGAGGACGTGTATGCACATGACGTATCCTTACGGAAGTTTACTCAGTATCCGACATCATCCCTTAAACGCAAGAATCTTCCAGAGGGTTTCAGACCCTCTATCTATCAAGTTTCCAACATTATGTTTGGTCGAACTGCGTCATTGTCCACGAACCTTCTCGAATATTCCGATGATTTTGATTGGCTGTTATATGTCATGTTCCTGGACTTTTCGAGCAAAAGTTCCATGTATGATAACTGGTTGTTGTGTTATGATTCTAGAACTTTCTGGACTATTTCATGTTCTAATGATTTACTTGTGTTATATTTCTCGAACCCTCTATTTTGTATATTTGGTCCTTCGGATTCGGTGGTTTGAGTAATCAAAGAGATTGATTAGAGAGTAATCTAGAAAAATGATCTATGAACATTGTTAATGTAGAACATTGTTACGGTTGAACATTGTAAGGGTTGAAGATCTCATCTTTGTTTTGGGGACGATAGCGAAAGTGGTTTGAATGTTGATTTTGTGATTTCTTTTTTAAGTTCAGCCTTAAAACTTGTTAATTGAGAAAATACGCTTTATTTGTATCTCTCTCTCTCTCTCCTCTCTCTCCTCTTCTCTCTCTCCTCAACTCTCTCATCTCTCTCTCTCTCTCTCTCTTGTTGCCCGGAGCTGAGCCCTTCGAATCGACGAGAGACCAGAACAATTTCTTGCCACTAATTTCACACGCTGTATCACACGCGCGCACGCGGGCGCGCACTCAAACACGCACGCACGCACATACGCACGCACTCACTCACAGAGTGTGCGTGCACGCACGCACACACACACACACACACACACACCACACACACACACACACACACACACACACACACACACACACACACACACACACACACACACGATTTCTATCTCAATCATCACTTACGTACTTTGAAGGGGAAAAAGCTGAGCAAAAAAAAAAAAAAAAAAAAAAACGAATCAAAAAAAAAAAGAAGAAGCGAGGAAAGCAAGCCCACTTCACTCAATATCCTCTTCAACTGCCCCTCTGCCTCTACCCTCTTCCTCCTCTCCTCCTCCCCCTCTTCATCTCCCCACTCAACCCTCCGAACCCCTTCTCTCCATCCTGTCTCCCCTCTCCCCTCGTCCCTTTCCTTCATCGTCCTCCCCCCCCCCCCCCCCCCCCCAGCCCCTCCCCTCCCACTTCTGTTGCACTTCTTTGTAGCTTTACTCGCACTTAAGTCGGTGGAGAAAAAATACATTACATAAATTTCTCGTAATTTATCCCCCCCGACTCACCTTTTCCCTCCCCTCCTTGTTGAGTGTATTAAGAGCAAAATGCTGGCTGTCTCGAGTGCTTCCACTCTCCTCTCTCTCTCTCTCGCTCTCTCTCCTCTCTCTCTCGTCTCTCTCTCTCTCTCTCTCTCTCTCTCTCGCTGTGCGTGCGTGCGCGCGCGCGCGTGGTCAGTGTGTCTCGAGCCCTCTCTCTCTCTCGCTCCTCTGCTCTCTCTCTCTCCCCCCCTCTCTCCCCCCCTCTCTCTCCTCCACCCTACGCTGGCCATCTCTCTCTCTCTCTCTCTCTCTATCTCTCTCTCTGTATGTGTGTGTGTGTGTGTGTGTGTGTGTGTGTGTGCTGTGTGTGTGGTGTGTGTGTGTGTGTGTGCGTGTTGTGCGTGTGTGTGGTGTATATATATATTATATATATATATAATATATATATATATAGATATATATATATCCTGCCCCTCTCTCTCTCTCTCTCCTCCTCTCTGTCCGTCTCTCTCTCTCTCGTCTCTCTCTCTCTCTCATAAGGCTGCAGATGCACCATTGATGACTTTCTGACGACCCTCTGTCCATCTGGTCCAGGTCGTCCAGCTGTCTTCAGTGTGCTAAGTCACTTGTGTCCAATCTTTGATGCTAGCCTCTGTCCGTTTCTTGATGTTATCTTCCAGTAGTTTCTTCTCACTACCGTCAGCCTGGTGCAGTTGCATTATGGTCTTGGCAAGCCCGGTAGATTTTGTCACAAGGCCGTAGCATTTCATCTTCAAGGTCTGCGTTTCACATGGGACAGGTCGTCATGGGATCACGTGGTCTTTGCTGTTCCGGAAGCATCACATTTGGAAGGCTGAAGTTCTTTTGTCTTTCTTGTTTTTATCCTTCTTTCTTTGTATTTGGTTTTATTCTATTTTCATTTTCCAAACAGCTCTGAGAGTCTATGATTTGTATGCGCAGCGCAAAGTCAAAATGACGTAGCAACGCATCAGTCTTATCTAACGCAAACCGAAAATGTGTCTGTTTTTCCTTTCGTTTCGTTTCTTTGTTTCCTGTCTTTTTTTCTTGTTCTTTTTTTTTTTTTTTTTTTTGTTCGTTTGCGTCTTTTACTGTTTTTTTTTTTTTCAGTTTGGTCAGTGCAGGTGCTGCTTGCGCTAATCTTGCGCGAGAACTTCTGTGTTGAATTTCACTTTATTTACAATGGGTCCCACATACTGCTGGATCTCATTTTATTTACAATGGGTCCCACATACTGTTGGATCTCATTTTATTTACAATGGGTCCCACATACTGTTGGATCTCATTTTATTTACAATGGGTCCCACATACTGTTGGATCTCACTTTATTTACAATGGGTCCCACATACTGTTGGATCTCACTTTATTTACAATGGGTCCCACATACTGTTGGATCTCACTTTATTTACAATGGGTCCCACATACTGAAGCGAATGATCGCTTCGTATCTTTGATCCTTTACCCTCATTTCCCCTCTGAAGCTGTCTGAATTGCGGGTCACCGTCTTCGCCATTTCTCCGCTGATTTCCTTCCGTAAGCTGTTGCGGACAGTAGGTGGATTCTTCTTTGCCGTCATCAGAACGCAGACTAGTAGGTATTCTGCCCTCACTTGTTGCAGAGCCTCTCTGTGATCTTCCAGCGCATCACTCACCTTAACAAGGAAGATGCTGAAAGGGTAGGAGAAAGAAAGCAGCACTGATAGACCCTAAACCATTTTCCAATGCTGCTACTGTAGAGTGCTGCGCTAGCAGTTTCGTCGCTTTTTTTTTTGTTCTTAATGAAAGTTATGTTATTTGCACTGATGCCACATGCGCGCGTTATTGTCGGAGGCGCCTCGTGCCCATCCTCTCGAAAGCTTTCTTAAAATCAACAATGGTGTGCTGCAGGGCTTGCTCATGTTGCAGTATGTTGAACTCCATTAGAACCATGAAGGTGAACATTGTTCTATGGCAATTCGTCCTGATGTGAGATTCACCTCCCCATTAGCGGTGATCTTTCCCACTCTGAGTTTAAGCCTGTTCAAAAGCATGTTCAGCTTAACTTTGCTGCGTAGCTGATCAGACTGAGAGCGTTATTATTCTGGCACAACCACAGCTAGATTTGGGAATGGAATACATAGTCTCAAGCACATAAGAGATATGTGAATATACATAGGAACACGGAGAGATTTCTTTATAAAAGAATACATAAAACATAAGTGCTAACAGAGACTGGGATACATAAAACACGGGAATGTATAAACGGACGTAGATCCATATCATAAGCATTACGGCGTTACAAACTAGCACTCCGTTACGTTCTATTGACACACGCCATCGGAACAGTTGTGACTCTGATTGCTGAACAGCCTACGTTTCTACAGCACGCTTGATTTGTTCGCAAGAGAAGTGAAACAGTCAGGAACTCTGGGAGTATTTAACCTGAACGAGCAACAGACTTGACGACTTGTACTTCTTTTTTTTTTTGGCAGCCTCACACACGGGTTAATTCTGGCAATGATTTTGCATACCAACGTCGGCTTTCAAATAACTTTGTCAAACAGTTGTTCACACCTCGCCTGCTTTGTTTTGTAAAAAAAAACTTAGACCCCACTTTCGCTTGAATCCACTCAACTCCCCACAGTAAACCGTCGTCAGGTCGGCAAAAAGCTATCCAGGCATGCTAGGATTCAGTTTTGGAACAAACACGGGGAACGAACGGACTCCGGGGAGTTACCAAGACTGAGGCAACACTCGTCGACAACAGTTCTGGACCCGTCATGTTATGTTTTTATTTTATCCACTTAGGGACATTTAGACATCAGAATACATGGACAAGAAAATATCTCGATGCAGGGATATGGGGACACTAGGACACGTAGATAGCGGAATACATGGACACAGGATCATATAGGTACGGGGATACATGGACAAACTTTTACATTGGTGCAGGGAAACATTTTCATATAGATAGAGGGATACAGGGACACGGGATCATATAAGTACGGGGATACATGGACAACTTTTATATACATACAGGGAAACATTTTCATATAGATAGAGGGATACAGGATCATATAGGCACGGGGATACATGGACAAACTTTTATATACATAACAGGGAAACATTTTCATATAGATAGAGGGATACAGGGACACGGTTTTTTTTTTTCTGTTCCATTTTGTGTGCCACCTCAGTAGCATTGTACCCATGCCGCTCATTTCTACTCCTTTTCTGCAGCCACGGACCAGCCCGTCCACACCGCAGCCCCGACCCCGGCAATCCACAGGGAGCAGTCAATGTCAAGTCGTAAAGAGCCAACCAACCTGAAGGGACTGCACTGCTGCTGAGTCACATCAGTGATGTTCAGTGGCGCCTGTTCTGTTCCAACATACGCAGGACACACCTACTAAGCCCACTGTTGACGACAATCATTGTTAGTCGCAGAGTGGGGGGCCGGAATTGCTCAGTGGTAGAGCGCCAGACTCGTAATCTTGGGGTTGCGGGTTCGAATCGCCGCCAGGCCGTTTCGGTACAGGGGGAATTTTCCTTCGGAGTTAACACTGATTCTGACTCCATTTCCCATACAGTCCTTCGAATGACACTATAAACCAAGGTTCTGCATGTGAACGCACGCATAACATCTTGCACACACGTAAAATCCCATCACCAACTTTCGGAAGAGAAGGCCAGTTTGGCCGTTTGGAATGGACGACACGTTACGACACGTAACACATAGCATGCACCTTCCCCGAAGTTGGAGTATGGCTGCCTTAATGGCGAGATTAAAAAAAAAAAAACAAAAAAAAAAACGGTCATGCACACAAAACTCCACTCGCTTTGTGGGGTACATGGGATTAATCCTTGCCTTTCTATACAGGGGGGTGTCGGCAGGAGTTTCAGCCTGCGTACGCAGAAGAAGTCGCGGAGCTCTCACATCCGGACGGCACCACCACGTCCACTCAACGACAGCCTCCCATGAATTTACCGATACCGGTGACCCCGACAGAATCAAACCAAGGCCACAGACGTGGAGAGGACATCGAAAATGAGGTCAGCATGAGAGAGGGGCATGAAGGGCCACAGGATTTTGAGACTTTTTTTTTTTTTAAACGCGGATTTATGAGGATAATGAAAATGATGCTACGGATCTTCATTCCGGCCTGTGACCGCATGACAGGGCTGGACTCTGCACTTACTTTCATATATCCCGGCGTCAACCAGGCCCGAGAGATACAGACACCTCAAGTGTTAGGACATTCGGGCGACACTCTCAGACACGCACCCACGCAGTGGATGAAACTGGACTGTGTGGTCCCAGTCTTTCCAACTCAGCCCGTAGCAAACTCAACTCTGGGTGGGTAGGAGCCGGTTGGGGCAGAACAAATCCCACTAATAAATAGCTTTGTGGGGAATCAGGGATCTCTCTCTCTCTCTCTCTCTCTCTCTCTCTCTCTCTCTAATATATATATATATATATATATATATATATTTATTTAGATATGTATAGACAGAGGACCTAGATCTCTCTCTCTCTCTCTCTCTCTCTCTCTCTCTCTCCTCTCTCTCTCTCTCTCTCTCTCTCTCCCCCCTCTCTCTCTCTCATCTCTCTCTCTCTATATATATATATAGAGAGAGAGAGAGAGAGAGAGAGAGACACACACACACACAACACACACACACACCCACACACACATATATATCATATATATATATATAAAGATATATAATATATATATATATCTGTCTATCTGTCTTTGCCTGTCTGCTGTACCTGTCTCTTCTATCTGTCTCTGTCGGTCTGCTGTCTGTCTGTCTGCGGTCTGTCGGTCGTCTGTCTGTCCTGTCCTGTCTCTCTATCTCTCTCCTCTCTCGCTCACGTGTCAAGACGCAGCAAGCATGGCGTTTTTTGTGATCAACACCTACTTGGAGATTGAGACTGCCGTCAAAATGATATACTACCACTGCTGCTGCTGCTGTTACTGCTGCTGCTGCTGCTGTTACTATGTTTGTTGTTCCACCCTATGTTTGTTCTCCACCCTTCTGTCTAACTCCCCTCCTCCTCCTCCTCCTCCTCCTCCTCCTCCTCCCTCCTGCCCTCTTCCTCCTTTTTTTTTTGAACTGCTGTAGCCGCCCGCTGGACTCTGTCTGCAGGGGAATCTTCAGATACAACCGCAGCACTCGATTACCTTCATCACACACTGATCGCTGCATGCGACGATCCGCCGACCTAATAAAACCCGATGGCTGAGGATTTGGGGGGGGGGGGGGGAAGAACCAAGCCCGGTAGATCAGCGAAGAGGCAACTCTCCCCGGTGAGTATACGAGCCAGCATGGTGTATCCAGAACTCCCTATGCCCCTCCGTTCACCTTTACCGGGTGATTCCAAATGATGGATAGTATCCGCAAATTCGTACTGTCAGGCTTAAACGCTTTCCCCCCAGTACGTTCACAGACGTGGTCAGTTGTCGTTCCTGATAGGCCGGAGTTGTCTGCCTTTCAAGGGGCTGACAGTGGCCTGGGCAAGGGCGATAACTCGTTGACATATGTCCGATTGGATGATACGGGGCGGATAACTGCGCAAGGATAAGGACGCCATGTTGGAAAGATTGTGTCGGGGGTGTTTGGGGAAATAGAAAGGTGCCGACACGTGTAGACAGTGTAGAACGAACGAGGCAGAGGAGGGAAGATGGGGAGTGGGGGTAGGGGGTGGGGGTGTGATGGAGAAGGGGGATGAGGGGAATTTGGGGGGGGGGGGGCGTAGGAGGAGTTGTATTCGTCGACATTGGCCACAGGCTGCGAGCCTATCTCTGTCTGGGGTTTCTGATGTCTTGTTTTCTACCCCCCCCTCCCTCCACCCACACCCGTCCTCCACTACATCTCTCTCTCTCTCTCTCTCTCTCTCTCTCTCTCTCTCTCTCTCTCTCTCTCTCTGTGTCGTATACTCCAAAGTGAGAGTCAGAGTGAATGAATGTTTGCAGGTATTTGTAGCCTTTTTGTTTTGATTATTGCAGCCGTTGTTTATGGTCACCCCCCCTTCCCCGCCACCACCCTCCTCCTGCCCCCCCCCCCTTCCCCTTTTCACACCCCACCCTCCCGCCGCCATGCACACACCACAGTGCCTCTACCCAACCACATCCACCTCTCGACTTTATATATATAGATAGATAGATAGATAGATAGATAGATAGATAGATAGATAGAGAGATAGATAGATAGAGAGATAGATAGAGAGATTTCCTGTTGTTGCTGAGAGAGAGAGAAAGAGAGAGGGGAGGGAGGGAGGGAGAGAGAGACACAGAGACAGACAGACCACAGACGTCTGCCTACTATTTCATTCCCGTGTCTTGGTTCTCTCTCGAGCAGGATTATCATCATGAGCAAATCCGGAAGGAAACAACACGCAACTCGTGTCTTTCCCCACCCCCCAGTCTCCTTCACGCTTGTACAACCACGCACTATTGGCCACACGCCACAGTGGAATTTAGCGCTCAATCACTCTACAAGCCGTGTAAGCCTTCTGAAACCTACCAGAGGTTTGAGCCAGCATTTGATATTAAAATGATAATTGATCTAAAGGACAGCTCCCTACCAATTATATCCCTAATTCAGGGGGATTTCCACCGATGACATCATATTAATTATACCCTCTTTAAATACATGACTTTTTCCCTTAGTTGACGTCACATTTCAGGCAGTTCCAGTCACCCCGTGGGCCTGTCTCTGTCTCAGGTGGGATCTCTCAAACAGTCCCATTCCTTTTTTCTTCTGTGTTCCTTCTTTGGTCATGCTGGTCAGATACAAAGCCCAGTAGCTTGTGCAAGGTCAGCGGTCCGTCGGAGTGAGTCTGCCGTTCCCCACAGCTTTTCTTGGAGTTCCACTGCACCGGGCCAAACTCACGCCGCAGGCTGTCGAACG
>JADBJO010000769.1:0-5000 GCA_016801955.1 Conus betulinus | reverse complement strand
AGTCTTCAAAACGGAATACTAATGCCTAGTGTGTAGCTCGGAACAGTATAGTAATGCCTGTTGTCTAGTCTTCAGAACAGTATGGTAATGCATGGTGTCTAGTCTTCAGCACAACAGACTAATGTCTGGTGTCTAGTCTTAAGAACAGCATAGGGATGGCTGATGTTTAGTCCAGAACAGAATAGTAACGACTGGTGTCTAGTCTTCAGAACAGTATAATAATGACTGGTGTCTAGTCTTCAGGATACCGTAGTAATGACTGGTGTCTAGTCTTCAGGATACCGTAGTAATGACTGGTGTCTAGTCTTCAGGATACCGTAGTAATGACTGGTGTCTAGTCTTCAGGATACCGTAGTAATGACTCGTGTCTAGTCTTCAGGATACCGTAGTAATGACTGGTGTCTAGTCTTCAAAACGGTATAGTAATGACTGTTATCTAATCTTCAAAACAGCATAGCAATGACTGGTGTCTAATCTACAGAAGAACATCACAATGCCTGGTGTCTATCTTCAAAACACTTGTACGCTTGTCTCGCTGTTTCCATTGAAACAATTTTTTCTTATACCTTAAAAGCGTCCATAAGTATTTCCGAAAACAGTTTTTTTTCTTTAAAAAAAAGGATGATAACACAATTGGTGACGAATTGCATCCCTACTAATCAGTGCAGAAATATAATTCATGTATTTCATTCTCCAGTCAAAAGCGATCAAAACGCCACAGTCACAAACCATTTCCTTGCAGCAGTAAGGTAAAAACAGAAAAAGGATGCCGCCGTGCAGCTGCTGAAGGTCAAAGGAATACGTCAAAATCACAACCTGAATGAAGTAAGGTCCGGATGTCCGAATGTTCAACTTAATGCTAGTTTCCTCTCTCTCTCTCTCTCTCTCTCCTCTCTCTCTCTCCTCTCTCTCTCTCTCTCTCTCTCTCTCTCTCTCGCCCCCTCTCTCTCTCTCTCGTCCTCTCTCCTCTCTCCCTCTCTCTCTCTCTCTCCCTCCTCTCTCTCTCCCTCTCTCTCTCTCTCTCTCTCTCTCTCTCTCCCTCCTCTCTCTCTCTTCCAAAATGATGTCTGAAAGTATATTCAATGTTTAATGGTTTGTAATCGGTTAAGTAACCCTTGAAGAAAACGTCTGCTGAGAATGCGAAAGCGAGAATTTCATTTAACATATGAGAACAGAATAAAAGAATAAACAAAACACCATATGTTTTCGGAGGGGGGGGGGGGGGGGGGGGGGGAGGGGGGAGGGGGGCGCGGAAAAGGGAGAGCAGGGCTGTGGAGAAATGATTGGCAAACGTGCTCCCAAACTCTCTCTCTCTCTCTCTCTCTCTCTCTCCTCTCTCTCTCTCTCCTCTCTCTCCTCTCTCTCTCTCTCTCTCCTCTCTCTCTCTCTCTTCCCCCCTCCCCCCCCCCCCCCCCCCCATGATGTCTGAAAGTATATTCAATGTTTAGTGTTTGTAATCTGTTAAGTAACCCTTGAAGAAAACGTCTGTTGATTGACCTAAGTTCGTAACACAAAGCATGGTAGTTGGATTCCAGACAGATGAAATGAGGATGTCATTTGGTCCAGGTACCCACGCAGGCTCAGTACTTATCGGCCCTGCAGACGGTAGTCGATAGCTCGACGAGAAGATTTTGTGCTGGGCCCTAACTGAAAGAGCCCGACGGAATTCTGTTTATACTTTGACATTAACAGTCTTTAAACGTTTTTGACCACTACACTTTGTCTGACTGTACTTTTTTTTTTTTCCTATAAAGTTCACAAAGACGATCATTGCCCCCATTATTATTATTTTTGGGAAGCCCAACTCCACTCTCATCTCACCCAAACCTTCTCCCCATCCCGCCAGAAAAAAAAAAATGTCAAAGAAAACAAAGAGGGGCCCGTAGTCAAATTATTAGAACATTTGCCTACGAAGCTGAGGGTTGTGAGATTCGAACCTTTCTTAGGGGCCCGATTTTTTTCATGGCTTATCAACCCTCTCTGTCTATCCAGCAGTAAATGAGTTTCAACCCTCCCTGTCTGTCCAGTAGTAAATGGGTTCAGCTCAGGAAGGGTTAACGCACGCAGCGGAGGGAGAGGGAGAGACTACGCCTGCCATCATAGGTGACCCAGACACAATACACCCCTGACAGTTCACTGCAGCCACAGCTGTTAGCTATGGAGCTGGAAATCTCAGCCTTTTTCAAAGCAGATGAGCTTTCTTCGTAGTTGATACGAAACGTAAGCCTCTTCAATAAGTGTGCAAGAGTATTCAAGGCCAAATACTCATCGATACCTTTGGTCCATTTCATATGAAATAACAATGCTCCGGACTTGGTTATAGCTTTTTCTGTTACTCTTCTTCTCAAAGCTCTGTTTAGATGATCAACATATCTGTATCAACCACACTTGCTCTTTCTTCATCCATTGCTTCCCCTTTCCCCCACACTTCCTTTCCCCCATCCTCTCCGCTCGTACACTTCCTGTACTCTTCTGTTCCCTCTCCTCCTTTCTGTAAACGATTCTGAGATGGTGTACTTACTTGTTTTGGCTCACATGTAAACATCGTGACCGGGTGACTGGTCTGGAACAGGCCAATGGTCTTCTTGCAGAACACGAGGTAATATTGTTCAGGTCATCTTTTTGTCCTGTCTTTCTTTCAAAATCTTCCTTCCTTCCTTCCTCTCTCTCTCTGTCTCTCTGTCTCTGTCTCTCTCTCTCTCCTCTCTCTCTCTCTCTCTCTCTCTCTCCTTTTTTCTATGTGGCACATGGGCAGCCGAAAATGTGTCTGCTGCACTGTGTTATGTTTGGTGACGTATATTAAGTTTTTTGTTTTTACGATTTGTCTTTTTTTTTCTTTCAGTTTTCCTTACTTTTCTTTCGTCTTTTCTTCGTCTTTAAAAACTTGAATAAATAATCTATTTTGAAAATGAAACATGAAAATAACATAAAACCTCAATATTCGAAAACATTACAGAAAGCATCACTATCTGAGAACATTCCAGAAAACGTCAATATTTGAGAGAAGATAACAGAAGACCTCAATATTTGAGAGCATTACAGAAGTCATTAATATCTGAGAGCATTACAGAAAACATAAATATTTGAGGACATTACAGATTACATCAATATTAGAGAACATTACACACAAAAAAAAAACCATCGATCTTTAGAAGAACATTGCAGAAAACATCAGTTTTTGAGACTATTTTAACAAAAACCAATATGCGAGAATACTACAGAAAACATGAATATTTGCGCAACAAGCTTCCTTCTTCATTTTTTATTTCATATTTTATTCTATTTTATTTCATGTATTTAGGTACGTATTTATTCAAGTACTCATTTGTTTATTATGCTTTTTTTTTTCTCTGTGTTACTTTGTTGATTAAAATGGAGGGGGTGTTCAAAGAAGAAAGAATACCAATTTTCTTAAAGACAGACGGTAGGGTAGAAGCGAATGAAGGGTTATGTGTGTAAACATCGTGGTCCATCCCATCGGTTGAAAGAGGTGCACGGGAAAAGTTTGTCCACAGGAGACCTGTTCCACGAGGGTAATTTTTCTGTTATCTTGCTCTCCCAGATCTGTTGGGCCAGTCTCTTGCCCACCCCTACCACCTCCCCCTTGACTCTCTCCCTTTCCCTCGTCCCTATTTATACACCACCACCCCCACCCCCCCCCCCCCCACCCTTCCATTCCGTCCTCGCTTCTCTCCTTCTGTGTCTTTGTCTGTCTGTCTGTTTGGTCTGTCTGTGTCTGTGTCTGTCTCTGTCTCTCTCTGTGTCTCTCTGTGTCTGTCTGTCTGTCCTCTCCTTCTCTCTCTCTCTCTCTCTCTCTCTCTCTCTCTCTCTCTCTTTTTTTCTCTCTCTCTCTAGCACACTGATTAGGTCGTGAACTGACAAAGATGATTCCTTCGGTGATGGAGGGGAAAATGATGTTGATGGGTGTCGATGGAATGAGACGAGAAAAACATTAAGAGTAAAAAGTAAACAGGCCTACATAATAATCTGGAACTCCTTCTTCTTCTCTTCTTCTTCTTCTTCTTCTTCTTCCTTTTTTCTTTTCTTCTTCTTCTTCTTCTTTTCTTCTCCTCCTCCTCCTTCCTTTCTTCTTTCGCGTTCGCTTTCCCTGCTAAAACTTGGAGGTCTATCATTGGTGGGACTGTTGTCTAATGACCGTTTTGGATCCCACTGTTAAAGGTAACCACATATCGTCTTCTGGAATGGTGTCTAACACGACAACAGTGTAAATAAAAGAGAGGGGTGTGTGTGTGTGTGTGTGTGTGTGTGTGTGTGTGTGTGTGTGTGTGTGTGTGTGTGTGTCACCAGTTATCTATCGCGCCGGCACACAATGGCCTACTCTTCCATGACGGACTGAATTTCGCACGTGAGTGCTTTCCTGATGGTGGTCACATTTCTGCTTTGTTTGTTTGTTTGTTTTTTTTGTTTGTTTTCGTATGCTTCTGCACTTGTTTTGTACTTGGCTGAATGCGTGTGTATACGCGTGCGTTCACACACCGGAGAGCTCCGTTTATCAAAGCCTCATCCGGATAACTGAGAGAGGATTGGAGGGTTGGATGGCAAGGTAATAATAACACTACTCCACATTAGTTTAAAACAGATGCGTGGACTTCTTATGGTTTTGATGGCTTTTACAGTACACGTGACAGTATTAACCCTTTTGTTTCATCCTCTGAGCTCCTTCCACGTGGTATCAGCCACTCCAATACCCGCTCATGACGCTTCACATAGCGGCCATAGCCAATTCAGGCTCGTTCTGTCGCCGCCCCATTACCAGCACTCATAATGAGCCATGAAGGGGAAGTAAAGGAGGGAAAGGGGATGGTGAAAGAGGAGAGAGTTTCAGGGAGGGGAAGCGATGCTTTTCACAATGAACATAACCGCTAAAATCGTATTCTAAAGTCCGCAGTTCCTATCCATCTTAATCAAGAATGACAAATCGGAAGCGGTAGTCTTTAAAAACCCGAGTTTTGTGGTGAACGCCGACTTTGAAAGAAACA
>JADBJO010000768.1:527500-568129 GCA_016801955.1 Conus betulinus | reverse complement strand
GGGGAGGCAGAGGAGAAGGTTAGAAATGGCAGACTGAAAGAGGAGGGGGTAGAAATGAGGTCAGGAAATGGATAAAGATAGAAAGAGCAAATGAAAGAGGAGGCATTATGTACTTGTGATATTACTGCTTATTATTTTCAGTTGCTGTAGACTTACTGAAATCTTGGGTTTTTTTTTTCTCGCATGCGCTCTTACACACACACACACACACACACACACACACACACACACACTCTCTCTCTCTCTCTCTTTCTCGCTCTCTCTCTCATTCACTCGCTCACTCACTCACACACTTTCTCTCTCTCTCTCTCTCTCTCTCTCTCTCTCTCTCTCTCTCTCTCTCTCTCTCTCTCTCACACACACACACACACACACACACACACTTTGACACACATACGCACATAGTCTGTCAAGTACGACATGCATGTGTTCATGAATATACATAACCACATGAATAGATATGGACATGTTCTCATGCTATAATCAGAACTATCAGTGCTCAGAGTAACTGTGCTTGCAAACCAGTGCATGAAACCACACGTCCAGAAAGGCCGGTAACTAGAATTTGGCCTTACTGTTTGTCTGGAGATCTGAAATCACAAAATGTTTGGGTCAGTTTCTCTCCCCTCCCCCCCCCCCCCCCCCCCCCCCCCACCCCCCCCCTCAGATGTTTCAGTTAAACTGGGTCCTGATTATTCTGTTTGATCCAGGTTTTTCTTTTCCACACAGATCGGGCCTTCAACATTTTGCTGAGAGAATGTGCAAATGCTGTTTCAGCCAATAATCACTGTACCATTCACTGAGCATAATATGTCCGCAGTCAATGCCAGTGTTCAGAACAGGTTTCATTTTCACACACCACCACACAGTAGAGGCTTCTAAATAGTTGATGCCTAATCTTACATTAACTACAGTGAAACAGGTACTTTCTGACACAGATTACTTTCAAACCTGGGCCATCAGCTTACTTCAGCTCAGACTCATTCTCCCTCACCATGTGTGTGTGTGTTTTGTTTTTGTTTTTGTTTTTTCTGGACATCTTTTCAAAAATTTACCAGCCTGACATTTCACATGCTAAAGTTAGCAAGAGTTATTGCTCTTTGGTTAGATTTCCCCTCCAACAGTTGGCATTCGCAAGCGCAAATACCACTCTAAATCTCTTGATTTTTTTTCCTTTAAAAAAAATTTTTTTTTACTTTATTCATTTTATTTTTGCCAAATGATGGGAACAAAATTCAGCAAAATTGAATATTTAAACATATCTAGTTGTGTATGCCCGCAAAAAGGAAAACAAAAAAAAAAGAAAAGAAAGAAAGAAAAGACAAAAATGTTAAAATTTAAAGTATTACAGAAAACTAATTAGAAACTATACGAGAATATATTCATTGCACTTTTATCTTGTCAGTTATTTTGAGCTCAAAGGCCACTTTAAATGAGCAATTTGTTTATTCCTGGTTCTCCATTGTGTGACAAAGGACCAGTTTGCTTTAAGTTAGTAGGAAATCGGAAATGAAATGAGGCAGGGAACAGCAAACAATGAACAATAAATAAGTGGGGTAGTCTTTGCTCCCATAAGGAAACCTAACACAGAGTAACTTTTATTCAAGACTGGCACAGCCTTTTAAACTTGAATAAAGTCAGACAAATACAAAGACGAACAATCTAATAGTGGGGGAAAAACAAGCGCAGGCCAACAACTAAATTGTCTTCATAGTAATGACTGGGCAAAACTTTGAACTTACGGGGGGGGAAGCAGGAGGTTGAAGATGTAAAAACTGGGAAAATGAAATTAAGAAAATATGAAAACTCTTCACTGGCTGCACAAGGGAAGCATCGCAATCCCTTTTAAAGGCAGATATATTTGTATTGCCTGCTCCGAGGCCTTTCGTCCGCTGGGTCGGAAACTCATCAGGGAGACACGGCTGGCTGTATCTGCGCTCCTGGCGTCAAATAGAGACACACCACAGTCCACAATACCCCTTCCAGTTTGCCAGAACTCTGTTTGAGCAGCCAAAATCTGGGACCCTAAGTGTGGACAAAGAAGTTCTTGAGCAGCATCTGAGGAAAAACATACTCTGACTCACAGAGCAAAGCACCACTCGACATTCAAGGTTTGGTGTGGCCAACCAACCCTGAGGAACAGTTCAATGACAAGCCTCCAACGTTGGCGGAAATCAAGAAGGTGGTCGACAAAGCCAGAGCCAAATCATCACCAGGGCCAAACGGAATACCTTACCAGCTGTACAAGAAATGTCCCAAGGTGCTGGAGTGGCTCCACAGGCTGCTGCGCGATCAGCTTGGAGAAACCAGAAGATCAGGCGGCCAGTGGATGACGGCAGATGGTGTGTACATCCCCAAAGAGCAAAACTCAAGTGACATCAGCCAGTTCAGGCCAATATCACTACTGAACGTCGAAGGGAAAATCTTCTCTCTGTCATGGCAGCAAGGCTGACCAAGTACCTCATGGAAACAAGTACTTGGATGTGTCAGTCCAGAAAGGTGGCATCCCAGGCGTGGCTGGCTGTGTAGAACACGCCACAATGATCTGGGACGCAATCCAAAGAGCAAAAACAGAAAAGAGAGACCTGGACGTAGTGTGGCTTGATCTGGCAAACGCATATGGATCTGTACCCCATGAGATGATACAGTTGGCTCTTGAGATGTACCATGTGCCAAAGAACATCCGCGACATGCTCAAGAAGTACTTCAATGGCTTCTCAATGCGCTTCTCTACCAAGGAGTACACAACAGATTGGATCAACTTGGAAGTGGCATTGCAATGGGCTGTGCAATTTCCCAATACTGTTCGTGTTGGCAATGGAAGTCATCTTGAAGCAGCAACAAGCAACGCAAGACAAACAGACCTTGGCGATGGATACAAGATGCCCCTCTCAAGGCCTTCATGGATGACACTACAGTGATTTCATCAGAGAAGACGAGAGACACGTCATGTGCTGGAGAGGCTGGGATGACATAGTGCCTCATCCAGAATGAAGTTCAAGCCAAAGAAATCACGGAGTCTCTCACTGAGGAAAGGAAAAGTGGCCGAATCTGTGGTCTTCAGTGTTGCCAACCAGGCCATTCCAACAGTTACAGAAGAGCCAGTCAAGAGCCTTGGAAGATGGTATGATGATACGCTGAAAGACACACAAAGAGCAAAAGAAACCAAACAGATGTCGGAAGAAGGCTGGAGACCATTGACCAGTGTGGGCTCCCTGGCAAATACAAGGTCTGGTGTCTGCAGTTCATGCTGATACCAAAGCTCCTATGGCCTCTGATGATATACGACATCTGCACCAGCATAGTGGAGGCAATGGAATCCAAAATCAACAAGTTCACAAGGAAAATGGCTTGGTGTCCCACCCTGTCTGACTGACATAGCGCTGTACTGTCGCCAAGCAAAGCTGAAAAACTACCACTGAAATCCCATCCTGGAGGAATACAAAGCAGGGAAGATCAGACTTCAAAGCATGCTGGAGGACTCAGGAGACAAGGTGGTAGAAGCAATCAAGCCCCAGCTGAAGACAGGCAGAAAATGGAAAGTTCAAGAGGCGATGGATTCTGCAAAAGAAAGTCTCAAGATCAGAGAAATAACAGGACACACACAGACCAACAGACAAGGACTGGGGGTGACCAAAAACTGAATGGTGGTCAAAGGCCAAAGGAAAAGCCAAAAGAGACATGATGATTCAGGAGATGAGAAAAGAAGAAGACCAAAAAAAGACTCCAAAAAGCAGTCCAGCAGAGCCAGCAAGGGCAATGGACAACGTGGGAGAATGCACTCCAAAGAAGTCTCACTTGGAATGACATTTGGCACATGGCCCCTCTCAGGATCAGCCATTCTCAGATCTGCATATGACCTTCTGCCCTCAAATGCAAACCTGGTGAAGTGGGGAAAAAAACACGACGATCCTTCATGCCCCCTCTGCCATGAAAAACAAACAGTGGAGCATGTCCTAAGCTCATGTAAAGTAGCCCTGGCTCAAGGAAGGTACACATGGAGGCACAACCAAGTGCTCAAAGAGATTGTACAAGTAGTCTGGGCTAGTACCAACACCACAAAAGGGAAAAATCAGGACTCCAAAAGCACACCCGCAACATTCTTCACGGCAGGAGGCAGCGAATCATGGCCAAGAACAACAGTGCCACTCGGAACATGCAGGCAGAGTCTGCTGGACGGGGCAGATGACTGGGAGTGCACTGCAGACCTCCCAGAATGGAAGAGTCACCCAGAGATCATCAGCAAGAGTGGCATGAGACCAGACATAGTAGTCCACTCTCAGTCAACCAAGCAGCTGATCATGATCGAGCTCACGGTGCCATATGAGAACAGAATGGAGGCAGTCAAATCTACAAGACTGAAAAGTATGCTGATCTGGCAAACAGCCTGAGGAGAGAAGGCTATCAGGTCAAAGTCCTCACAGCAGAAATTGGAGCTAGGGGGTTTGTAGGAACGTCTGCATACAGCCTCATGAAACAGCTCTCAGTTGCAGGAAGGGAAAAACCAGAGCCCTGAAAGCAGTGGCAGAAGCAGCAGAGAGGTGTTCAAGCTGGATCTGGTCAAGGAGGAACAAAAAGTGAACTTCATAAGACTTAACTTTCCTACAAATATCAGATGTCCCAGTGGAGGGCTCTCTGTTGCCACGCTCTCCACGAGTTTCTTTCTACTGTTTATAAGGTTTATTAGAACTTGTTTCATAAATAGCAAAAAAATAAAAAGAAAAATCATATATTTCACATGAGTTTATTTTTGACCAGAAATGGACTTTTGGCCAGAATTTAGTCATCTTCATTTTCCTAGCAAATGTATTGACATTTAGATCTGGACTCTTCAAAAACTAACTACACATGGGGGTGGTGCAAGGTTTAAATCCAAGTATCAGTTTATAAGTTCAGAGTTTAAATCTATGAGCCAAGTCACCTGTTGCACCAGTAACCTTCACCTCACCCACATGCCACTCCCACCCCATCCCCAGAGATACAGGATTGCAGGCTGAACTTTCTGCTGGAATAAACAAGACCACACAAATTTTCGGTTGAAGTGGGGGGGGGAAAGTCTACGTTTCCATACTAAGGAGTTCTTCTAACACCAGATGCACACAGGGGGGGAGGGAGTTCAGACAGGAAGCTGTCTTCATAAGTTTCGAAGTGGTAAATACAAATTATACCAATAAAACTCATTGTTGCTTCTGGTTTCTTGAATTAATTGAACTCCACTGCATACAGGTCGGTAACATTAATGTCGGTTTTAATGGTGGTCTTGTTGATAACATGGCAAAAAGGAGCTGCCTCCAATGCAGAGATTTTACCTCCTAAAGGTGCAGAAACCCTTCAGCCTCAGGAGGCAAAAGCCCCTGACCCCTGACAAGGGTATCTGCTCCTTGACCCTCCAGGGGCCTGAGGTGGCCCCCTGGAGCCCTGGCCTTCATGCTTTTCATGTTTTCCTGGTTTCACCCATGCAGACCTTTGCTTGGGAATGAATGTCACATAGTATGGGTGGGCATCTTGGCGGCTATGACTGTTGTGTGTGCATATATTTGCCCATATTCATTCAGTGATTCATGCATATCTGTCTGTCTATGTGTGATGTGTCAGGTATGGAGCAAAGGGTGGACATCTGGTCAGCAGGAGTCATCACCTATATTCTGTTGTGTGGATCCCACCTTTTGCCAGGTGATCCAGCGTGATCTCTCTCTTTCTCTTTCTGTCTCTCTTTCTACCCCCTGTCTTTGTCTTTCTCTCTCTCTCTCCCTCTCTCTTTCTCTCTGTCTCTCTGTCCATCTTTCTCTCTCTCTCTCTTTCTCTCTTTCTCTCCCTCCCTCTCATTCCATGTGTATGCGTCTGTGTGTGTGCAGGGTTCATACGCTCCTTGAAACTCCTTGAATTCTGAGTGCAGATTTCAAGGCCTTCAAAACCTTTGAAAATCAATAAAGTGTGGTTCTGTTGACCAAACCTCCTTGAAAGCCTTTGAAAATCAAGCCATCAGCTCCAAAAAATTTTGATGTGGCAAAAAAGAAATAGTAGTTTGATTTTTCTGCATTCAGGTTGATGAAAAATTATTTTAAAACAAATTTCTACAAGATCGTCATGATCTCAGATTGTTTTTCTGCTAACAAAGGGAGAGAATTTGTAACTTCCTCAATTTTTACGCATGTATTGTAGCCTTGAATAAAAAAAAAAAATCTTCTTGAAAACTCCTTGAATTTTGTCCTTGGGAGTGTGTAGGAATCCTGTGTGTGTGTATGCAAGTATGCCTGTGTGAGAGAGAGAGAGAGAGAGAGAGAGAGAGAGAGAGAGAGAGAGAGGGAGGAATTGTGAAGATTTAGACGAGATGAAATCATGACTTCAGAGGACAGTAGACAAAGACATACGTCCATGCTTCTCAACTGTTATGCCATGCTTTGCGACTAGGGTCATGGATTTGGTTGGAGGAGAGAGAGAGAATATGACTCTTGTTTTGTTTTGGATTGGAAAATGGCAATACTTGTGTGTGTGTGTGTGTGTGTGTTAGCCCCACAGACAACCAGGACGAGCTGTTTGACCTGATCATGCAGGGACAGGTGGACTTCCCCTCTCCTTTCTGGGACATGTGTCTGATGCTGCTAAGGTGGGTACTTTTGTGTGTACATGCATATTTGTGCGCATGTGTGTGTCTGTGTGTGCGAGTACACGTGGGCACAGTTTGCACATACATATACCCTTAACAGGTCTTTTGCAGTCTTTCGGGCAATCGTAATGATAGCGTGTATGTGTGTGAGGGCATTCTGCGGTGCATACATGTGTGTGTGGTGCAAGCGAGCATGTGGGCTCACATAACTCGCTCGTTTATATGTTTGTGTACATGTGAGGAAGGGTGGGGGGTTATGCATGTGTGTAGTTGCATGTGTCAGTTTATTACTTGTTAGCAAGTGAAAATGTTAGCATATGTATCTATATGCTACATATATCTTCTAGCCTGCAGTATTTAAGATGTTCCACCTGATGTGATTTTTGAAAGAGTATAACATTTTTCATCTGAACTTAGATTTTACAGTGGAAAGATTTTTTTAACCAAATTTCAGGTGTGTTTTTAGAAGAGTTGTGTGAATGAATGACTTGCGAGTTGACTTCAACGCAGTGACAGCCCTGATATGGCCCTTTGTGGTCTGCTGGGCTATAAGCAATATTACCTTACCTTACCTTACCTTACCTTACTGTCATGATAGAGCATGTGATGCATGAATAGGCCTGCTCCCTATTTGGGTGTATTTGCTCATGGTTCGTAGCTGGCTGTGTGTAAATTTAAGCCCAGCAGCACGGATTAGGGGGAAAAAAAAAAATTGGAAAAGAAAAAGAAGTGAGGTTGCCAGCAGACGAGAAGTAGTGTGATGAAGCGCGGGCCCCTGTGTGTTTCAGGACCTCATTCTGGGCATGCTGGAGGTGGACCCACAGAACAGACTGTCGGCGGCAGACGCCCTGCAGCATCCCTGGGTGGCCGTGAGTCCCCACCACACACATTGTTATCCCCCTTGCTCTCGGCTCTCCTCTCTTTTTGTTCCTTGACAGGGGGAGGGAAGGTTGTGCGTGTGAAGGGGGCAGGGGGATCAGGAGTTGGCAGGGAGTGGGCCGGGGGTGTATGTGGAAAAGATGGGAGCTGGATGAAATGGTGGACAGTGGATAATTCTCTCGCTATCAGAGCAATAGAATTCTGGGTTCTGAGGTTTTAGTCCCACACACAGTGAGGTGGTGGGGTTTTTCTTGTGGTTGTTGTTTGTTTTTGTTTTTTTTTTCCTGCACTGAACGTAAAGTAATGGTATGAATGCTAGTCTTTCAGACAAGGTGATGTATTCAGGTCTTGTGTGCTGCAGGACACTTCAAACATGTAAAAGAACCCACGACAGTAAGAAAGGTAGCAATTTTTTTTCATACCTAAGTAGGTAACAAAAAATCCCAGCCAGAAAAGAAAAAAAAAAAAGAAAAGGTGTGGTGTACTGAGGTGAAATGTTGTCCCCAGTGAGAACAGCACAGATTCCATGCAGAGAAATCTGTTGTGATGGTGAAATTATACACCACGGTGAACTTGCAGTGTTTGGAGGGATCACCTGAGTCAAATGTCAGTCAGAGAGAGTGAAAGGCAGAGCACCAAGCAAAGGGGGGGGGGGGGGGGGGAATTGAAAAAAAAAAAAAAAAAAACCCATACAAATTGATGATTTTGTGTTCAGATGTTGGTCAGACTATCATGACTGATACTTCCTAGTTTTGACTGATTTATTCTGATTTTGGTCACTCACTGTCAAAACTTTGACTCAAACTATGTATTGTCAGATTAGTTTCAGATACACAACCTTTGCAAAAAACAAAAACAAAACAAAAAAATCTCTTAAGGAAAAAGATAAAAATTCAACATGTTCTTAGTCATGTACATTTGCTGCTATTCCAGTTTTAGATTTTTGCTCTTTTTCCTCATTGTGATATATTGTAAGCACTGAACAAAATGAACCTGGTAGTTCAACAAGCTATGCTCTGTCCATTCTGTTTCAGTAGTTGACAGGTGTTATCTTGTTTCTTGCTGTGCTTTTGCTCTCTTCAACCGTGCACTTAGTTATACAATTTTGATTGTCTTCCCAGGTATGATTGATAAATCTGCAGTTCTGTGTATTTACCCATCTGTCCTTCTGTCAGTCACTTGTTCATCTGTGTCTTTTTTCAGTCTATCGAGGATGATGTGTCCAGTCTTTTGGGCAGTCCTTCTATAACTGACCGATCAGTTAAGTAATGGCTGTCTTTTGACCTGACCCGCAGTGACAAGGGCTTTGTGTGAATGGTCAGTTGATTAATAAGCAAATCAGTGTGTTCAAGTAATCAGTCAATGAGTGCATCAGTCAATGAGCGTGGTGTATTGTGGGCAGGAGGACGTGGCCAACGATGAAGACCTTCAGGAGAACGTTTCCAAACAGCTGCAGACAGGCACCCAGCTCAGGGTCAAGAGGAAACCTGGACCTGCCGGCATTTCGTCTGATCACGGTCAGATTTTGTTTCTTAATTCGTCATGGAGTGTGTTTTGTTCAAGAATCTCAGTGCTGAAACGTTTTTGTTTTGTCATGTGCTTTATGATCTGGTTTGTGAGTTGTCTTGAATGCGTGACAGCCCTGATATGGCCCTTTGCAGTCAGCAACATTATCTTCTGTCTCTTTTGATTTGGTAATTAAATGTTATTCTGTTGCTTCCTTTTCCATCTGTGAAGATTCAACTTTCAAGTTCAGTTTTGAAGTGTAGCAAGTGAGCTGTTTGTTTTGTTTCATAACTCTGTGAGATGAGCTCTTTTGTCCTGAGTACATGCAGAGCGGTGCTAACCCATGTCAGTTTGAGCACGCTGCTTGTTAGAAAGTTACAGGTAGTTTAACTGTGCATTCTCTCCTGTTCTCTATCAGGGTCCATCCAGTGTTGTCCCCATAGTTGACAGCTGTTTGTCTTCTTGGTGCCTTGCTGCCACATGGTGGACTTTCCCTTCTCTTCTGGCCTCGCTTTAATCTCATTCTTTCTTTCAGTCTTCCTTGAACTTCATAAGATGCCAATCTTACCATCACATTAAATAAGTGTTGTAGGATTTTTGCTTATTAAGACCTCTCTCCCATTTGCATGCACCCCTCACGCATGTTCTGAGTATACCTTGTGTTTCGTCCAGTGACGCTGTGTTTAACATTAAGAAGTAACATTTGCATGCAACTTTCACGCATGTTCTGAGTATACCTTGTGTTTCATCCAATGACGCTGTGTGTTTAACATTAAGAAGTAACCATGTCCCATTGACTAGTTGTCGTTATGCCCGACATCATCTTTCCCACCATCATGAATATGCATTGGTATGCTAGCTCCGTAAAGTTTAGGTTCCATGTCCACCTAGGGATCACACAGGTGCTGTCATTGTGTATGCAATGTGTATATGAAGTTCAGTGTCATCATGAAGACTAAGAGTAGGAGATGCGACATTCAACTCATAACTGAAATCCTTCATTCCTGTTTTCAGACCACGGCGCTGGACAAGGGATCACGTTTTTTCCAAGGTCGTGGCAACGCCCCCCTCACCCTTCACCCACGTGGAACAGATGAGTCTGAGGAGGATGAAATCTTTTAGACACATTTTTAACTGGTATTCCCAGAAATACAGGAATGTTGGCCAAAGATGAGATAGGATCACATTGACGTGATGTTTGTGTCATGTCATGTTGTGATATGGTGAACACAGGCAAATTTTGGGAGCTTGCCTTCCACGCAATAATTTGACTTTGACTTGCCCATTTATTCTTTTCCTACAGTCCGACCCGGCTGTCAGAAATGTTGTTCATATGTGTTTAGTATGTTGCATAATACAGCCATTCTGAGAGATTACAATGTGTGTAGTTAGAGTGGTGCATGTTCATAAAGCATTGGGATCTTCTCTTAAGACTAGTTTAGACTAAGTGCACAATTTAAGATATCATTCTGCATGAATAACGGTGGAAATTAGAAGTGTACATGAAATTGCCGTTCTATAAATATTCACGAAGAAGGTATGATAATTAGAACAGCATCACTGTTGAAAGAAATCAGACACTTCAGACCGATGGTTGTGGGTTTTCATTTTAAATCGATGTCTTGCTTCTCACTTGACCAGAAAATGGCGCCATTTCACAGCAGTGTGTGTTCGACAGAAAAGGGAATGCCGTTTTCATTTTGCATTTAATTGTGATTCCATTTAAAAGGCAGTGTCACCAAAGAGGTACCAGTCTAAAGCATTAGCAAGAGGGGCATAATTCAGATCTGCAGCAGCATTGGAAAACACAGCATTGGAAAAGATGTGTATGGCAATGTCTTCCACTCTCGGCTCCAGTCCTGGGCGTCAGTTTGGGCAGCAACAAAAACAGTTGCTGTATGTGACGTGAGGGTCTTTGGTACGGCATAAAATGCTGCTTGTTGTTTCCTATTAGGTTCATGGTCACAAGCTGTTTGCAACTAAACATTTTTATTTCATGGGAGGTTTTTTTTTAATCATCAGTTGTGCATGTGTGCTTGTGCATGTTTGTGTGTGAAAGTATGTGTTCGAGATGAGAGAGGAAAGAAAAGAAAGAAATTTACCCAGAACCACAGATATCTTTCAAGTGGAACTTGCTCACCACTTGTTGATTTTGTTTGTTGCCTGTTCTGTTATGGTCTGATGTAGTTTTCAATATTTTACCACTAAACCACTCACCCTGTAATGTTCCAGTTTGACCTGTTTCCTGATAACCACCAGTATACCAGTTCTCATCACAGGTTAGAAATGAGAAAACCATGCACTGAAAACCTTTTCAAGTGAATAGGAAATCATGCATAGGCATGTGTGGAGAAACAGGTGTGAACAACATACTGGAGGATGTATACGTTTAAAGTCTTCTTCAGGTTTTTTTTTTTTTTTTTCAATCATAAAAAAATGAGTTTGAGCATAAATAAACTGACATGACAGTAACAGTTGTAAAGATGTCCTACATGCTGTTGCTGTCGAGAAATTGCTACCTTTTTCAACAGATTATCAAGATGTATAAATGCACATAGATTTGTGTTATATGAGGTGGAGGAAATGGCGTGGTAAGGTTGATCTTACTGTATCCCACAAATTTAAATTGCTGTTATCATTCCACCGTTTGTTTTCTAAAGCAAACTTTTCATCCCACGGTCAGGTTGTATTCACCAGTAAGAATGATGCAAGTCATGGTAAACTAGAAACTTGACATCGAGTCATTGCATTTCAGCTGCATGTTGCCCTCTGCCATGTACTTCATCACTGTCACATTTTTTGTGAAGGAAGCAGTGCTCGTTGTCTTGCTTATTTGTGTTTGCCAGGTTGTGAAGTAACACTAACAGTCATCGTTCATCATATCAAAATGGAGCCAGTATTGCCACCCTTGTCCTTCATAACCTGTGGAGAGCAATCATTGGCAAAAATACAGAGTATTTTGCGCAGTATTTGTGTATCAAGAATTTTTCTGCAAAAAAAAAGTGCAGATAACCTTTGACCATGGCTAAAGCATTCAGTATCACTCAATTCCACTTTCCATTCCTTGTTCCTTCATGCATGTCTAGTCTAATCTACTTAAATATACATACAAGAGAGAGATTGCTGTGTGCATGTTGAATGCAATTTGAATTGCCAGAAACTGAAATGTTTCTTTGAAAAGGAAAAAAGGGCTTCTTTGCAAAGAAGCGAGGGTTGCGTAAGAATCTCATAAGTGTTGTGGGAATGGGGGAAGTGAGAATGTTTCCATTATTCCATTATTCAGACATATGTGGGCAAGTAGTTGGCCTGCCCCATCCCTCTCCATCAGTTTTGGTCAATGTACTTAACTCTGCTTGATGGAAGTTTTGCTTCCCTGCTCCTTTCAACTTGTTTGTAAAGTGTTTTCTCTCTTTGCTGACAAAGGAAAGTGTATTCTCTTTGCTGACAAAGGAAAGTGTACTCTCTTTGCTAACAAAGGAAAGTGTACTCTACAAAGGAAAGTTATGCTGTATCAGAAGCGCGTTTCCTCATGTGAATGCATTTCCAAAGTGATGTTTACTCCTGCAATATTCACAATACTTGTGTGTTGTATATAGTCTGTGAAAATGGCGTTTGAATTCTTCTCTGTGTGTCATGTTGTAGCTACATTTATCAGCAGGTCATGGGTCTGTGGGGGGGTTGTCAAGGATTCGTTATCCACAGCAGTCATTATCATGGAGGCCTCTTTTTCTGTAATTGACTGACTCCTGTGTTCTGAAAATACGTTGGATACCGACTGTATACTTGACCAGAGGGTCGTCAGCTGGGGAGCATGTTGAACACACTCTATGCTATTACATGTGGATTTATTACTTAAATCTTTAGTGACACTCTGTGCTTTAACATGTGGATTTATTACTTAAATCAGAACTGAAGTTTAAAAGTATGCTGCTGTTAAGAGACAAAACGGAATCCAGAACAAGAAAAAAAAAAAAAAAAAAAGGCAAGATGTCATACTCATCCAAGCAAGGTACTTTGTTAGAATATTTAACAATAAACTGCCGCAGCACTTGAGCGTACATCATGATCCAAGGGCAGGTGGCGTATTGAAATAGTCCAACAGCAGGTTGCAGCATCACTCGGTGCTGACCTACATTCCAGGACAGTGATGACTGGATGTCTATCCGCTTGCCAAAGTTCCAGGATCAGCATGTTGTGAAGTGTGATCCAGGTCAGAAGATGCCGCACTGAATGAAACCATGCTGGATGACATTACCATTGCTTTGTTTTGGAAAGTATAAAATTCTCCCTTCCCTCATCCCCCCCCCCCCCTTTTTTTTCTCCTCAAATACAAGAAGTAACTTCAGGATTAGTTTTTTCTCTTGGAATCAAGTTTCCAGCAGGAGTAAATGATGGGGAAACTGGAAGAGTATTTTTCTTCTTTAATGAAGGTGTCAGTGTAGAAAACAAGATGGGAGTTAAAGTGGGTGGTGGTTCTGTAAATTTAGTAACCGTCATGTGTATGGAATGATGTTAGGATTTGGAGTAACATAGAATTCGACAGTTCACATCACATTGTGCTGGATTGATGACAAATGGCAACATGTATATTTGTTAAACATCATAGGCTGTTTTTGATGTTGTGGATCTCTGTGTGAAAGTAGTTCAGATTTCAGTGCTGCAACCAAATTGACGTTGGAATCCTAAACAAGTGATGTCAACATGTTGAGATGAAGGTGTTCTTCCACGACAGCGGGTGTAGCTTTCTGCAATATTTTGCTTTGTGTACATCGCCCCCACATGCCTTCATTGGTCTTGCTTGGTAAATGTTCACCAAAATACTGCTGGAAAGAGTGTTGACACCGTGTTTTGTTTGAGAAAACATACAAGGCTTGGTGTTTGAATCAACAAGACTGAAAGTGAAACCCTGTGATTGTCAAGCGCCCTGTTGTACAGGCATGTGAATGTGAATTGCCGGCTTGTACCACCAGTGGCAGTGTCTTGCAATTGCTTGTAAATGTTTCATACATGTTCATCATCAAAACGCTTTTCCCTGTCAGTGCAGT
The DNA here is from genome assembly GCA_016801955.1 of Conus betulinus. Lineage (NCBI taxonomy): Eukaryota > Metazoa > Mollusca > Gastropoda > Neogastropoda > Conidae > Conus > Conus betulinus. The sequence continues at coordinate 554,092 of JADBJO010000768.1, read as the reverse complement.
ATTGAAGTTGCCCACAGGTATTTTTTTGGTTTCCCCACTTCAGTCATGGGGAGGTTGTGCTGCATCATTTTGTACTGTAGCTTTTCATCGTTTTGGGCCACTTCTCTCCTGTTTCTTGCTGTCTGTTTGCATGTGTATGCACCGGTTAAAAACTCGCTGAAACCTATGAAGATTTGGAAACTGTCCAGGGCTTCCTTCAGCGGGGTAGTTATTTTGCTTTGTGCATCCTGTAGCCAGCACAGCTTCACTGGTCTGGTTTGGTAGACATGCACCTGAAATATGCCTTGTGCCAAGCGAGGGAGGAGGAAGAAGACTACTGGAAATCATAAAAGTCACCTTGGCTTCTTTTCTTTATCATTTCTAATTTGCCACAAACATGTCTTCTTAATTTTTTTTTATCAACAAACTACATAGGTAAACAAAGTCTGAGAGAACTGAATAAGAAATGAACAGCCCTGTGGGCATTACCTGGTGTGTTGTGCCAACCATCGTAAGCAGGCCTGCCCGTTTCCAATGTTGATAATGGACGGCAGGATTCAGCATCTGAAGAACTGTACATATGTATATTTCAACTCTCTTCTTAGTCAAGTTTTTGTAATGCATTAGATCTAGAGAATAAAATGCTCTCACCAACCAGCATTAAAGCCGTCTACTGGAATTGTGTTAATTTCCCAAGTGGCTGCATCATCATATACAAACATTCTCAAACAGCATCCACGTGGCGGCCTTTGCTTCATGTTTGTGCCAATGTTTACTCGACCTTTTGGTCATCTTAAGTTTCCTATGCATTTCCATCACTTCTTTTTTTTTTCTGGGTTCCAGCCAGATGCAAGCTAATCTTCAACAAATTTCTGTTCATTTGAATGGAAGTGTACAATGCCATTTTGCATGAACTTCACATTTGCCTTTTATTTAATGTACTATCTGCTGCAAGCCCAACACATTGTGCTGAAATCGAACAGCTGCGTGTTTGCAATGAAAAGGGCACTTAAGTGAGAGCAGTAAGAGCAGCCCTCCATCCATGTCAGCTCCATACTCCATAACATTTGATTCTTCCTTCCTGTGATGACTTGCCAGACAGCTGGACGACGGATGCCATACCAGTCAATGTTCAAGTCAGGATAGGGTCCTCTGACAAGTCCAGTTATTTTCAGTTAGGACCATGTATTCTAGTTGTTTTTTTTTTTTCCTCTGCACGTTTTCCTTCATGAACTCCAAATGGGTGTTGTCACTGGGATTGTCTTTCCTGTGTTCACTGTGATTTTTCCTTTTTCTTTTCTTTTATTCCCTCCCCCCCAAGGCCACATCATCGAGTTCATTAGGAAACCAAGTCAGAAATTAGCTAAGTGGTTTTTGCAAGGATCTCGGACTACCCCCTTCGCCCCCAATCCAGATCCAAGTTGCATTAAATTGGGTTCACTAGTTTTTGCAAAAGATCCAGTAATTTAATGCATGAAAATTTAATGATTTGTACTTTACTATGCTTTGGCCAACTTCTCAGGCATGCCTACCCCAAAATTTGCTTTCAGGGACAATACAGACAGAAATCAGAGATAAATCCGTAAAATCAGGGACAGAATTCTTTTCTGAAGACACAGCCTAGCTTCACTGTCGTTTACTACTTCTTTTCACTCCTTTCTGATCCATCCGAAGAGTCAGAATCCGACTCTGTGTCGACATCAAGTCTCCTCTTCAATGCCATGTTCAGACTTAAAGTGAAAGTGAGGTGTGTTTTTTTTTTTTTTTTTGCACGCATACGTATGACGCCTACTCACTCTAGCAGACGATATTCTGGCGCAGTTCTCTGCAGCATGATAATAAATGCTTTTTAACTCCCGATTTTTTTTTTTCCGGGACGCGTGTTGCAAATCCGGGATTTCCAGGACAGAGGCTTCTGAAATCAACTTTCCGGGACAAATCCCGGATGGTCAGGGACGGTAGACATGCCTGTTCTATTCTTCCACCAAATTGCAAGTCAAGAAAAGTTCAGTGGCATTTGCATGATCTTGCACACAGACGCCGATAAAAACCACAGCATCCTTGACGGAGGTAGCAACATGGCTGAAACTATTCTGGCTGAAAACTACATGTGGATCTCTCCTGAATAAATGAACGGACCGGTTTGAAAAAGCTTTTTCAGATCAGTATCGGCAATAACATGCAACAGTCTATGGCAGTTATGTTTTGCTATCTGGACAATAGCAAACTGACCTGCTCCCACCAAATCTCTGACTTTCTCTTTATCTGTAAAATGTGCGATGTAAGAGCATTTGTCATCTTTATACTGCCTTTAACATATTCATTTATTTTGATACCTTTTTATTTTGATACTACGTTTTGTACACATATTTATCAATTGAGTTGCTTTCTTGTATGAATGTGAATGTGCAGTTTTCTCTCATCGTGTGCAAGCTTTACTGTGTGCAAGCTGTACTGAAAGGTCAGTTGTGGGAAGCTTTGTGTATGTGCAACTTTACTGAAAAGGTAAATTGTGGAAGCTTTATAGTGATGTGGAATTTATGTGGTTTTGCATCGATGTGAATCTTGCATAGTGTCAGATTTGAAGACCTTTTTTGATGTGCCTAATCAATGCATAGACGACTTTCATATGCAAGTCAAATTGTTTATTCATGCTTGAACTTTTTTTTAAATTTAATTTCTTTGCACTTTTCTAGTCAGTTTTAAGTTTGTCTTGGGTGGGAAAAAAAGAAAATGCAAAATGCAAGTCTTCAAGCGATAGATCACAAAGATTGGGGCACAAGCTGTCAATACTCTGTTAACGTAAAAAGAATACTACAAACTATCATGGCGCCTTCATAACCCTCTTGCATTTGTTTCGCCCCATATCTGGCCACTCTGTTGGTCTTCCCTGGTGTTCGTTATGGCCGCAACCGGCCGTACGTGCCATGTTACTTTCCCTCACACAGTGCAACCTTGTTTTAAGTCGAGGCTAGCCAAAAATAAATGGGCATCCCTGAGAGGTGTCCAGTGAAATCTTAGCTGTAGTATCGGGTGTGGGGAGCGATTCATTCACAAAGGCTAGGGTTGTGAATTGACCTCACGTCATTGCTGCAGACGGCATTGCCTTGCTTCTGAAAATGGCGTCTGCTAGAGCATCTACCGAAGGCGATTTTTTGGCTTATACGAAAGAGGAGTTGGATGAAATACGACAAGAAGTAGAGAGATATGAAAGAGAGGAGTTGAATGAAAGTGATCTGAATGTGGGACAGAGAGAAGAAGAAGAAGAAAGAAAGTGATGAAGATGATCATGTTCCTTTGTCTGCATTTGTGACCATGTGGCGACCGGCAACTTCCGCACCCGTGGTTCAGCCTTTGAGGAGACTGGGCCAAATCATGATTTGCCAGACACAGCTACACCTCTGGATTATTTTTTTCTCTTCCTCCCACAGTTGTTTTTTTTCTACAGCTGCTGTTAAGACGAACCCTGTACGCCAGGCAGCAGATTGCAAGCGGGAACAACCTGACCCACTTTGGCAGGAAACGACACCTGTGGAGATGTGCGCATATGTAGATGTGCTCATCATGATGGGAATAAAAATGTCTGCCAAGAGTGGTGCTACTGGTTGACTTATCTTCGATTTAGCAAGCCGTGGATCAGTGGGGTGATGTCAAAAACAAGGTTTCTCAAGTTGAACCAGTATTTTCACCTGAGAGACACACAGAACACACCGGGCTGTGACAGTCCTGACTACGACCCACTGTACAAGATCCGGACCTTCCTCGACTTGATTCTGCCCTTGTTAAAAAAATTTCAAGCCAGGCAGTGACCTTTCTGTCAGTGAAGCCATGATAGGATTCAAAGGCAGAATATTTTTCAAGCAGTACATGCCAGCCAAACCATCCAAGTGGGGCATAAAGGTATGGGAGATGTGCAACGCTGACACTGGCTACTGCATCAACTTCGACATCTACACAGGCAAACACAGCCGCACGAACATTAATGTACCCCTTGGATATGAAGAAGTTGACAAAATGGTTTCAGAGTACTACGGAAAAAAAAAAACACGACACCAGTACTTTCACCTCTGTGCCACTCATGCGACACCTGTCACAACTCGGGACATGTGCCTGTGCCACAGTGATGTCCAACCGCGAAGGGTTTCCATGGGAGGTGACCAAGGCTGTCCTAAAACAACAAGGAGAGCTGATGCAAATGCAGAAGGGGCCTCTGATGGTGACAGTATATAAAGGTAAACGCCCCGTCTACTTCCTGAGCACCAACCAGTCTCCAGGTAAGACAGCACACTGCACCTGACAGCGATGACAAGCCGCAACCCCATGTCATCAAGGCCTACAACCACAACATGGGAGGGGTGGACAAGTCTGACTAGCACAGAGCTTGCTGCCCGGTTGGCCATCAGAACAGGAAGTGGTGGTCTTACCTCTTCCATTCCCTTGTCAATCTCACATCATGGTGCAGGCCTACATCACCAGGCAAAGGTAACCCCACACCCTGACACCCAAGAACACCTATGACCACCTGTGGTTCAGGACTGACGTGGCAAAACAGCTCCGTGCTGGCTTTACCAGCAGGAAGAAGAGTGCTGGAAGACAATCAAACATACCAGAGGCCCTGATTGCAAAAGAAACAATTGACACCATAAATAGGGTGAAAACTGAAGGAAGAAAGCGCACCCGTCGTCAGTGTGTCAACGTGGGTTGCAAGACAGCCAAGGCCGACAGCCTGAGGCCTCCCTCAAGTGCTCTTTCTGTGACGCCTCTCTCCCGCCAGCGCAACAACTGTTTCCACTTCTACCATGTGGCAAATATGGGAGAAACCATGGATCAAGAATAATGTTCACCATATTGGTGACATGTGACAGGTGGACACTTGCCTACCTGCTGTGTGTGACCAGACACCACATTAGGGTGTAAAGAATGGTATTTACTTCTTTCTGTGACTGTGTGCATACCAGTGTAAATAATCGTTCAGTAGTGATAAACAAACATTTTAGGATGATAAACAAAAACTAAATTTACCTAGCCGCATGCTTGAGTGTGTGACAATCATGTGACACTTTGTGACACCCTGAACTGGGTTCACTGAACCAGGACTGCTGTTCACAAGTTGAGGCAGGCCACCCTTTGATGATTTGTACTAACAAATGGCATGCTGACAATAGTTTTGTCTGTCTTGTGTATCGTATCATAGTAAAATTGTCAACGTTTGATGTCCCATTGTTTTGTGACAGACAGGGTGACAATGATGCCAGCATGCATCCCAAACATGTGACATCTCTGCATTATGAATAATAGGTGTTAGGATTTTACAATCTAAATTTGACAGCGCTGCAGTGAAAACTTTGTCCACTACAGCCTTTCAAAGGCAGTAGGTGAGTTTTAGGTTTAAATTTTTCAAAAGAAAATACAAATAGTAGGTGCAGTTTTGGGCTGGAAAATGCAGTTGCAAGAGGGTTAAGAAAGGTTTTTATCCAATAATGAAGTTACAAATATACTAGAGTATCAACAGGTAATGAAGTCAAGCTGACACACTATGTTTAGAAATGCTGGAAATGTTTACTCTGTATAGGAAAAACCAATTTTTCATTGAAGACTTGCATTTCTTTTAGCCTGCCTAGGACTTTGGCTGAATTATGGCTATCGAGTGCATTCTTTTTGTAATGTGGAGAAACTGAATATCTGCTTTCGGAGTAATCTATCTGCTTTTGAGTAATCTGATGCGAATCATCCCTCAGTTTTTTTAAACCCCAATATTTTATTTCTGAATATTTTCAACTGCCTGTGGGGAAAAAAAAAAAAAGTTCAATGTGAAAATATTGGTGTGCGTGTGATTCTCATACAGACTTTTTAGACAAAAGATTGGGGTCTTTTAGGCGGCGGCCATAGTGGGCCATGTTTTTGATGGCCGTGTCCCACCGGCAGAACGGATCCGTGAAAGCAGCCATAGTAAACCCATGTGCAAGACGATCGTGCTGTAGCCGGTAGCTGTCCCTTTCAAAATGGCACCGATGGGGCAGAAAAGGTGGTTGTGGTGGAGGAAGAGAAGGCAAAGTGTAATGTGTTTTGCTGTTCACCCGATAAACAGATTGCGACACATCCATGGAGAATATCACCATCTGATGCCCAACTGCGCAGAGACCCCGATTAATTTCATCGATACCTCAGAATGACACCTCGTTCTTTCGACCTTCTTCTTAACCCCTGTGCACTCCTCAACAAATTTCTGTCGGGCAATTTCACCTGAAGAATGTCTTTTTGTTACACTGAGGGAACAATTTGTATGGATATATCTGCCTGCTTGTTTTTGTGTGACTTTATCTCTTCCTGTCAGTGTCCGTCTGTCTCCTCCACGAATGTATGTGTGTGTGCAGTGATAATTCTTACGCACAAATGTGCGTCTGACGCATAAACTTCCCATCTGACGCACTGGAATTCAGGCCAGTGCATCACAAAAACGTACCAAAATTTACTGTGATGGACCGATTTTCCCCTGTATCTAATACAACTCTGAGAAACGCATTGCGCAAAAAGGCTTTCATCTTACTTGCCATGATCAATGTTAAAAAGGTAAATTTCCTCCGTGATTTAGAGCCGTCAAAATAGACTAGGCCTATCCAGTCTATGATTGGACCACAAGATCATGTGATTCGGCAAAGTGGGAAAAGCATGGAAAACCCGTAGGAATTTCAGCTTTCCGTAAACAAAATCCGACAGTTCAACTGTGGTTCGTGGGTGATAAATCCAGCAAATGGAAGAAAAATTGAACGATCTATGCACCATGACCATTTCGGATGATTAAAATGGCTCCGTTCTGGACATACAAATGTGTTGCTCCCAGAGCAAGAATGGCCAGTCTACAGTTTCATTGTAGGTTCCACTGGGCTTCCGATGATCGTTGCATGGTGATTGGAATTTGGTCATACAATGAAATACTTCAACATTGAAGGATATGGCTCGCGTAGTGGAAATTCTGTGATGATAATCGAAGAGGACAATCCCACAAATCAAGTTTCACTGTTAAAATCCTGATAGTGTAGGTGCTCACGTTTACTGGTGTTAGTTGATAACACTTTAAAAACATAGGAACACAAATGAGAATAAAAAATACTTAGCATAGACTTGGCATGTTTTAACTTTATTACAAGCACCTCTTTTCTGATGTATGTCTGTCAGCCAGTGAGAGTACATTCATGTCACCATTAACAACTGCTAGAAAATGTAGTGAGTGCATGTTCACAACATTTTCTAGCAGTTATTAATAGTGACCCCCTAAATATTTGTGTGACCCCTGAAAATTTAGAAGTGAGTTTTTTGTACCAAGTCTGACCCCCTAGTTTTTTTTAGTAAGTAATTATCACTGGTGTGTGTCTGAGAGAGAGAAAGAGAGCAATTTGTTCAAAAGGAGAGCAATGTACTCATACTTACCATTTCCTCCAACCTCATTTGCTATGCCGTCCCAGGCAGCCAACACAACATCTCTGTTGGAATGGTTTCTGTCACTTTTGTTATTTATAAATGTTCTGTTACAAAACAGCATTGATGAGTTTTCTTATCATCCATGTTGCCAAGAGAGAACACTTCAGTGAAAAGCCACGAGCACAGTTCTTTCCCTGTACCCGGAGAGCCATGAAAGGGACGGGTTGAAAATTCGGGTCGGTCCAGCTCCACTATGGCTACCTGCAGCCGTAATTGTTGACACCACAGAGGTGTTGAGCTGGGCAGTTTTTTCCCCCACTGGGCAACGCAAAGTACAGCCGTCTTGCGCAAGGGTTTAGGGACACGAGTCATGAGCTGAAGGCTTGCACAAATGCCCCTTTGCATCAGCAGGGCTATAAGCAACTTTACCTTGCCTTACCTTACTTACTGACCTGCTAGTGCCTAAAACTCGTTCTCCAACACGGGCAAGATGATATATGTACACCAAATTCTTTACACTAGGCATTTCCCTGACTTTGTTTCCCAGGGGTTGAGAGGAGGGGGAGCTCAGTTATCACAAGGTCTGGCCTTTTATATTATAAATTGCTTACAAAACTAGGGGACAGAAGTATCAAACAAGCAGCCACACGGTTCTTCACTGAAAAGTCTGTATACTACTACATGAAGTCTCCAACAAATTTATGCAGTTTTCTTTTGGGCTTGGAACTTTGGGCCTGTCATATGTTACACAAAGTCGCTAGATTGAGGAAAAAGGTTTGTAAAACACAAGTTCATGTTCAGGCAAAGCTACATCCAAACTGCACAGAATCCTTCAGACTGGTTATTCTTCCATTTCTGTTTGTACAGTGACAGGAATTTCTTCTTGTCCTCGGCTTTGCCACCTAAGGAAATTGGCCTCAGTGCAAGGCTTCCCTTCTGTTCAGCTTCCCCACACCATTTATCGGCCTGCTCTATCCAATGACTGATGTCCTGTTCCAGTCCACCTTTTTTCATTTGCCTTCAAGCTGGCCACATTGTCCAAAGCAGCTTATCTTTTCTGACCTCTACTGGCTGCATCGTGGTCCTTTCTGGCCGCCTCCAGGTGCTGTTGGTCTCTGTTTCTGGCTGCAGGAGCAGAAAGAATCAGTTCTTTTATGACAGGAATACCATGAACTCCTCCATACTTGTGTACATGCTGCACAGATTGTTTGGATATATTTTCAACTGACAACTCCTTGGTTACTGAAAATCCATGCTCAACAGACGTCTGTCCATGCCGGAGCAGCAAAAGCTGTTTTATGACATTTAACGAATCTGAGAACCGTTTTGTCAGAGGCCAGACAGGAATGCAAGAGTGTATCCACTCGTATCATTTTCTTCCGAAGGGATAAAGTAAATTTTCTGCCAAATTGTCCATCACAGGTTCCAGTTGCTTCAGATCATCTGCTGCTGCATGTCCAAGAAATGTGGATGTCAAGAAGTTTACTACTTTCCAGATGGGCGCGGCAGAGAGCAACATCACTTCCCTGCAGACGCGTGCACCGCATGTGCTTACAACCATTGTAGATGCACGATTTTCGCACTTTTTTTTTTTTTTTACGTCTCCTATTATAAACCTAACAAGCAATTGTTATATATCTACGGAAAGGGTAAAACGCGATCATTGTAATGAGCATAGAGATTAAATACATTTTGGGTAAAATAGCAACGCTACAGTTACGGAAGCAACATAAGTAAAACGTAGGAGAACACAATCTTGTTTACATTTGTTTGGTTAGTATGACAACAGCAAAATGAGGAAAGAAAGGGGCATAAAACTTCACTCTTACTTTAAGAGATGCAGAGAAAGCCTGAGGTATTCAATGTGTAATACAAGTGAATTCTTTTTCTTTTTTAAAAGGAAATTAAATCATTGCACACAGTACACGCTGTTCACTGTTTTGGCTTCAGATGATAAGACATATAAAACTATTAAATACACAGAGCCAATAAATCAAGTTCTGATTATTTTCGATAAACTTGTACACCTTTACCCCCTCATCCACTGAACCACTTTTCTGAACCAGTTCTAACACCACATGTCATTCTTCTTCTGCCCGATATGTTGGCGAGGTAGGAAATTCCACAAGTGCCTTCCCCGTACCAGACGGATCTCTTTGTTCAGACTATTCTGGGGTCACAAAGGTCAATGCTAGTGCATGTCAACTTGCCCTTCCAGTGGCTAGAACCCTGTTCTAGATATTTATGACAACAGCATCCCCTAGACGGTAGATGAGAGAACATAAGAATTTTTTTTTTTTTTTTAACTAGTGCCATCACAGAGGCACAGCGCGTCCAGGGAGTACAGCAGCGTTGCCGTCACCACGGAACAGCAGCTCGTTGTGAACGGCTCAACAGAGTTTTTTTTTTTTTTTTTGGGGGTTTTTTTTTTTGCTCAACAGAGTTGCCATCACTATGGCACGGCGCGTCGCAAAAAGGTTAACAACTTTGGACACATCCATCTTCCCATATGCAAACATGTATGTCCAACTGGTTCTTCTGCATTTTGTCAGAGACTTGCATCAAACAGGAGCATATACAATGTCTCTGACTTCACTTTGTCTTTCAAAAGTGATGCAAAATGTGGAGAAATTCAAAAGGTGAGGAGGTAAGCCGTTTTCCTGATGACCCTCCATGGACTTTCTTCACTCCAGAGATCCGGTTTGATTTAACCTCATACCAGAAAGATTCCACTAGTTTCTTGGCATACGTCCCTTTTTCTTGAGCTGTGTTCCAAGTTTCCATCCTTCAAAAGAATTTTCACCGACAGTTCCAAATCTGAGGAGGGAGTTGCCTCTGCTGCGTTTTGTGCAGTAGATCCCCCCAGAGATGTACCGCACACATTCCCACCAACAACTCCATCTACACTGCTGAACTGACAGCCCTGGTCTGAGTTCTGAAAATGGTCTGTAAATCCAAACATAAAGATTTCCTCATTTCATCAGACTCCCTTTCTGCTTTGGAGGCCATTGCAGGCCGTAATCTCAAGCACCCTCGGCTGCTGCTGAAAGTTTTTGAACTGTACACCTCTCTAAAATCAAATGGTTACAACATAGTTTTTGCTTGGGTTCCCAGTCATGTGGGCATTCGAGGCAATGAGATGGCTGATCAGCTTGCCAAGAATGCTACAAAGGAAAAGTTGAGCTGGTTGTCTATTTCTCACACTGATCTGAAACCCAAAGCACAGGCCTATGTCAAAGACCTCTGGCAAGAGGAATGGACCTTGCAGACGGATAACAAAAACTGTTTGAAATCCGTCCAAATCTGAAAGAGTTTTCACCATGTTCCTGACGCGGCCGTAAAGAAGAAAAACAGTCCTGTGCCGTTTGCATACAGGCCACTCGTTTTACACCCATTCTTATCTTTTTTAAAAGGTGAAGAAGCTTCATGGTGCATTCCATGTCATGTTCCACTCACAGTGAAACATTGTTTTAGAGTGCTGGGACTTGCATGATGTAAGACATAAACACTTTACGGCAGATTCCATGAAGAGTTTGTTTTGAGATGTCCCACCGGACATGATCTTTCAGTTTCTAAGGGAGATTAACATTTTTCATCTGATCTAAATTTTATGGAAAGATTTTCAAAGAAGTGCATTTTTAGAAAGTGTATTTTTAAAGAGATGCATGAATGTTTTATTTCTTTCTTTATTGTTTTGTGAGGAGTTGTGAGTTGATTTTAACATGGTGACAGCCCAGATATGGCCCTTTGCGGTCAGCTGGGCTATAAACATTACCTAACCTTACAGGGCTTTTCAGGGTGTGTGCGAACCCCGTCATTAGAATATGCGTAATGTATACATTTTCAGCTGCGTTTTGTGACGTAAACACGTTCCAACTAACATTTTAGAATTTATCTCAAATTTCATGCAGTCTAAAGCTATTCAAAATATCAGAAGTGCCCTTCTTCAAGTGACAAAATTTCTACATACATGAACTTTGCATTTAGACCTTGAAGAAGAATACATTGCATGAAGAGACAAAACAAGGTTGAACATACCTTTTGTCTGTTTAATTTTATAACAATGTATACATTTAACCAATTCACATAACAATGTATGCATTCAACCAATTCACAAAACTATTTCAAATGATATATGTTGTTAGGCAGACCCATGCCTGAATCAATCTGAATGAAAATAATTTGGAGAAAAACAAACACAAAGTTTCAAGAAAAAATGTTAATAACAACTCGTTGAGAACATCAATACAATAATGCATTAACAAAAGTAAGATTACAGAGGCTGGAGAACGGTACAGGAAAGAATTACACAACAAAGGTATGAAGAAGGTGGTGCACAGAAAGTGCCATCAAAACTGGAGGTGGGTGGGTAAAAGAAAACTTGGTGTGAAATGCAGCACATACACAACAGAATTGCATGGGTGCTACTGTGCCAGAATGCCGGTTCATAATGGCTGGCACAAGGGATACCACTTTTTTTTTAGAGAAGCTGAAAAGCAATGGATTTTCAAAGGATAGTTCAAATCGGACAGCAGTTCCACAATTCATTTGAATTCCAAGCTAAGTTTTCAGGAGGACGTTGGAGATGGGAAAGGCTTACGGAAAAGGATACAAACAGCGAAACTTCTGGTCTGTGGCTACAGAAGATGGACATGTCAGGGATGGCTTTCTGTTCCACTTGTTTAAAGACTTCTTCAGATAGTGACCGCAAATTTTACGGTGACTTCATTCCTCTTGTGTGGCAAATATAATGCTGTATTGTGGCTTCTTACACTATCTGCAGCCATCTGCCAAAAATACATTCATATAGTAGCTCTAGTTTTCAGTGATTTTAAAGTCAGGAGTATCATTCGGCGACTTCAGAAGACAATCCTCAGTCCATCTTCACTTCATCATACAATCTACAGATGTGAGATTAACGGGTATAATGATATGCGTAGATTAAATTTCAAACAATAAATCAGAGATAAAAGTTATCTTTGATTTTCTTCAGGAAATTGCATTTTATTTGTGTTATGTGTATTTATTCATGAACCCTATGCTTTAATTCAAGCCCTAATTGGCTTGAAATTAAGGCCTAATTTTCCACTTCACATTCAGTGAGTCTTTCATTTGCCTTCTGAAATGCGTTTTTCTTTCAGCTTCAAGGCGAGACGCTGGCCCCTGTTAATGACATCTATCTCCAGTCATTACCTACCAGCTGTTCATATCTTTACCTTTTCCCTCCTCTTTTTTTTTTTTTCGTGGCCGTCTGTTCAAATCCAGATGGGAGAAAAAACAAAAAGCCTGTTTGGGTCTTTCTTCCCTTCAAACATACAAGTCCCATCCATGTGAGGCCAAAACAGAGGGTGTGTACAGCTCCAAACAGTCACCAATTTCACACTGGCTTCCTTCGAAGGGGATCTGTTAAGGGATAGGCTGGCAACTGCTTGAAAAACCTTTGGCCTTTTAAAGACGACTGTGGGGTCACAAGCAGGGGAGAGGACTCCCATTTCAAGTTTTGGGATTTTCAAAGTCTGCAACACAGAAAGAGCAATGGCACATTTCTACGAACACTAAAGCAACATCCATTCCGCCAGCTTGCCAGCTAGCCAGCAACTTTCAGCTGACCTTTCTCAGTTACCGCCTCAAACATGTGGCATTTACTCTTCCTTTCATGTGTACATATATGGAGGAGTGACCCATCTCAAGTACTTGCCTTCACAAACCTGTCATCCAAGCAGTTGTAATTTGTATTTTAGCACCCTCAGAAAGATTTCTCCCCTGAGAATTTGCAGGGAGAAAAATTTAAAAAAGGGAAACAAACCCACAGATAGAGGGAAAAAAATATAAAACAAACAAAAAACTAAATCAGCCAGAACAGTAACAGTTGCATGGGTGGACCTGCTGAAAATGGAACATGAAAACAAAAACGCCTGAAGTTGGGGTCCAGGGACCGACAGTCCCTGGTCGGCTTCATAAGCAGCCTCCACCTACTGTCCAACTGAGAAACACACAGCATGCTTCTGAATGACTACCACTGGTGCTCACAGGATTCTCATGCGTAGAAAAAGAACATTCTGGTTAAGAAAAGCAAAAGTTTTCTTGCATGGTTTTTCAACTTGTCTCTTTCGTTTTTTTTTTTTCTTTCTTTTCCAATGGCATGCCAAAAAAGAGCCTGGGACAGTTAGGCATTTTCTTTCTTCTCCTCTCATTTACTGGTAGCTAGCCAACCCCCACCCAACCTCTTCCTCATTCAGCAGTGTATTAAGTAATGCTCAAAGATCAGACATTCATTTAAAAACAAGGAAAAAACAATAATCATCTTTCCTGACAAAAGCAAATCTGCTTAGCGTTCAAAGCAAAATAACGTATCTCTTATATCTTCAACTAATGAAATATGCAACAAATCAGACACCCCTTTTCTTCATGGTTGTTTCGGAAAAAAAACATCAACACAAACAATCATTACCAAAAGAAGGCACATTTTTTTTGGGGGGGGGGGGGGGGGGGGGGGGGGGGTACATGCACTCTATAGTCTCTTTAGAATCAATGAAGGAATCATCATCTGAACACATCCCAGTTCAAAAAAGAAAATGAAAAAAAAAAAAACGGCACTTTCTTCAAAAGCATACATTTAAATATTGCAGTAATATCCTTTTCAATAAAAATGTATATATGACACTTGATACAAAAATCACACACCAAAATACTTGATACACAACACAAATCACACACCAAAATACCTTCAAAATATAAAAAGTTACTAATACAATAATAAAATATTTTGGTAGTAGTGTCATGTAAATAACCTCCACGTATGGTCCTTCCTTGAGACATACTTGCTTACACACAAAACCAGAAAATTTCCCCACATTCAAAAAAAAAAAAAAAAAAAACTTGATAATCCTACACGTTATCCAATACCTTCATCACAAATGCTGAAGAATCTGCTCACACCCTGTCCCTTCTCCCACAAATATGATCTGTATCTAGATTTTGTCAAAAAAAAAAAAAAAAAAAAAAAAAAAAAAAAAAAAAAAAAAAATCCTCACTTGAAACACCTACTTTTCAACCCACCCCTGTGATCCCAACACCCCTGTGATCCCAACAGAAATGTCAAACTAGCAAGTCACTCCAGTTGTCTCCCTTTCTCAATCTGGTTTCTTACAGGTTCATTCCGCCCCCCACCCCCACCCCCAAAAATTTCGCTATGAGGAAGTAAAACTCAAACCATTACACCCCACCCCCTCCACTTGCAAGAACAAGTTCTTCATATGACCTTTCTCCATGAAACCAATCTTCACTCATTTTTTCCCGACGTTCATCTTTTAAAATCAGCAAACCTTCCCGACTAATTAGAAAAATGACGGAGCAAGGACTAATAATGGAAAAAGGAAAATGGCCATTTATAGATAACAAAGCTGATGGCCATTTTGGAAAAAAAAAAAAAAACAAAAACAAAAAAAAAAAAAAACGCCCTGTTCTGAAAGTTTTATGTCCTTACTCTAAATACTTTTTTTTTTTGGTGTGTGATTTTGTTTATAAACCTTACAAATGGCAGGTCCCGTGGCGGGAAAAGTAAAGGGGAAAAACTGCCAGTACCAAGGGAGTTAATAAGTCAAATTGCCCCTAATCTGCGCCGTACCGCCTCCTTCAGCCTCTCAGAGTGGAATGAATTGTGCGTGTGAAGATGGTTTTCATGGTGGAAGGTCACATATGTTCAACTAAACTTACAACATATCGCTTCTTAATCCATGTTTTGGTCCCGTACACAGATTACATAACACCACAACATTCATCCACTCTCTTAGCACCTCTGCACCAGGTTTTCTGAAGGTTACTTGTCATCCCGCACTTTTTGGTCGGCAACAATGAGGTCAATCCAGGTGCTGAGCTTGCGCGCACGCAGCTTGCTCCAAATCACGTGGTCTGTCAGCGACAGTGTCTGGGCGGCATTCAGTGCCGCTGCTTCAGGGGACATCACTGTGCCGCAGCCCAGACCTGGAGATGACAACAGACAATGTCAGCACCATCCAACATCCACAACATGGCATCATTCAGATTTTAGCAATCTGCATTCGGCTTTTTCCTTTCAAATTGTGTCTGTCAATCATTACTACAAAATGAATTCCAACGTCAGTTCAGTCACTTCATTTCATTCATATTTCAGACAATTTTCTCACGACATAATCAAAGAAAGGGAAAAAAAAAAAACACATCATTCACACACACACATTCCAATCACCCTGCAAAGAATGCCATTACCATTGACAATACTGTAACCATCACTGTTCCAAGACCTGAACAAAGACATGGGGATACTGCACTGCTGAATGTCACACACACAACATTCAAACACCCTCAGACAATGTCTTTCCTTCAACCTTGAAACCAAAAGTTGGAGAAACATTTGGTCACTGAAAAAGATCATGACCTACTGCTGTCTTCAATGAAAATCATGGAACACTATTTCTGCAGTCTTAATTTGTGCAAATCATGCATTAAAAATTACAGTCTACTGACTGTCAACCATGCAAATAACTTCTAATCTACATTGATAACTACAGAAATGTATTCATAAAAAATGAATTTACGCAGATTATTCATTAAAACATAACGATCTAATAAATGTCAACCATGCAAAGTAACTTCCATCTAATCCAGAAACGTTTCCAGTATATATATATATATATACAAACATGTTCAAAAGAGTGGGATCTATCAATCTGATAATAACCAAATCAAAATCAGGTGGGTAAAAAAATTTCGTTCCCACAAACTTGTGTTTCTAAAACATGCTTTACCTGACAAACTGACTGATAAAACTTAAATCCACTATCAAAACAACCTTTCATTTCTTTATTAAAAAAAAAAAAAAAAAAAAAAAAATGTTTACATGACAAAGTGGACCAATTTAGAAGTTGACTATGAAGTGTTCAGCCAACTTTTTGCAACTTTTGTAGCGCCACTCATCTCTGGCGTCAGCGTCTCACCTGAAGGCAGTCTCAAGGACGACCACACGTCCTGGGCACCCCAGTCAGCCGACAAGGGGGGACAGTTGATGACCGGCCAGGTGGCATTGCCAGACAGCACAGGGCCCAGACCATTGCTACGACCAGCCACAGCGACGAACACAGTCGGAATTCCCTCCCCTGAAATCATATAGATGCACAGCTGTCGACATTGCTAAGGGAAAATCGGTCATCCTGTCCCAGCTGCAATTGCCCTACGTGCATGCCTTGGGCAGTGGGTATAAAACTGTATCCCTGCCGCCAAATCATCATCTTAGACGTTTGTCTGATCTATTTTCACCTTTCTTTACTACTGTTTTTCTCTTTGTGGCCCGTATACCATCTTTCTTCTTGAAAGGGTTTACACTTTAATCACAGTTAAATGACAGGTTTCTTCTTGTAACCTAATAACTGAATTTTGAAATTGAAACGATTGTTGAGTTGATACTAGAAATCCATCCTGCAGTCTATTTTTCTATATCATTCTGCTTGTGTGTTACATTCAGCTGTCTTTCAATTAATTCTTTCAAATCTGGGGGTGAAAAAAAAAAATCCAACGGTCAGCTATCACAATCCTGTTCTGATGTCGATAATCTGATGATCATGATGTAAAGTGATCACCACCATATTTGCAGACAGACTGGAAGTTTTACAAACGGGATTTCCATTTCTTTCTCTGTATGGAGACTGCCCTGGAAAAGCCCTGTGTCATCTTTTTTTTCAAAAAGGTTTCTCCTCCTCCTCACCACCTCCCCCTTTCCCCACCACCCCTGTGTTCTAAAATCCAACTCAGCAAAGATATCGGGTACCATTCCCTCCGCTATCCACTTCAAACCCTCCAATCAGAAAATGGCGACATTACATCCTGATAGCCCAGACTGTCAAGACGGAGTTGTCATTTATAGGGACGGGTGGAGCACTGGGAAGAGGATGTGCCCCTTGCCAGGATGGTGATGGTTTGTAAAGCACAGCCTTCAACTACTGAAGAATTGGTTTGTTAGGATGAAACCCTGCACTTAAAACGCACTTACATCTACACATATACACACACACACACTTGTGCACACACACACACGCGCGCACACACACACACACACTCGCGCACACACACATACATGCGCACATGCACACACAAAGATGGCCATCCATCTCTTTTTTTCTTGGAGATCAGAATTTTCAACCGTTTCCTACCGGGGAAGAGCAGTTGACGGGTATCTTTTTTCTTTACTTTGTATTGCTAATTTCTATTATTAATGGACACAAGTTATGCATGCATTAATGTAATCTCTCTCTCTCTCTCTCTAAGAGTGTTCATCGTTGTCGGTGTGTCTTGACTGACTGTCTTCATTTCTGTTCACTTCTGACTTTCTGTTGGTGGAGGTCTTCATTCTTCAGTACGGCGTTCTCTTCAGTAGCAAGTTGAACCCGTAGTGGTGTGGGTTCGTGTCTTGGAAGGTCGAGTTCTCTCTCTTGTTTCCATCAAAAGTAATGGATGTTCTGTGTTGTGGCTGCGCTCATGTCAGTACCACGTGTGTTGGGGCCATCCATCTCCTTTGGGACCTTTTTGTTTACCTCCTCATTTGATTCCATCAGCGTCAGAACACACTACTCCTGTAATTTCTTCAGAACATTTGCTAGTTGTTCGTTAATCAAAGCTTTATGCTTCTGTAATTTCTTCAGACCATTTGCTAGTTCTTCGTTAATCAAACATTTATAATCTGTAATTTTAACAAATCTAGTAAGTGAAAACATCATAAAAATCAACACAGCATCTATAACAAAACGGTAACATCAAAACAAAACTCCAACTGAACGCGTCTGGTGCTTTTTCCCTCTCCTCCCCCCCAGAGAAAAAGACACATGCTACCAAACCAACCTTCGTATTCATGGAGAATGCCCAACGCAACGTCCGTGGCTTTGTGCGCCGAAACAACACGAAGTTCGCAGGGCACCCCCACTTCTTGCAGTTGTCGCGGATCTTCTCGCAGTGTGCCGTGTCAGAAGGCGACCCCATGATCACCACCACACCCGAGCCTTGGGTTTGACAGACAGTCCCTGTCACACACAGCGTGGTTTTTAATCACAAAAATCCTTCGTCTGCGATGGACAGCCGTTTCTTCTGAATAAAAAGAGATACTCATGCAGGCTTTCACTGAAACCGAGGGTATAGCAGCACGCAAATGATGTATGCAGACTGCACAACAGAACACACAACGTACAGCTACTCTTTCTGCCATTTACACATGCACAGGTACACACTGGTGCGTCAACCTACAGCCACTCTTTCTGACACCCGAGCATGCACACGTATACACTGGTATACACACTTACAGCTACTCTGACACCCGGGCATGCACACATACACGGTGGTACTTCAACTTACAGCCACTCTTTCTGCCACCTAGATATACACATGTACACACTGGTACATCAACCTACAGCTACTCTTTCTTCCACCCCACACATACACATGTACACACCAGTACATCAATTTACAACTACTCTTTCCGACACCCACACATACACATATACACACCGGTACATCGATTTACAACTACTCTTTCTGCCATCCAGACATACACACCAGTACATCAACTTACAACTACTCTTTCTGCCACCCAGGCGAAGTTGCGTTTGACCGCCTCCAGGGATTCAGCTGTGACAGTCTGCAACTCTCTGTACACCTGTTTGTCCTTCATCAGGCGGCGATCACCTGCCGGCCACCACAACCGCCACGAGTCGTTGTCAACGACATCCGCCAACATCAGTTCTCCTTTGGAACAAAACCATTATCAAAGTTGTTAACACTTTCTCAATCTGTTTTTTCACATCTATTTGAATTTTGATTCAAAGTTATCAGTCAAAACAATCATAAATTATATTGTCTAATAATTCATAAACATCGAATTGCATACCAAAAAAGTTGGTGATCAACAGCTTGGTGTGGTGTTCATGTGCGATGTGTCATCATGCATGTGTCCACAAGGGTCGTACGTATTTGTTAACAACATTGGTCAACTGTCGTTTAGGATCAAAATCATAAAAACAAACTACTTTTACATATTTCATTTCTTTAAAGTTAAAATTGCAACAAAGCCTGTCAAACCTGTCAACCAAACAAATCGTTTCAATCTTTATTATTGTTCCTATCGCTGAGAGTACTTCCATGGTGCCTGTCCTTGGTGGCAGACCAAGCTCCAAGTGCCGTGTTCACACAATTCATGCTCTCATTCACAGAACAGGCTGCCTGCTGCTGCTACATTCAATCGTTTCCCTGTCGTTTTGTCGAATACCATTCAGTCAGTTTTTCCCTCACTCTTGTGATTTTTCACTGAGGACGCAGATTATATGTATGCATGTCATCCATATCGACGGCCAAACTGGCCTTCTGCTCCAGAAGTTGGTGATGGGACTTTACATGTGTGTATGATGTCATGTGGGCATTAAACACATGGAACCTGGATGATTTGTCTCAATTGAAGCACTGGGGGACTTGCATTCAGACTCAATATTAACTATGGAGGGAAGAATCCTGTACCTGAACAGCCCAGCCAAGATTTGAACTGCAACTTAGGACCACATTTCTTTCGTTCTTGGTGACTTAAAACAAAAGCTTTTTTTCAACAGACCATTTGTATTCTAATACTCACAAATCTTGCTGCCTATAGCATGTTCTGTACATTTTTTTTTTACTCACCAAACACACTGGAATGCCACCTTATAACTCTTTCCTTGCAATGTTGCAAACCAGCAAACATTCAAAACAATTTGGCCAATTTCAGCGAATCTGAAACTTTTGTGGGGAGTGGATTTCAGAAACATCCGCACTCCCACATACAAAAACGGACAAGGAATCGGTTATGAACCGTACCTGTCTGCGGGCAGACGCCAAACTCAATCTTCATGTCGATCAGGCTGCAGTCCGAGGCAACCCACGCTTTCTCCAGGATCTCAAAGACAGTGACCGTGGTCTGTGCCAGGATCTGGTATTCATCAGCACCAATCACTCTGCCGCCCGCCTCCAGCTTAGCCATCAGCAACTGCTCCTGCGACCACTGTGGGTCATGGTTGGCATCATCCTAGTAACAGCCAAAAAAGGATATTCCACATAGTGAAACAACGGGCATTTGCTCGGACTGGTAAGTGTATCACAGAACTACTTTAAGTACGAAAAATCTTTTTACCAGCTGGACTTCCCAGCTGTAGCTGGAAAAACGGCACCACTGCATACCACATGCAGAACACAACTGTACAATACCAAACCACACATACACACCACGTCACTTTCCAGTAGACACAGGACTGGTGGATCTAAAAATGATTCCGTTACTACACAGTCACCAAAAAAAAACAGGGCAAATAAGGAAAACTATCAAAATCACTTATCAGGACTTCACTAGTCTATATATACTATAGTATCACCTGTAACAGAGCAATAGGTCAAACCTTAAGACCACACACACACAGACGCCTGCAACACAGCAATATATCCCTACAACATATGAATATTTCAAAACGTCTTATTTTCCCTAGTTCATCGAAACCACTAATCAGGACTGGTTAAAAAGATGACTCGGATCCTCTTCTTTTGCACACAGTCACCGGCACCGCCGCTCACCTTGAAAAAGGTTTCCAGTTTGGGTGGACAGAAGCGGAATCCCTCCTTCACCCCTGGGTGTGCGTTTCAGGAAGGACCCAGTGGCCACACGGCGGGTTACCCACTCGATGGGGATCATGTGGCAATGACGGGCCACAAACGCAGTGTCTGACACCTTGCGGATGAAGTGGGTCTTGATACCTGTGAAGCACAGCCAGGTTTGGGGGTGGGGGGGGGGGGGGGGGAGGGTTTCATGAATACAAGCCATCAACTAATCCAGTGTACACCTATCTACTAATCCAATAAACGCCCCATCCATTCATCCACTGTACACCCATTCACTAATCCAACACAAACAAAGCATTTTTTCTCCCAAAGGTATTCCTATTCACCGACCAAGTGACAATTATTTACTAAAAATCAGGGGGTCAGACTCTGTTAAAAAAAAAAAGAAAAAAAAACAAACTTGTTTCAAACGTTCAGGGTTCATAAAAATATTTAGAGGTCATACTTTGCAACTACAACAACAAAATGCAACAACAACCACAACAACAACACACACGAGCAAGCTGTGACTGGCTCTCAGACATAAATACACAGAGAAAGAAAATGAGACCCAAATGTATGAGAAAAGATGTGCTTATGACAAAGTTAATCAAACACTCAAGAGTATGCTAAAGATTATTCATTCAGATTCATGTTCTAATGTTAGTAAAGTGCTATCAACTAAAGTGAATAAATCTAAGCACCTACATGATCAGGATTTAAACTGTGAAAATTGGTATAAGGGGATGTCCTCTTCGTTCATCATCACAGAATTTCCAGTATATGAACCATTCCTGTCTGTATTATAATATTTTGATGCTTGATCATATTCCAGTTGCCAAGCATCAATGATCACTGGAAGCCAGGAGACTGGAGGTGAATGATGAATATTCAAGGAATTAAAAAAAAAAGTTTTTTTACCACTGATCATCTGTGAATAATACAGAACAACACAAACTATCTTTGAGGATGCTCATCAGATTTGGAAAAAAAAAAAAAAAAAAAAAAAAAAAAAAAAAAATCTTTTCCAACGTTTCTGTCACAGTCAGTCTTATTTATACATATTGTCTTTCGTTTTTTGTCACAAGTCCTGAAGACGGTATATAGCCGAAATGTTTGAATTTTTTTTTTGTTCCCTTCTATTTTCAAATCTGATGAGCATCCTCAAAGGTAGTTTGTAATATTCATGGAACTTTCGCTGAAACAATGTAAACCTGACCAATCTTGCACCGTTCCCAATATTCATATGTCCACAACGGAGCCATTTTAAACAAACTGAACCGGCCATCTTGCTCACTTACTTTTGTTCCATTCACTCATCAGCCACAGCTGAATTGTCAATTCTTATTCTAAAAGTCTTAGTTCATTTGCTCTACCATGCTTTTCACACTTGGCTGAATCACATGATTTCGTGGTCCAATCAGAGACTGGGTCGTCTAATAATTGTCAACTCTTCTTTGTTTTCAGTAGAGAATAGTTCTCAAGCAGAAGCTGTTCCTTGATTCAGAATGTTCTAAAACATTGATGACAATTACCTTTTTTACTATGATTGTGACAGATTGGACAAAAGCGCTTTTATGTGACCTATTGCTCGGAGCTGAATACATACAGGAGAAAATCTTTGCATCATGGTACTTTTTAGTGCCATGTTTTTTTTTAACAGTAAATTTTGGTATGTGTTATGATCTGAATTCCAATGCCTCAGACAGTAATTTCATGAATCAGAGATGCACATTTATGCACATGTAAGAGGGCACATTTGTGCGTTACTGTGACAATACCTGTCAACATGACTCAGCAAGTACCCCAAAAGTGAGTACTGGAAACTTCTGAACAAAGTTATACCTAATGTATATAGTATTTCTGTTGTTTTACTATGAAGTGTATTACACAACACATTCCAGCAGGTTTGATTTGGAATTTTGAACACTCTCTGCAACACCTCTTCAAGTGGTTGGATGTCAAACCACGTGATCCCCGTCTTCCAAATTGATCTCACAGCAAACTAAACTCTTGACAAGAACAAATCGTGGACAAAAAAATCCACACATATATAAATGGCTTCAATGCGAATCAAACCAAGATCATGTCTACAGCCAGCAGACCACAGAGGCAAAAGCCAGGACGACACGAATCAACTCTTTTTTACACACTAAGGAATCACAGGAGATTAAAATAAGACATGAGACCTGAGCATGTGGAAAGAGCCTGAGCAATGTCAGAGGGTCCTGGCACAGGCGTCGGACCCCTCAGGAAGGCTTCAAAGGCAGTACCCTCAACTCCAGAGAACAGGGGGTAAAGACCCCAAGAGCTGAAGCTTTTTTCCCCACACTCGCAAACTATGATTAGTTTGATGGTTTGTTCCAGCCACTCTGCATTCTAACAATTCTTAATGCCTGCAGTCTTCTAAATGTTCTTGCTACTTCCTTCCTCACACTTCCAAATGTTTTGAGCTCCTGGATTTTTGCTAGCAAAAGCACTGACAAAATGAACCAAAATATTATAATGGATTGGATTTTGAACTTGAAACCTGAAGGTCTTCATTAACAAATCCCCCCCCCCCCCCCCCAAAAAAAATTTCCCACAGATTTATGCCTTGGTAGAATGCCTTGGAGAGATTTACAAATCCTGAATTCAGGCTAAAACCTGAAAAAAATCTCATGTCTGAAATAAAGACAGAATGGATCTCTCAGACTGATAAGCAAAAATGGCCAGAGTCGAAAACAAAATACAAAGACAGCACCAACACAGCTTACCCGCATTGTTCAGCAATTCAAAGATGGCGCAGGTGGTGGTGGTGGCCAGGGCCGCCTTGCCCTCAAGGTCATGGCCTTTGGCTCCATCACCTGCAGTGATCCGGTCCTTGGACTGCAGGAGGACCTGGCCTGGATGATCCGGCAGCTCATACACCACCTTCGTCTTTCCCTCGATCACCACCTTGCCTTTCTTCAGCTCTGAAATGATGAGGTCAAGTGCCAGTGCAAAATATTATGGTTAAAGTTTTAAGTATTCAGTAAAATACAACCAAATTACATATATACATAAATGAATATGCAAAAAGCAAGCCAAGCAAGTGCAAGATTGGGATTTCTGTTGTATCTGAAACTGCTAATTTATTACCTGAATTGTATGTCAAACAAACTACATGAACAACAGAAGCAATTTTTCAAAATCCCTGCAGCCTGATCACTGTCCCCTAATTTATCTCGATAGCCTCTCAAACCTGCAAAACAATTTAGCAAAATAGTTTGAACTATAAAGGCATCTATAGATGTTCATATAAATAAAAGCCAACAACAACAATGCATGGCAATTTCAATGCTCAAGATCAATAACAAAAATCTATTGCTATATTATCTTTATACATGTATATCAGTCAAAAAAGAATATCAATACCTACCAACGAAATTGTTAGCGAAAGTGTTTTTTACACCTGCGTTTTTTTGTTGTTGTTGTTGTGGTGGTGGTGGTGGTGGTGGTGGTGTGTGTGTGTGTGTGTGTGTGTGTGTGTGTGTGTGTGTGTTTTGGTGGTCGTGGTAGTGTTTTTCTTCAAAGACCTCAAAATAAGTTTGCACACATCTTCAAGTAACTTAGAAAAACAGTCTCGGTCTCAACAAACAAACTCGCCAGGTTATCTGAAATCTCACTGATTAGAGCTACTGTCAATATTGCCCCAAAGTTAAATGTCAAAGTGACACGCAGCGACAGTATCAAGAGGTCACACGATAAGAGTCGGGACTCCACTCGGGTAAACGAAAGTTAAGTAATGATGAAATGAGAGACTGGCGCGTACTTTAGCAGACCTTTTTTTCTCTCTCTCATCCTAAACACTTGTTTACCGGCGTAACTTATCAAAAACAAACGCGTTTGGTTCCCATCCAGTCAAATGTTCAATATAATCGTTTGGAATGGAAGTATGAACCAAGCCTGTTTCAGCACACTTACCAGCCATTATCACTTCTCGAGCAGACTTTACCGCGCCACGCACATGTGCTCCGGCCTATGGACGGTTAACAGCAAAATTCTGGCGCGTAGAAAAAAAAAACACTTGTATTTAACACAGGGTAAAATGTGTGCATTCTGCACACAAAAAATGGCAAATCTATTCTTAAAAAGAAGAAAAAGATCGAAGTTTTGCCTATCCTGTCGTCAGATATGATACTGGAACAATGTTGATGAAGTGTGCAATGCGCGTATGAAGACAAAAATGAACGAGGTCAAGGACCGACGATACAGTGAGCGGCAGGGCACACTACTCCCACAAGTGAACATGCCAGCAAAACACCGACCGCTTGTCATCGCAAGTTTTCAGTCATGACCAGACTTATTTTGAATGAAAACACCGACCGGCATATGTTCGGTGGGCTTGACCCAGAGAAAGTGGAAGAAAGGCGGCCCAGCCAGCCACACAGTTTGGAGCAGGGGCGGATTGGGAAGACTGGGGAACACTCAGCTAATTGACCAGTGGTTCAGACTTCCACCCCATTCCATCCCCCCACTCTGACCTCGACCATCCGTAAACACCGTCCTTTGTTTACAGTGAAGAGGGGTTGGACGGAGCCCGAGAATTGTGACGGTATTACCAGAATTACCATAGAAAGTGGAATTGGCCATTCCACTTCCTCTGGTTTCTTTCTTTCGTTCTGCGTACGTGTGTAGGACTTTTTTTTTTTATCCCGCCATTAAGGCAGCCCTACTCCATCTTCGGGGAAGGTGCATGCTATGTGTAACGCGTCATCCATACCAACGGCCAAAATGGCCTTCTCTCTTCGAAAGTTGGTGATGGGATTTTATGTGTGTGCAAGATGATGTGCGTGCGTTCACACACGGAAGCCCGGTTTATAGTCTCATTCGAAGGACTGTACGGGGAATGGAGTCGGAACCAATGTTAAAACTCCGAGGGAATTATCCCCCTGTACCGAAATTCGAACCCGCAACCCCAGGATCACGAGTCCGGCGCTCTACCAGCTGAGCTATTCCGGCCCCGACTTAGCTATGTTTACCCTTTTTTTTTTTTTTTTTTTTTTTTTAGGCAGCTGCGCATATGGCCTTCACGTGATCTACGGTACGCAACTTTGGTTTGCGGCGAACTTCGCGATCGTGCGATTATTAGGAGAAAGATCATGGGTAACTGGGACTCGGAGAATAACTGGATCACTGCTACAATTTCAAGCAAATCTAATTCGGTGATCGGAGTTTTGTGATCGAACTGTAGTTGTCTATTACTACCTTTACACACAGATGTTCTCTTCCATACTAGTGAGGAAAAAAAATGGACAAAGCTTTATATTGTGTTCGCAGTTCTGTAATGTAAGCCCTTCATGACGTTAAACGAAAAATGAAAATCACACACACACACACACACACACACACACACACACACACACACACACACTCCTGGACACAGTTACAGTAATGCTCACCGACTTGGCTTTCATATCGTAAAAAACATCGAAGTGAAGAATCAAATTGTGTTTGAGACATGATCTTTCCAACTGGGATGGTTAAATTGATTCATATGAACTTCCCTTTTTCGGGTACATTGGATAGCAGCTGGTA